>CM037853.1:137591584-137941795 GCA_021234595.1 Delia radicum
TTTCTATATCTAAACAATTGTATTTTGGGAATTGTTGCTTCTTCATAAAAATCTGGCTCCTCTTCATCAGCTTTAGCATCACTGCCATCCAACTAAAAAATAAAATAGAAAATATGTTAGATCTTTGAATATAGTCTATGACAAAATTTACAAAAATTTTCGACATTATCTACGGATATATGTCTATGGATATCATTGAAAATAAACACATCGATATGCAACGTTCCTATAACATATGTGCGTATTAAAATTTTCAAAACTCGTTTAGTTCCCGTTATATTACATCAAAGTTCGAAATTTTAACCAAAACTTAAAAAATAGCTAATGTTCAAACCAAATCTTAGTTCACATAAAAATTTGGATTTTTTTAGAAAATCATACAGGAAATCAAAATTTAAAAAACGCATTTTTTTGCCGAATATTTCAAAAACTACCACCCATATTCATAAGAAAAAGTGAGCAAGGAGTAACATGTACAGTGTCGGACAAAACTAAAGCACGGATATTGCTTACTACTATGTATTTCAATAAAATTTTAAAACTTGGTTGATTTTATTTTTTTTATTATTTTATAAAGATTATACACTAAGTTTACTAAAATAAAGCAACATAATAATATTCTTTATTTTTAACAAAAAAAAATTATATTAAACTTAAAATAGTCGTTATCTTTGCGCGACAAAACTAAAGCACATATTCAATATATTCCATAAAAATTGTAATTTTTCTAATATTTGGTTGCGTATCCCTTATTTTTCAAAACTGCTGTACATCTGCGTGGAATAGACTCAATTAGATTGGACAAGACATCCCCAGAAATGCCATTCCATGCGATTTCTGCTTTCGCGTAGTATTTTACGATCTATAATTCCCATAGGTTTTCTATGGATTGAGATCTGGCGATTGGGCTGGCCACTCTAAAACATCGATCTTATTATTCATACACCACTCTTTTAGACATTTGCAGTGTGTTTAGGGTCATTATCTGCTGATATATCCACTTTCGTGGCATTACCTCCTCTGCATGTGGTAGCATGACTTCTTGCAAAATATCTTTGTACATAAAACGATCCATTATACCGTTTATTTTATGAATTGGCCCGATTCATGACCCGAAAAACATCCCAGACCATTACTTCCCTCCTCTCCTCCGTGCTTTACTGTGCCTTTAATATAGCGTGGATCAAGGCGTTTCCCTCTTGGTCTACGCACTAGCTTGAATCCATCAGAATCTTTTAAATTGAATTTCGATCGTCAGAGAAAAGCACTGTTTTCCATCGAGCAGTAGTCCAGTTAACATGTTCTTTGTAAATTCAAGCCTGGCCTTTACATTTTTATGGGAATAAACGGTTTTTGCGCTTCTGTATGTTCCTAAGCCAACCTCCACAGCTTGTCTTTGGATGGATCTAGGCGATATGTTTAGTTCCAATTGATTTGCAATAGACCTTGCTGACACAAAAGGGTCCTTTTTATAATCCGAATAATTGCCTGGTCTTCGCGTTTGGTGGTTTTTCATGGTCGACCTCCTCCATGTATCGTAGTCAAAGAACCCGAAGAACTAAAACGGCTTATAATCCGGGAATTACGCTATGATGAATGCCAAATTTTTTTGAAATGCTTGTCACTGATTCACCATTATTAAAATCACTAATTATTTTTTCTTTGATTTGAGTTGAATACTTGTTGCGAGCTATTTTGTTTGATAAATTTTAAAAAGGTGCACTTTTTTAAATTTTTTTAAGCACAAATTTTTTTTTTTGTGTGGGAAAAACACAATTGCAAACGCCAAAAATCAGAGTTGCTTTGCCAACTATAGAATTACACTGTGGCATCATAGAAATTAAGGGTTGATTTCATAAATTTAAGTTGAAAGATTAAATTTTTTTTTTTTTAATTTTTAATTTTTAATTTAATATTTATTGAGCCTTTTTTTACAATGAAAGAATTGAAACAATAAAACAAGAAGATAACTTAAGACTAGAACGTACTATCTTAATTTTCAATATTTTAAACAGCACAAAGCTTTATCTTTAATTAGGTAAAAAAAATCTAAAGATTCCAAAACCGTTTAGTATGTCCTTGCTCCCGGGACTTACATAATTTGAGAGATAATGTCTTAAAATAAACTTAATTCTAACTTAAACTAAAATTACAGACTAAATTGACTAACATAAAATAAAAACAACACACAAATATCACAAAAATAGTACTATCCTCTATGAGTACCAGGAGTGCTTTTGGTATAAAAGCTGGGACATATATTGACATTTAGTCGAAATTTGGAGGTTATTCGTTAATATACCCAATCGGTGATAGGTAGTTTGTATTAGCCAGTTAAAGCTTCTTTGTTCATAAAAAATGTTTTTAATATGATTATTATTATGATTTCTAATTCTTGCTATAAAACTTTTTTAAATGTCACAAACATAAAGACCAATTGGAGTTACTTTAGCTTGACTATAATATAGTGATTAGAAAACCGTTTATTGATTGATTCGTAGTTCAATCCTATACACCATCTTAAAATTTTTCGTTCTAGAATTTCCATTTCCTTTTTTATGATTGGGGAAATGTTAAACCATATGGGGAAACCATATAAGAAACTGGTCTTATACTCGTTTTATATAATAAAAGTTTAGTTCTCTTGGCAAACTTTTATTGTATAAAATTTTAGAAAAATTCTCCCAATATTTTATAGGACTTACTCAAAACGATTCTGGCATGACGATTAAATTTTACAAGATTATTAAAATTAACTCCAAGATATTTTATATTGTCGGTAATGGGAATTTCAATATCATCAAGAAATAACTTTAGCTTTTTACTCTCTGGCACAACAAAATTTCTACATTTTCCAGATGCATTGCGGAGACAAATCGCTTCACTTTTGGAGGTATTAATTTTGATTCCCCAATCATCATAAAAATGTTTAACAACTCTCAGATGGCTTGAAACTTGTGTTAAGGCGTCAATAGGCGATTCATTGTGTGAATACAGGAGAGAATCATCCGCGTATAGCAACGCAGTTGAATTTGGTGTTACATGAGGAAAATCGGACATAAAAATATTATAAAGATGTGGAGCTAATATGGAGCCCTGTGGCACTCCACAACTTATATTCCCAAAATCTGACGACTTACTGTTGAAGTGGACACAAAAATTTCTATTAGTGAAAAAGCTTTGAAAAAGTTTACAATAGAAGCATTAAATCCTATTTGAATCATTTTATAAATGATGCCTTTGTGAAAAGTATGGTCAATGCTTTTTCTACATCTAAAGAAACCGCTACAGCACAGCGATTACGAAGATTAGAAACCACATCATTATGAAATTTTATTAAGGAATCAACAGTAGAATGACCATTTTTAAATCCAAATTGCAGATCAGGAATATATGAAACGTTAATTTTCCTATGCCATTTTTTCCCTTATAATTTTTTCAAAAATTTTTCCTAAATTCGAAAGTAGTGAAATTGGACGCAAATTGTTAATATCCGTAATATTTTCTTCTTTATGCTAACAAGCTTCTAAGCAAAAAATGCTTTCTAGTAAGCAGCTCGTTGGTTGCGATTTATAAGTAACTTCTCACTTTAACTTATGAATATGGGTGTACATCTTAATTTTTTTAAAAAATTTGTGATCATATTTAATATTGTCTTGAACAACTTATACAAAATTCAGAGGCGTTCAAAAAAGATTTATATTTAAGTAAAAAATTCTCATATTGTTTTCCTAAAAACGAAAAATTTTCAATATTGTTCAATAGAGTAAATTGGGTAATGTGTAATACATATTTCATTTTTGCAGTTTACCGACAAAGTATTGACGATAAATTAACAAACTCGATGCTAAAATATAACATGATTTGCTGTTGAACTGTGTTCATTACAAAAAAGCATTATCTTTATTGTAACAAAAAAGCTAAGTTATCCAAAATCTCTGCGTACTCAAACATGGTAATGTCTAATTTAAAAATCTAAATAGTTTTCTTAAACGATTGAAATGTAAAATAAATACAAATATTACAATTTTTTTTGCAGAGAGAATTTTAGTGAACGAAAAATAATGAAAATTTTAGTGAAAGAAAAATTTTATAAAATGAATGAAAAGCTTTATAATTTATTTGAAACTACCCAGCCAGAAAAATACGAACGGCAAAGCATTGGTCTAGTGCTTTCAACTGCGGTATGAGCGTTGGCAGAGCGTTGGATATCTGAAGATTTAAGTGCTTTGCCAACCCCAAAATGATAACACCGTGCAGGGCTTGGCCGTTCATTTTTAAAACGTTGGCAAAGCACTGACAATGAGCGCTTTGCCAGTACCAAAACCAGAATTTTAAAAACGTTGGCAAAGCAACAACCAATAAAGTTCTTTTTTCAATAATTAATAAGTGCTTTGCCAACCCCAAAATGATAACACAGGGCAGGGCTTAGCCGTTTCTTTTTTAAAGCGCTTTGTTTTTATTTTTTTTTCAATTTTGTTATCCTTTTGCGAAAAAAAATAATTTTTGAGTATGATTTTTAAAATAAGAGTAAATTGCCTTTAAAATGATAAGAAATGTTTATTTTCTGTTATGATAATCAAAAATTGTATATTTGATTTGTTAAAACCCTCTATTTTTGAGCAGTGACTTAACGCGTACTTTAATGAATTTTCGGAAAGGAAAAACACTCAAACACTAATAACCTAGGAGAATATTCACACCAAGAAAATATGAATAAGTGAAAGGGAAAATGTCGTTTTTTGTAAACATTTTTTAATTGTCTTTTATGCAAAAATTCAATACTCACTGCTTGCATTTCTTGTGGTTTGTATAAAGATGCCAGTTTTTGTCTTATTGGTACCATCAGAATTAAAAAGAATGGAAAAGCCAAAGAAATTTTCGATGATTTCACAGCCCAGAGTATTGCCAAACACAGACTTGTACAAACGTAAACAAATGCATTTTCCATGTAGGAACTCTCTTTACGTATGGTGTAGGTGGATAATGTTTCACTGGCATAAAGAATAATCGTACTCTGCAAAAGATAAAAAAAATGTAAAGTAAACAAAATGTATTTAAAATTTAGAAAATGCCAAATCGGCCAAAATTGTCTTTAATTTGTGTATTTATAAATCAAGTTTAGATATGTTTCCTTCTACATAACTAATCCGAGTTACACGTTGAATCTTTCTGGATTTATAAAAAATTATTATTTTTTAACCTTAACAAATTTCAAGTATTCCTAGATATTCCTGTCGTGAAAAGAGAAATACATTCAATAAATTTTACCTTTCAAAGAATTGAACACCACTCATTGAAGCAATACCCATATAAAGGAATACACAAACAATACGGCCATTGGTATGAGGCGAAGTAATGGCGCCATTGTTACAGAAAGACCAATCATTAATGCACAACAAAGAAACGAGAGTCGTTGTTCCTTAACATCAATTATTCGAGGAGATTCACCAGGAGCATGAGTTCTATAAAATAAATAGAAATTTTTAAAAAAAAAAATTGTTCCTAAAATGTTTCCTTACAAAATAACAAAATAACCTCAGTTACTCGTATGTTAAGCAAACAATTAAAAATGTAAATTCAATATAAAAGTTATGACATGTAAAGTTTCACATTCAAAAGTCTTTAGTTAAAGAATTGATGGAAATTTTAAAGTAAAAAATTACTTGAAACTAACAACAGTTTTTTCATTCATTTTATATTTTGATCATAGTTTTTAACTTTCGGATCCACTATAAAACAAATGAAGTTATTAGACTTGGGACATACATTGGAATTGAGTTTTGGGAACAGTATTTAAATACCGTGCAATTCAATACAGTTTGAGGTATACCAAGTTGATGATAGCCCACCCATAACGGGCTACGAAAATCATAAACTTCTAGGAATTGGTGTAGATTTTTTTAAATGTATTTTTTTTTTAGTTTGACATTTACAATTATATTAGAAATTGGCTACCCTACCCGTATTGCGTGCACTGAGTTCATTATTAAAAACCCGAGTAAAAACATTTATATATAATCATGCATTTACTATATAGATATGTATATATAAGTTATTGCGTGCTATTATATTATATAAATAGATAAGTTTATGTATGTTGTATATACAATTTATTCCTGTAATTATTATTTATATATCGACCAAAATAATCTATTCGTATATGATATGTACAGTTATATTTGGTTAATATTGTTATGTATGAATGCATATGACACAAATCAAAATATATAAAATAACATATAGTATAGTATTAAAAAATTTATTTTATTTTTTGATTCGTTCCATACCAAGAAAATTAAGATCTTCTTTTATATAACACTTAATATTGCTGCATTTAAAGTCTGATGGCTGTATTAGTCTGTCCCGAATTTAACGAATTTCGTCACGTACTCAAAGTTATTAAGCTGTTTATGGATAACAACCAAACATTTTTTTGAGTTTACGTGGTGTGTTTTTAAAATTTTGAACAAAGAAGAGTTTAAAAATTGGTAATACTATATATATTAGAGTTCGTTTTCAAATTTTTTTTGATTTTGATTTCTGATATTATCACTTTTTAGAAGGTTTTTGTATCAATAAAAAATAATGTCGTATTTATTTTTTTTAATTCCAACTCCTTCCCGTGCCTATAGGCGACTAAATCGCGGATTTTGGGTCCCTTTTCCCATAAAACAAAAAACGGCTTAATATATGCCAATCTGACTTCAGTATTCGACTCTACGGGAAAACTTAGGCCCATAAGCTTTTTTTTAGTTCTTGGAATGCACCAGAATGCATAATTAGAGTGGTCCAAAAAAATAATTTTTTAAAAAAAAATTAAAATATTATTTTGTTAATATACAATGAAAAAATACTTACATCTGACTAAAATGGTCCAAAAATTTTAATTTTGTAGTTACCCGTTCAAAGTTATTAAAGTTTAAAAATTTAATTTTTAGTGAATACAAATAATTTATTGGTTTTGTAATTTCTATTTAACAACAATTCTAATTAATTATATTCCTTTCCACAGCAGATAAAGCTAACAATTTAAAATTATCTTTATTTTTAACTAAACACGAGTTGTTCAGGCGCGAAATTATACCAACAAGTTGTTCGGTGTAAATACTTGTTGATTGTATATTTTTAGCTTGTTCGATTGCATTACGAAAACCTTTCTGGGCTGGACACTCAACAGCGTTATAAAGCATAAAGGATATGTTAATTCCAAAATTAACCAGAGTTTTTAAACTTTGAAGAGTAATAAAATCAAACGGTGACTTACTAAAAGCGGAATCAAAATATGCCAACTTGTTAGCTGCATCAACACATTATTAACCACTTCTTCTCCTTCTTCTACTTCTATAAAATATTTTTTATATAGCATTTATTATATTTATAATTATATTTATTATATAACTTTTGAATGGGTTGCTATAAAACAAAAATATTTGCACAATTTTTCTCAGCTAGGAGTACTTTTTCACTGCAATTTTTGTAAAACCCACCATGTTAAAAATTGCCTAAAGTTTAACTAATATTGCACTAGTAAAACACAATTTTCTTGCAAAGCATGTGTCTTGCCAGTACCACATGCAAAATTCTTTGCAAATATTGTGTTTACAAATATTACAAGCCTATAAGAAACATTTTCTTATATATTATTATATTTCAGAAATTTAAATATGATGTATAAGACTAAAGCAGAACTGTATTGCTGCTTTTTAAATGTGTTTTAATATTTCAATATTTCTCAAAACTAGTTTCATTAGATGTTATGCCAACGGTGGCGAGCTCGCTCAAACCAACGGTTGGCCACTGTTTTTAATCGGGTATCAGGACAATACTGTCAATATTGTTTATCCAAGTTACATCAGTGCATAACCGACCGTCGCCGACGCTTTGCCAACACTGTGCCTATTGTATTTTTTTGCCTGGGTATGTACCCAAAAAAAATTTAGCAACACTAAGCTTTTAAGCCCATCTTTCAACAATAATTAAAAAATGCGGTTAACAAACTATAAGTATTCTTGATTTTTTTATTTTTTCTGTAATGAACTAGATAATACACACCGTTAGAGCACAATTAAGTGAAATTGGCCTCTTTCGGGACACCTGGAATATATGTTCTTCTTCTTTTTCTTATCCACTTAACTTCCTATGGAACACAGGGCCTGATAGGATGTGTATTAAAATTCAAAAAAGTTTATGCTGGACCTTTTTTAAAAACCTCCAAAAGTTGGTAGGTTTCCTAATACTTTATATGGACTATATGTTAGGACGTATATGTTAGGATAAAGATAGATTTGTATGAAATTGTTTTTATTATTTATTTTTTATTAATTATTTATCATATAATTACAAAATTATATACAGTTACCATAGCCGATCACTAGCTACTATGGCTTTCAGCGCGCTGTATCTTGAACAGACCAGTGCTTCTGGTGGAAATCGAACCAACGACCCCTGCACTGTTAAGCAGTACGCTACCAACTAGCCTACCGAGGCGCAATATATGAAATTGTTTATATTTTCACACAATCATATAAAAAAATGAAACATTTATTGCAATTTTACCACACTAATGGCCGTAATTTAAGCAATATATACCTACTGGTGCTTAGATACCTACCGTGTACACGAACAAAATCGGGTAGGTATCTAAGCACTGGTAGGTATCTATTGCTTGAAATTACGGGCATAAAACTCGGATCTAATTATATTTAGATGTATCAGTACACATAAAATTATATCAAGTCAAAATGCGGATACAAACCTATCTGGTTTTAATATAATTATACAATATATATTTGCATGAGTTTAGATACAATATAAACTGATACAATTAGATAAAAAAAAATGATAAAAATCGAATACAATTCTATAGGGCCATAATTCGGATATTATTATATTAGACATTTATCTAATTACATTAGATTATATCGAAACACACACAAGTAGATACAATTACATCGAACCCACTCCAGCGGTATAACGTCCCGTGGCCAATACTTCGCCCTGATACCCGCGAAGGCCGGACAGAAGCGCAAGAACTGTTCCAAGGTCTCATGGTCCTCCCAACAAGCAATACAAACTCTGCAGTCGGCCTTTCCCATTCTCTAAAAGTACTATTTAGGTGTCAAGTGACCCTTATGATCCCCATCAAATTGGCCAGTTAAATCTTCTCCAGCCCTAAGGCCGCATTCGTCTTGTCCCCCCGGGCCTCCCCACAAAACCTTCGTAATAACACTATATACACTATATGTATTGTCTTATAAAAAATATTTTCGTGTGTGATATAAGATTTGCTTATATATGGTGCCATAGTAGAACACAACTGAAGATATCATTTTATATGAAATTAAATGATGTGAGATATAATTATGTAAGATTCCATATATGAGACAAGATTAACAATTTTATTTGAGATATGTTTATATATGGCATCATTAGTATTTTATATGTATATAAGATAAAATTATACACTATTATATATAACCCCACACATAATTATATATGCGCCAGATGTCTAAATTATTTATATTTAAATTTTAATTAAAGTATATGTATATGTATGGCATGGTATTTCAGTAAACTCTATTTAATCTCAAAATATCTAACTGCATCCAATTAGAGATCAATAAATCTAATGGGATATTTAATCTCAAAATATCTAACCACAGCCAATTAGATATAAATAAATCTAATGGGATATTTTGGATTTTTAATTATATATCCTCATTTTTGAGATCAGTTTTGATCTAGTTTAACTCAGTAATATATTTGAGGGGATCTAATCGGATATTACTGGATACTCCAATTTGGAGATAAAGCAGGATAAGAATAAATAATTATCTATATCAAATGAGATCTGATGTTGTATTTGTGATACATCTTTTTTTTATAGTGTTATTACTTAAATCGAAAACGCATCAACAAATTTTATGAACTTCAAATTTTATGGAGCAAACAAAATTTTAATAAGCTTAAAAAGAATCTTATATAAAATGTATAATTTTGCAAATTTAAAAGTATTTAATATAATTTACTACAAAGAAGTAACCCTTAACGCAATTATATATCATAAAACCGCTAAAAAATCATGTTTTCCAAAATAATAGCGGTTTTATTTTTAAGTTCTAATGTATGACAAAATTTGGTGAGAATATTTTTATATTTTTGGTGGTGTAATATATATTTTTACATTTGATAAATACAATGAGATCTACAAATTCCTGTAACTTAAAATTAATCCAAGCAGAAACTGTAAGCTTCACCCATACACTACCGAGTTTTTGTTTGTGGATATTTTTGAATTTTGTTATCAGATTCTTGATAGGGGTCCTTAAATTAGAAAGAAAAAAGGTTTGCATATTTGTCCCCTCCTACCCATCGAGAAGAGGGTCCGAAATAGTTTTTTATAACTTCTTAGAAATTTTTACCACTAAAATACAAAGAAAAATACACTTTGCCAAATAATGAGTCTAGTAATCTAAATTCGAAGGTTTGGACGTATTACTCTTTATATTATAATTCACATATAAAATCAATTAATAAAAAACTACTACATCGTCAGCTTTTATGGGTAAGTACACTCAATACACTAGGGTCAGGTTATAATATTAATTGGACAGGAAATTTTGCCACTAAAAATAAATATAACGTACATCTTTTGATAACGAAAATGTCAACAAATAGAATTTATAAAAATTTTGACACAATGATAAGTCAAAATTAATAGACTGAAGATGGGTGAAAAGGAGAACTAAGTACATTTTTTCGGTCACTGTTCAGCATTTAAGGAATTCAAAGAATGTTTTATTTCGGAAAAGTTTTACTTCAAGAGGAGGTTTTAAACAAACTTGATAGTGAAACAATAGGACGGAAGGCGTTAGCCAATTTTATAAACTATTGCATAAATTATAGCACTATGCTTTTACATTAATTTAATAATTAAAAATGTATAATATTTTTGCACAACATTACATAAATTATCTTCGTTCAATATATACCAAATCTAACACCTTACCGTATAGCTCACAAAAATACGAATTGTAATGAGTCTAAAAATAGATTTACAGAAAAATGTCGTCTGCAAGTAATTACATGAAAAACCTATTATTGGTCCCCAATTATTTTTTGTACGAAAGTAATGCATTATAAGTTTATTATTGGCAACCCATTATTTTATTGTTTAAAGTAATGCAGAAGGTAATAAGTACATAATACAAAGTAATGTATAAAAAAAAGTAGTCAATACCATGTGTTTGAGATCAGCCTGATTTGACTAACCCGGAATTTAAAATAATATTTAACATCTTTTAAATTCCTACCCTAGGGTTCGACTAGTGTTTATTAATTGGTTTTAAGTAAAAACGCGGATTTCTAATATATTTTTATAAGCACAAAACTGGTTTAATTTTACTGACATCTAATTACAGACTACTTTTTTAGATAAAATTGAAAGTTAACAAGAAGTAATATTCATACTTTTGCAAACGGTTAACTTCCAAGTAAATAGGAACAAAAAATATATTATTTTAAAGTGATTATAGATTCTCAGAGAACAAACAGAATTTGTATTGAACAATGAAGACAACAGAAAACAAAATTCTAATTACAGTGATGACAAATAATATGTGACCAAACACCATGTTTTTGCTGTGTATTCGAATAACCAAAAATGATTTCTTTGATTTTGTTCTAGTCATGAGAAGAAGGTACGTGACAAGTTTAAAGAATCCAAATAATTTAGTCATAGTCTTTAAGGAACAATGTTCTATAGCTTTAAATGAAATAAATAAAAATATAAATATCGTGACTGTATTGCACTGATGAACAGTTAATGTTCGCCATAAAGATAAATGATTAATAAAAATGATTAAATGATTTAGCATGCTTAAACATCGGATACCACACACACAAAGGGTTATTCATGTCATCAAAAAATTAAAATATGTTGCCTCTAAGTGACGAACATTCTTTAAATTCCTCATACAGGGACATTTTAAAAATAATGAGCATACAAAAACGACATTTCCAACTTCACGTCTTCTGATTTTAGTAAAACTGGGTATAACTATTGTCCTAGATAATATGATGTTTAAGAAATCTTTCTTTTTCCAAAATTCATTATAGTTCGCTTTTAGTCGATGCTCAAAGTTGGAGCCCAGTAAAATAGTAAAATCCAAATAACTGGTTGCGGAACAGCTTATACTGTATTATGACAGGTTCTAATTTCTGTTCTGCAACTGGTTCTTTTTATATGGAGTTTGTCCTATTTGCAATAGGTTCTTTAGCTCCAAACAAGAACAGTTTGCTTTAGAACCGGTTCTAGAACCAGTTATAGAACTGGTTCTGGGGCAGTGACAATTTACATTTCGACTCCCGGGAACCTGTTTTGGAACCGGTTCCATGTAACCGGTGGTAAAAGAAGTTGTTCTAGAACAGGTTCAGAGGTAATCTGTTCTAAAAAAATTTGCTGGGAGGTATTTAACACATTCGTTTGATATATAACTTTTGGATGCGTATACAAAAAATTAAAAATTTGATGCCATTTTACAGATCAAATCCTCTTCTTTAAACTGTGTTGCTCAAAAATAATTTTTTTTTCGCGAAAATGATAACGATATTAAAAAAATTGCATTAATTAGCCAATATCTCAAAAATTAATTTTCCAATTAACCCAAAGTATTACTTGCAACATATAAAAATTTCAAGTAAAGTCTGATATAACTACAAATAATTTAGTGGAATAGCAGAAACTATGATCTTCATCTGATATCCATCCATATTGGCAACATTTACACTCAAATAAAAATATATAATATTAGGCCAGCAGGTAGTTTTGCTAATTAAAAAAATAAAAATTAGTAAAAATTTCTAAAAGTTACGCAAATTTTAGTAAACTCTTAATGGAAATAGATTTGCAAAATTTACTTAGTATACAAAATTACAATAGTAAAAATCTCTAAATATTAGTACAATTTTTGCAAACTACATATTAAAATAAAACTGCTTATTACTTTTACTATAATAAGAAATATAGTAAAATTTTAATTTTGATATGTCCCAAAAATGCCATTTAATATAACATAACATATCTAATAATATTCAGAAAATATCAATTGCAGTTCGGGAAATATTACTTTTCGTAAAACACTATTTGTAATTCAGAAAATTCTGTTAAAGATTCAGAAAACAAAAGTGAAAATGAATACGAAATTTCAGATATTAAATTCATATTCCAGAGTTTGAAATTATTTTTAAGCTTCAAAAAGGAACCGAATTGCAAAAAATATATTGTTGGTTTTAAATAAAAATTTCAATCGATGTTACTAAATTTAAATGAATATTCGGAATTTCAATTAATATTTAGAGAAATTGGAAACTGTTTTACTAACTTTTGTTTAGTGTACAGGTATATAATATGCTTAAAAATTTAACTTTAAACGGCGTTTTGAAAGAACATCGATCGTAAAAAAAAATCTGAGTACACAGTTTAACTTGCATAAATATATTGAAATTTGTCGTAGGGTGCTCTGTGAATATACAAAATGTTATATTAAAAATCAAGGATACTTTCGGAAAAACCCCGTTTATTATTAAACACCTCTAATTCCGGACCTGAAATTTTATATGTTGTAAGTGATACTTAGAGTTATTTATCCGTTTCAAGAAAAAAATATATTTTGGGCTACACTATTTAAAGAAAAAGATTTGATCTTTAAAATGACACCAAATTTTTAATTTTCTGTAAACGCGAACTAACTAAAACAAATTTTGAGAAAAAAACGCACGTAAAATCCACGTTATAATATAAAGACCTTTATCTGAAACCTCCCCATACTATCTTGGATGGTTTTCCACCAATGTGGACTTGTTGAGTTGTTTGGCCAATTTTATATAACTTTTTTATAATAGTTGTCACAAAAAATGCTTAAAGAGCTTATCTAGTAACAAATAATGTATCCCAACTGATACATGCAGATTTCATTAAATTAGGCTATATTGTAAAGAATCAAATATACGCTAGACCTGTTTTGTTTCAGTGCCATATCAAAAATTTAAAGGGTAAAAAAAGAAGCTCAAAATATATTTTTTTGATTTTGTTCCAAAGTTGCAGTATAAAAATTAAAAGTCAAACAAAATTTATTCAAGCGGCCAACCTAATTCAGTCCAAAAATTATTAAAAAATTTAAAAAAAGAACTTTCGAACGTTTTTGTACGCCCTTTGTGACCGCTTAGATATTATTTATGGCAGCTACTCGTATGAGTTCACTCCCCTGTAAAACATATCTAAATATCATTAAGATCTGCGTGTACGCTAAAAAACATTTTTCTTGTTAGATTTTATAGGTAGCCCAAAAATAAGAGGTGGTTCGATATTAGTGAACATTGCCTTATATATAAAATATTTACCTTGACATTATAGTTAATGATGAAACATGAGCCACCGAACGTACTGTAGCGGCACAATGCCATGGCATACCAAAAAAGCCACAAAAAGTATTAAGACAACATAACAAGACAATGTCAAAGTGTAAACCGGAACCTTTCTTTAAGCCACGCTCTGGTTTGTCCACAATCAATTCGGAGATATGTGATTCCATAAAGATGAGTATATACACCAAAATAGCAGGTATGCCTGCCATAAATGGCATCCAAGTTTCCACTGGTCCAAAACGAACTAACCAGCCACGAACTGTTGGATCACTGGGTGAGATACCTTCAGGTACACTTAATTTGTCCGTATATACCGCCGGTATGAAATAATCTACCATTACAAATATTGTAATAGCAATTGGTACACCAAAATCACCCAAGGCCCGTCTGGCATTACGACCCAAAAAATGTGAATTGCGGAATAATTTCAAATAGTAGGCTACTGTAAAGGTGCCCAATGTTAAAATAGTGCAAAATAATGCCGTATTTGGCATATTAATTTTTTCATTACTATTAAAATCTACTTTGATCGTTACATTCGATGATGTGGTGACATTTGAAATTGTTGACAACGTAGAGTTAGAATTATCAAAGTCTAAAGTGCTATTAAGTCCAATTAAACTGGGTGGAGGTAAATTGTAATCAGCTAACAATGGATGTTTCTTATATACAGAGATTAATTTCATAAGAGTTTCCACAATGTAAATTAAAGTAATTAAAGCGGAAAATATTTCCTGTGTAAAACGAGTTAAGAGACGAACATATACGCTGCCTTCAAATGCCGACACGGTTATTGAAATAACAGCTAACCATATACCAATATATGCCCGGATTGTTAAAAAGCTAAAATTATTTTCTTTACAGAAATTAAATAAAGCCTCATCAAATAGTAGCAACGGACCAGTAGTGCCTATTATGACTAAAGGTTGTCCAGAAAATATATGAAATACTAATCCGACTACCGAACAACTTAATAGTGTCTCCGATATACCAATAAGATTATGAGTTTTTTCCGATGCTAAGCCACCAAATGTAATAGCCGTGGATAAACAAGCAAAATACATGAAAACAGTTGCGGCTAAAGTCTCCGTATTTAAACCATCCAATATATCACTTTTATACATTGGTAAACGTCGTTTGAGATCATTGCGTAAACCACCCCATAAACGATGGGTCTTTTCCAAAGGACTTGGCTTTTTCTTTTTATCATCATCACCATCATCAGGTTTTTTTTCAATGATAGTTTTTGTTATCTCCTTATTGATATTGGATGCCTTGTCTTCTTGATCTTTTTTATTTTGTATTGCTTTATTTTTACGTAAACGAATCCAGTCTTTTTTAGCTTTTAATTCTTCAAATGGCAACAAATCATGACGATCCCAATTACCGGGTGGCAGGACAATAGAATCATCTAAAAACTCATTAATAGCTGACAATAAGTCTTTACGATCATCGGCTTTGTAGGCAATCGAATGAAAGGATTCGTTTGCCATTAGAGTAGCTATGGAACGACCCACTTCATGATAATCCAAATCCAATGTGGGAGGACCCATTAATATAAACATAAAACGTACTGGTATGGGGACTTCTGTTAGACTGGGCATTGGAACACCCTCAGCCAAGCGTAAAAATGCAATAGTAGGTTGTTCCAAAAAATCAACAGCACCCACCTAAAATATTTAAATTAATGTTTTATAAAAAGAGTGAATCACTTTTGAAATGTATATGGACCACTTTTTGTGAATGGGACCAAAACTGAGATTATGTACAGAGTTGTATCATGTCTCTACTTTTAAAAGTCATGTAGAGCAATATGGAGATAATAATGGTTGAGCCAAAATACTTCAGACATTTGAAAACGTATTAAACAGTGACGGAATAGGCTTAAAAATTGGTATTCGGGACTCAAAATTCAAAAAGCTTCGGATTTTGCATTTTTAAAAATGGCGGATGATATTTTAGAAAAATTATCTGTTTTGAGTATATTATTGAAGCAAAAGTTTTGGGCGTAGTTGAATACGAATCTGACATTGGTTTGTTTGAAATATCTGGTACAATATTTGTGATGATATTTTTAATGTGTCATTAGTAATAAAATATTTTTTTTATTTTATATGTTTATCTTATTTTTACGTGATTGTAAAAAACTCCGCGATTGCTTTTCAGTTATATTCGGTTAAATTACGCGACTTTTTTTTACAAAATATACAATTGCTTTTAGTTATTCTTCGTGCACGTTTAATTTAATGTTTTATTTATCAATTTCTATTCTGCTTTGGAAAGATGCAAGATGGTGGCAAATGGTGGGAGATGGTGGAATAAGGGCTGAAGATGGTGGGAAAATGATGGAGATGTTTTAAAAAAGGCGGAACACGGTTTAAAATTTTTTGAAGATGGTGGAAAATGGTGGACATATAGTGAAAGATGGTGGAAAATATTAAAACATTGTGGGAAAGTGTTTAAATGGTGGAGAAGAGAAAAAATGGTGGAAGATAGTGGAAATGATAGAATATGGTGGGAAAGTGGTGGCAAAATGGTGAAGGGTGGTAGATGTTGGTGGAAAAGTGGTGGAGGGTGGTGAATGACGGTGTAAACCATTTTCCACCATTTCCTACCATTTTCAGCCATCTTCTACTATTTTTCCACCATTTTTTGTCATTTATCCACCATTCCCAGCCTGTTTCATCATCTTAAACCATTCCCACCTTTTCCACCATCTTCCAACAATTTTTCTCCATTTTCACCATTTTTTCACCATCTTCCACCTTTGCCACCATTTTTACACCATGTTCCACAATCATTCACCCTTTTCCGCCATCTTACATAATTTTGCCACCATTTCCAAGATTTTTAATACCTTTTTCCAACATTTTGCACAATTTTAAAGCTTTCTTCATCGAGATTCATTGTGATTCCAAATTTAATAAACAAAATAATAATAATCATTTGTTTGACACGAAATTCTGACTTAATTTTCGTTTCTTATTTTAAATTTGTTTACACATTCACAATAGCTATTCACAAATTTAAAAAAACAATTACGAACAAATTTATATGAAAATTTCTATGGTTAAAATCAAACTGGTTATTTTAATAGATGTTGCTTTTTAAATAAAATTTTGGGTAGGACAGCGTCTGCTGGGTCAGCTAGTTTTTAATAGATTTAGTCTAGCTGATTCCAAATCTGTTATCCAAATTTTATAGTCACGGCACAATTTTGAAAACATAGCGATTAAAACCGCGAAAAATATTATTTCGAAAAGCATAAGCAATTCTTTTGCGATGGTAGGTATATTTAACATTCTATAATTAGTTAACAAACTTTATAGAAAAAAATTGCATTGAAAAAATACGCTATCAAAAAAATTACTAAATATTGCATTTTTAAAAATAGCCTAGGCCATGCATCCGGTCATCTTAAATTTATTTTAGCGTCACGATATAAACTTTTAACTTTCCTGTTTTTTAGTGTAGGCGAAAAACGTTAAAATTATTACTCCAACTTTGTTTAAATTGCATATCAAATACAGTGGAGTACGGTTATAACACGCGGGTACTGGACGATTTAGTTCGTTATAAGCGAAGTTCGAAAGGAAAACATTTTCCAAAAAATTATTAAATTTTTTTTTATTAAATTCATCTAATTTTCCATTTTTTTTTTTTTTCTTGTAATTAAAAAGAAATTCTTCAATTAAATTACATTTTAAAAATCTAAAATTTTTGAGATTTGCAGCAAAATTTTAATTTTTCTCAATTTTTTTTATGCGTTCGTTATAAGCGTAAAAATTTATATGAAAACTTGTAATAGGGTCAAAAAAATTAGTTCGTTATATAAAAAGTCAGTTATAAAAGATGTTCGTTAAAACCGTATTATTTTGTATGAAATATGTTGAAATATGGGACCATAAAAATCCTTCGTTATAACCGATGTTTGTTATAATCGATCTCGTCTGTATATGCTATCTTTAAAATTGTACAAAATAATAATAATTCTTTTTCTCAAATCCCATATTAAAAATTTAGTTTTATATTTTTGCAGAAGGCATTTACTTAATGTTTCTTTACGCTATTTAACAAATTAGTTTTAGAAAATATAACTTTCGTAGCTTCAAGAGTAAATTGCATTCTAAATATTTATCTTTATTTTGAATTATTAGAAAGCGTCAAACGTGTAATAAAAGGCTTCAAAAAGTACCAAAATAGATATTTTGGCAACTTTAACCGCCGTTTTCTCAAAATTGTGACGTGATGAAAAAATTTGGATGCCGGATTAGGAATCAGGAAATCAAAGAAGATATAAATCACATATTGGCATTTAAACCAAGGAAGCTTGTCGAGGTTTGTAGTACATGTATAAAAATACAAAATTAATGTCAAAATAACGAAAAATTTCGTAAAATGTAAAAAATTTTCTTTTCTTTACAAAGTTTTTTTTTGCTATTTTGAAATTTTTTTCGTATTTTTAAGCATTTATTTATTTATTTATAAATGTTTAAAAGTTTTTGTTAACATTGATTTCTAAAGAGTGATAACCCCTTAATTTAAATTCCGAAACTGTCTGAAATCATCAGCCTTATTAGATTTCCCATTTAAATGTTAAATATATAATAAAATCGTTGAGTACCAAGTTTTAAACTGATTCCGTAATTTTTTAGCTGTATATTGGATACGCCATCATTATCTCCTCTATTGAATTATTCACCCTTATATTTAGCTATGATACAAATATGTACGTCAATATCAATATTGAACTGAAGGGGGTCTGCCGTTCACGAAGAATGACCCATATACTTAGAAACCTTACCAATACAGTCGTTGCTTCCGCTCCATGTGGTATTCTTTTGAGTATGGTATCATTTTGTAGCTTCTTTAAATCCTCTTGTGATGACGTATATGTTTCATCTTTCATATCAATTTTCAAATCATTACTCTTCTTACTACCACCAATTTCTAAGGCAGGCATAATTTTGATTTTTTTATCATCACCGGAAAGATTCTATATTTTTGTATATAAAAAGATTGATTAATTATTATAAATCTCTTAAAAATTGCTATGTCTTAAAGTCTAACAAAACAGGAAAGTCACATGCAAAATAAAATATACTATGTATAACAAAAGCAATATAATATTAAAAAAACAATTCGTCTATGTATAAAGAAGAAAACATCATTTATCATAAAGAGAGACAATAGAAAATCTTTTGATACTTAAATATATATTAGGCATTTTCATTGACAAAGTCATACAAAAGTTTAATTTTATATAAAATATGTAAACATTAATAACACTGTGTAATACGAAATTATAGCCTTAATAGTTTCAATACAAAATAAAAATGTTCCATTAGTTCAAAAGTTGTGAATGAAAATCTTTGGATACCGCTGAAGTCTCTATAAAAAATGGTAAATTTTAGCAAAGCATTTGAAATATTTTATGAAAAATTTCTAGGTCTCCTTACATTTTCATTCTCATTTTTCAAAACAACTCAGATAGTAAGTTCTTTGATTTTACGTTGGCACCAATCAGTATAACAACGATTATTCCAAATCTGTTGCACAGTGTACTATAATAAACTTTAACAAATCTACATATTAATTTAACGAAATTAAGGGTTATTTAATAGATAAACGTGACGATACATTTAATTAAAAACATAAATAATCGACACGTTCACACACTTTGAGAACTAACATTCCTGGCGATTCGAGAATTGATAAGGTATAGAATTTTGATTGCCATAACAAATCTTTTTTTTTTTTTTGTTTCTTCATTTCTCAGACACATTTTATATAAAACAAAAAAAAAATAAATAAAAACAACTAGATTTGATTGCACGGCATGACATCAAAAAAATTGATAAGGTACTGATCATGAATTCTATATATTTCGGGGATGCTGATTTCAAAGGCCTACTTTATGTTTTGATGTATGGTAGAGTTTTTCCGCTAAATGACTTTAAATTTTCACGCATCTTCATTTTGGTTTTTATATAAAAATATTTAAAAATGCATTAAAACTGATTTATTTCTCTTGAAATCTAAGCGCAACACCAATATTAATATTTATGGAACATATTTGATTCCCAAAGCTTAAAATTAAACTCGCTGTTAAGCGTTTTTTCTAATTTTTTAGATTTTCCAGAATTTTATCGCTAAATAATAATATGGTGCTACAAATAAAAAAAAAAACTTCCAATCACTTTTCAAGTGTCCTAGTTTAGGTTGTAAGTCTAGCTAAGTGTATTACAAAGCCGGTATCAGAAGTTGCAATATACTTTAAAATTTTTGAGATAATAGTAAAAAGAGTATTTTTTAAACATTTGTTACTCAGTCATTTTCCAACCGATTGTGTATTTTTAGTCTTTCCAATATATAAATATGAAGAGCTTTTTGATAAAAATTAGAATTGGAAGTTTTTTATCAACTTTTTTAACTTTTACGAGGGTTTTTTTCGAATCTTTTACTTAAATATCAATATTCTTAAAAATAGTGTTTTATAGAGTAAAATGAGCCTTCATTTGTTAAAATCGGTTGAAAATTCACAAAGTTATTGTACATTCTCTATATACATATGTATATAATAATAAATATGTTCAGTATTTTATTTATTTTTTCTTTAATTTTTCAACCTCAACGTGTGTTTGTTTAGAATCTTCCTTTAGCACATAAGCATATTCATAAAACTAGTATTTTCCTGAGTAAAATGGGCCTTCATTTGTTAAAATTGGTTCAAAAGTGACAACGTTATGGTACTTTTTCTATACATACAGAGTAGGTTTAGTGTTTTCTAATGCAAATTTTAATTAAAACACAAATTTTTTAACTTTTATACATGGTTTAAAATAGGTATTTTAAGCTAATATTTATGAATACAGTTGTAAGGTATAAATATGTTTTAACTAAAATCTATTTGAAATCTTAATTAAAATTTTTTATGAATACGGCCGTTATTGTTTAACAGTGTAATACAAAAAAGTATATATACTGGACAGACCAGGTAATTTCTTTTTAAATGTCGTTTTAAAATTCAAAATCGGTTAAAAATAGCCGACAAGAAGTGTTCGTTCATGTGTTAACGCCACTTGCAATGAAATTTGGATATGTTATAAAGAATCAACAATTATGAGACTCATTATTTTAGCTGCCCAATCTCATATTTAGGTGTTAAAAAGTGGTGTCAAAAATAATCAAATTTTCGGTTTTATGCGGTTTTTCATATTTTTTAAAGGAACTATATATAAATTTGGTATGTAATGAAAATTATCTTAAATCCACATCACCTGTACAAAGTGCTTTGTTCGAGCATGCTCAACATTTCGGAGTATTCGAAAAACACTTAAACTTTTAGGGGGTTTTGAACTACGAAGTATAGTCGGTTGAGATCCAACTCACATATAGAGTATTCGAAAAACACATAAACTTTTAGGGGGTTTTGAACTACGAAGTATAGTCGGTTGAGATCCAACTCACATATATAATTCTCTATTAAGTTTTAGTGGGCACGTTTTTTTTTTTTCGATATTCGTGCGCCTTTGGATTTTAGACGAAGTTTTACGAAGCACTTAATTTTTCCACAGGGTGGCAATTATATGGCCAAACATAGTCAATATGGGTATCAAACTTCATATTTCTGAAAACACATAACTTATATGTAAAAAGAATTCCAAATATATCACTTTTGAGAAATGCACAAAAAAAATGTTGTGAAGATAGTGCGTTTTACAGATTTTTTGTTTTTTTTTTTATATGAAACTATATAATTTAAATTCCACTTCAATTAATTTCCAAAAGCTTTCCAACGATACACATTTAACAATCATAAACGTAATAAAAACCTAAAAACAAATTTTGAAACATACTTGTGATTTTTTTCATTAGCATTACAATTTCAATAGCATCAGTTAACTACTGCTAATGCCAACAAAAATTTCATTACTATTTAATTGTAATGAAATTTTTTGGCATTCCCATTTGTCCTACTAATGCTAATGAAATTACACTAATGCCTAAAAAGCTAATTACAATTAAGCACAAAAGCATTTGTTTACAAAAAAAAAAAAAAGGAGTGTGAATTGTAACACTGCATTTGGAAAACTAAATTAAAAAAATTAAACCACCCTGCGGGATCACTCGGGATCTCTCGGAAATAGCCTAATAAATTAATACTTAATACTGTTGACAGACCTTTATCCCTAAAAATAAACTTTTTTATGAAAATATATCGACCAAAACCTATCATAGGGTATTCGAAATTAATTATATTTTAATTTTTTATAAAAAACATTCGCAGTTTCTTTAAAATACTATATATCGCAACATTATCATTTAAATACCATTGGAATGGTACACTCCTCTCAGTACCAAAAAAGATTGCATTTCTATGCAATCGATTTTTAAAATGCAATTTTCTAAAATGCATGTTTGCAAAATATAAAATTAAAAAAAAATGCACCTTCACTTTGGGTACCGGGGTTTAACTATTTTTAATGACTTTTTGAAAAAAAGCTTGAAGCACTTTAAAGTGTTTCTTATACAGGTATAGAACTTTAAGTGGACAACACTTTTTTAACTGGCGGCCATTTTGTCAGCTGTCAAGTGATTTATGTTGAGATTGGTTTTTCATTTCAATATGAATAGACTAACGCCTGAACAACGCTTCCAAATTGTACAAATTTATTTTAAAAATCATCGTTCAACAAAGCAATTAATTCGATTAACTATGGAACGTTTTCGCACCACGTTTGCTCTAAATCATAATATGCACCCACAGAGACGTCTTGCAGTGCGCACAGAAGAAGTCATTGCTGTTGTAAAGCGTAGCGTAAACATGATTACTGACTTTTTCGTTCATCAACAAGAGGGAAATGTTTGGTACCCGCATAGTTTCATGCTTCGCACCCGTCAATTGGTCTCCAAGATCGTGCGATTTAATGCCGCTGGACAAATTTCTGTGGGCAAAAGTGAAGTCGCTAGTCTACGCCGATAAGCCCGAAACCATTGACCACTTAGAGGACAACACTCGCAGCGTTATTGCCAATATACGGCCATACATGTTGGGAAAAGTCATCGAAAATTTTACCTCCAGATTAGACTACGTCCGAGCCAGCCGTTGAGGTCGTATACCATATATAAATTTCAAATAAAGTAAATTTCATGTCAATTTAAAAAATTCATCTTTTTTTTATTCCATTTCAAAGTTGTATACATCTATAAAAAAAAACACCCTTTTATAGAAAAAACTGCAATTATTTTTTTTTTTTGCAGATTTATTAATATTAAAGATACAAGTGTTAAACATCTATGTTTTGAAAATTATACGTTTCATTTTTAAATTTTTTTGTATACGTGAAAGATAAAATAATCTACCAGAATATTCTGTTTAAAAAATTTAATTTTGTAAACCTTTTAATCACACGTTTGCTGTCGAATATCTGATTTTTTATAGAAAGAAACGTGGGGTTGGAAGGGTTAAAATTTTTTATTTTTAACTCCAACCAATGGCTATGCAAAGTAACATCTTGTGCCTGCAAACATTAAACGTGGGGTTGGAAGGGTTAAAATTATTTTCTTTTTAACTCCAACCAATGGCTATGCAAAGTAACATCTTGTGCCTGCAAAATTAAACATGCCGTTTTAAGGAAAACCAAAGCAAAGTTGAAAATTGTTTGAAAAAATCATAACAACTATGTTAAAAACTATCAGCACCAACAGTAAAAAAATCAATTTATCTATTTAAAGTCGCGAAAAATATTCATTTTACTATTTGTAGCCAGAAGATTAATATTTTTCTCAGTAAGTGAGAGTGTTGCAATCTCTATATTTTCTAAACTCTTTTCAGCAACTACTTCAGCTAACTCAAATGTCCCTCCCACAAAGAAACAATGTCAAAAATTTAATTAATTGCCTTCATAGCATTTAAAGAGGAACCATTTTCAAATTTAATTAAAATATTTACAAAAAATTTTCTTTAGAAATGGAGAGTAAGATTTATTATTAAATAAATCTATCTACACAGAAAAAACTAAAAACGGGTTTCAATTAAAAAATTTATTGAATCAATTAATATTTTAATTGATTTTGCACCTATCAAGGCAATGATACTATCAATTAAACCTTTTATTAAAATTGAGAATGAAAAAAAAAGTTATAAGTAACTTCTACAAAAAAAAAAATATGATACTCACAAAAAAAGTGTGTGATCTATACGTTGGTATTTGTGTTTTTTGCAATGCTGAGTCTGTTTGCGTGTGTGCTTGTTTTGTTTGTTAACTTCAAATGTATTTGGTATTTTATACTGAAAATTTTCTATTTATGCATACAGTGTATGAAAAAATAACATGATAATTGCGTCTAAAATAAAATATCTATTTATATATTTAAAAGTCAATAAAAATATTTATTGATTTTATTAAATCTTTGTTTAGAAACAAATTAAATTCAATTCAAATCTTTAATTAGATATTTTAAGTTGATAATTTATTCTGTGTAGAAGGATATTTGTTAAATTTTTAGCAATATTTCTTTGTGTGGTAAAAAAATATGCATAGTAAAATACTCTGCTGCTAAAAAAGTTAAAATTAAGCATTTCCATCCTATTTTTTCTATAATAATTCTCATATTCGAGAGCAAACATGATCTTGAATGAGTTAAAAATTTAATTTTAATCTGCATTTTTTTATTAAATTTTTTAATTTGGAAAAATCAAAAAAATAAATTGTTGTTTTTTCTATAGAAAATTTATGCAAGCTTTTTTCAATAATGCGTTAATAATAAAGGGTCCGCCATCTAACGATTTTTTTTTCAACTAGTGCTTATTTCGTGAATGGTAACACTTAGCTCATGTCTGATTTGACAGATAATTAGTTTTATCCCTCCGGTGAACGAATATGGTTGTGTATACGCTTGAACAATGCTGGGAAATATTGCGACATTACTTTGAAAATCATGGTAATGTTGCAGAATGTGTGCCGATACATCCAAAACGCGTCACTGTTTGGTGCGGATTTTGGTCCAGAGGCATAATTGAGCCATTTTTCTTCGAAAATGAGCTAGGAGTGGCCGTTACAGTCAATGCCGATCGTTATCGGGCCATGTTGAACGAATTTTTGTTCACAAAAATTAAGGAGGAGGAAATACAGCTGCACACAATCGATAATGTGCTTAAAAATTGGACCGATCGTGTAGCCTACTGCATGGTCAGCCGAGGCAGACATTTGAATGAAATTATTTTCCATTATTAACCGGAAGGATTGTACTTTCAAATAAAAAAAAAATTTGAGAAAATATTCAGTAGTTTTTTTATAGCATTTTCAAAAAAAAAAAGTTATTTGGCGGACCCTTTAGTTAAATACTGCACCCAAAAAATCGAAAGTGTTGTGGTTAATAAAAATTTTGCAAATTTACATATTTTTTCGAATCATGAGTGAATTTGTGAAAAGTGCATTTAAAACCCGAATTCCATAAAAAATGCATTACTTTTGGACCATGAAAACAGGCGGCAGTCTGTTGAAAAGTTCATCACACAATCTGACAATTATAAGACACAAATAATAACACAGTTTAAATTGGAAAAATCACTGTTGACGTCTGCCCATTAAAAAGGCAGAAACTAGTGTAGTCTGATTAAAAAATTAATAGTAGTGTTTATAATTTTTGGAGAAAAACTTTTATTATTCTTCTTAACCTCTACCTTTCTAAATTAAATTTGTAAAATGCATATTAATTAACGCGTTGACTGCCACGGCAGTTTTCAGAAAACTGGCCAAAAATGACAATTTGATTTGTTCACATTATATTATTAAAAACTCTATTTCCAGATCATAGGTACCATCAAAAAGCTAAAATTATGTTTTTTTTAGGAGAAAAAGGACCTACGAATTATCTCGTAGTTGACTTCTGTAACAGAAATCGCTAAGCAGAAGCCAACTACGAGTTAATTCGTACGTACCCAGCAAAAAAACGCCGAGAAACGCGTTACTTCTGTCCAGCCTGTGAAGAGAAGCCAGCCCTTTGTGTGGAAAATTGTTTTAAGAACTTCCCCAAACAATAAAATATTACTTTATTTCTTGTATTTGAGTTAATTTTTCCATTATATTGAATGAATTTTTCCATTATATTTTTTTTTTTGATTTTAAAAAACTTTTTGTTTTTTTCCCAGAAGCCATTTATCGATACTAGCACTGATTATTCGTAGCTACACAAAAATGGCAGATTTAGTGAGTACGAGATAACTCGTAGTTGGCACCCCAGAAGGGAACGCAATATACCAGTTATCTCGTAGTTGGCAGTCAACGTGTTAAGAATTAATTGCAACTGTCTATATGACGATAAAATAACACTGTAAGATTATATATAATATAAAAAATATAATAAATAATAGGGAGTGTACCATCTAAATTTTTTGAAAATGATAAATTATTTTGCATGGATCTTTATCTAACCCAGA
This sequence comes from Delia radicum, assembly GCA_021234595.1. Lineage (NCBI taxonomy): Eukaryota > Metazoa > Arthropoda > Insecta > Diptera > Anthomyiidae > Delia > Delia radicum. Next base: position 137,618,457 of record CM037853.1, read on the forward strand.
GGTTGTTCCGTCCAAATTTCAACGATTTGTTTTTTTTTAACAGCACTCTAGTCTATACGGAATAACATGTTCAGCAAATTTATTAACTGTTTCCGTTTACAAATTACTCAATTTAGTTTTATGTCTTTGCTTAAAAGTTTATAAAATAAATGAAATAGTGTGAAACCGTAAAATAAAAACACAATTTGAACAAACAGCATGCTCATACCAGTTTATAAAAACTATTTGGAAAATGGAAAATAAACAGCACAAAAAAAATTAGATAATTGTTTATAGAGCCATTCCAAAAGGCATATTCACAAAAAGGTGACTTTTTCAACTTCGTCCCTTCCTATTTGCATAAAACGTGGTATATATAATATCCTTATTAGTAAGATAAAAAATTCAGGTAGAAATTGCCAACCGTACCAAATAAATAGTACTGGCAAACCACTGATATTTTTGTAAAACCCACCGTGTTAAAAAAGGGCGTACCGTTACATTCCCCAAAGTCGTATTGCCCCAAAACCACAAAAAATCATGACATATTGCCCAAACGTCCGCATATCCCCCAAAATTCTGGATGTTAATATGTTATAACGACCAAATCAATGACAGAAAATCCAAAACTTTTTTTTGGGTGCTATGGCATTTTATTTTGAAAAAACTTTTTTTTTTTGGGCGCTATGTCATTTTATTTTGGTAAAACAATTTTTTTTTTGGGCACTATGCTGTAACTTTTTATGTCCCAAAATACCAACTCACACCAAGATTTATTGTTTTTTACTGATTTTTTTTATTAAAAGTCTATTTTATTAAAAATTTTATGTATATTTAACGTTAAATAAACAGAAGGCCAATGCTGTACTCTTTTATTTAAGATAAAAAACAATCAATTAGATGTTTTAAATGACAAAGCTATGACTGGTCAAATTATATTACTTATTGTCTTAAAAATAAGATTTCAACGGACATTGGATTTGTAAAAACTCTCTTAGGGGTTTTTTCCTCCGTAGAACACGGCAGGCGGCTACTCGAAATACAGTTTTTTCTGAGTGCTACACAAAAAAATAAAATTGAAGCAATTTTTTTAAGTTTCCTTAGAACTCTTTTGTTTGATTTCATGAATCAGCCTTGACATTTAATAACTTCTTTTTTTACCGTCATAGCTCCCAAATTTATTTTGGCCAAACAAAAAACCGTCATAGCGCCCAACAAAAAATGTTTTTTTTTTATTTTTTATTTTATTAATTAATAATCATATAATTACAAATTATATACTATTACCCTAACCGAGCACTAGCTACTATGGCCTTCGGCACGTTGTAGCGAAAACAGACCAGTGCCTCTGGTGGGAATCGAACCCACGACCCCCGTACTGATAAGCCAGCACGCTACCAACTAGCCTACCGGGGCGCACAACAAAAAATGTTATTTCGTCCAAATCAATGTCGTATTGCCCAAAAACAAGAACATGTTTACAACAACAATTTACACATCATTTTTTTGGCCGCTATGTCGTTTTTTTCTTGTGCAATATGACTTTGGGGAATATAACGTTACGCCTTAAAAATTATCAAAAGTACATCTAATATTGTACAACGAAAACACAATTTTGTTTGCAAAGCATGTGTCTTGCCAGTACCACCCTCAAAATTCTTTGCCAGTATTGTTTTTACCAATATTACAACTAATTGTAAGCAATTTTTTAAATATTTTATTAAATTTCACACATTTAAATATGATGCATAAGACTAAGATCGAACTGGTTTTTAATGTGTTTTATTAGATATATTTATCCAAATTAATTTAAACGTTGGCAAGTTCAAACCAACAGTTGGCCACTGTTATCAATCGGGTAACAGAAATATTGTTAATCCCACGTTCTGCTAACGCATTACCTACCGTCGCCGACACCTTGCTATCACTGTGCCGATTCTATTTTTTTGCCTGCAAATTTGTTTATTTATCCAAAATTCATTGTCTTTCAAGTTTTCCATCTGCTTAAAAATGGTATTTTCTGAAAATTTATAAAAATATATACTGTTCAAATGGTTGTAATTACAGAACGCACTGACCGATTTTAAAAATTTATATCTCATTTCAAAGCCTATTTTGCTTGAAAAAGAATGTAATATATTACAAATGTCCTTGTACCACAAATAAATCAAACTGCATATATTTTTTTTCTTAAATTTCTTTAAATATCAAAAGCCATTTTTTCCGATATTACTGCTATTTTTTAGAACAAAAAATAAAAATATTGTAGAATTTTTTTAATGATTTCATCCCTGTACTTTTTTATTTTTTTCATTATTTGTTTTTCAAATTTAATATTTTTTAAAGGTTTTGGAAATTTTTATTGTTTTATATTGAGTATAATCGTAGCAATGTCGGAAAAAGTCGTTTTTCTAAAAAACATATTAAAACTATATTCTGTATAAGTTTTAGAGAACATATTGATCAATCTGAAAATAAAAATTTAAGAAAAAAGAAGAGATGAATTTTGAAAAATTTTCGAAACAAGGACATTCCTAAATTTTTTAATCGTTTTTCAAATGAGTTTAACTCAAACTTTCACAAAAAGACAAAATATCTTTTGAAATTAGATATTAATTTTTAAAATCGGACTACGCTTCTAATACTAATGACTATTTGAACAGTATGTATTTTTATAAATTTTTAAAATAATACCCACTTTAAGAGGCGATAAAACGCTAGCGACAACGAACTTTAAAAAGTAAACATAGCGTTTTGTCATACTGATCAGGAGATTACATATACCAAGTTTCATGCAAAATGGAAGGGACGAGCTGTCAACTGTCAACGTTGCTTTTGGAATGACCCTGTTTAAAAACAAAGTATCACAAAAATTGTAAGCTTTTAAAAACAAACTAAAACTTGCAAAATTTTAAAACATTTACACTCAAATACGAAAATGTAGAATGCCTGCGAGTTGCTGGATTTGGCTCTAATGTAATTGCTGTTGGTGGCGCACTCAAAGTTTCGCAAACTGAGCGACGTGGACGTGATGGATTTTGTTGTGGTGGTTGTAAAAATTGTTGATGATTATTATTATCGCCTCCCATCCAAAGCATCTTTATTTTTCAAATAATATATAAATATAATATGTGATTGCAAGTCGAACAAATATATGCAAATGAAGTTTTTTTTTTATGTGCGATTAGTGTTTTGCGAAATATTTAATTGATTTTGGGAAAATAAAAGTAACATTTTTTTTGTTCCAAAATAAGTTATTTTGAAAAACAAAAAAAAAAAAAAACAAAATTAAATGGAAAATAAGTGCAGAATTCCATAAAAATTATCTTATACTTAAATGTTATTGACATGTTGTTAGCGAGATCGAAAATATTTTGAATTTTAAATTTATCGTAACAAAACGTTACTAAACACCAATTAAAATTCATTCAACAATAAACGTGAAAAAGTAAATACATAAATTAAGGACTTGATTTATCAGACAAGCATTTTAAAGTAAGTTTGCGCATTTAGAACTGTCATAACGCTATATGAATATCTGAACTCTAAACTATTTACTACAACTTGAAAACTTAAATTACCAATTTGTTGTGGTTTTCATTACAAAATATGAATTTAAAAGCTACGCTCATAGAAATAAGCCTGTAAAAAAGCAGAAAAAGCTACTAAAAATAAGTTAAAAATGGCATTGCAGAAAAAACTGATAAAATTAGCTGATTTTTTTTTTTTGCTTACTATTAAAAAAATAAAAAGAGCCAGAACAAAACTGTATACTTTAAAAATTTGTTGTTATCTTCGAGTTGAATTTTAGTTAATTGAAAAAAGCAAATTATTTCACTTAAATTATAAAACTTTTACTTAATATTTTTAGACCAAAACAGCAAACAAAAACTGTGATATCAACAAAATTGTTGCTATATTTACATTATATTTAGTAGAATGCAAATTACATTATTTTTTTCTAGAATTAAAAAAAAATTGTAGATTGCTGACTTCAAAAGGTCACATTTTTATTAGCATTAAAAAAAATTAAAGAAAACGTTAAAAATTTAGCATTATTTTATGATTTTTTTGTCTACTAATATTTAGCAATTTTTGCTGATTTTAGCAGATTAATTTATTACTTTTAATTAACTAAATTTAAGCTCTAATATAGCTAAATATTTGTAAATTATCTCACTAATATTTAGCGAACAAAATTTTCTAAATTTAAATTTCAATTTTTTCTGCAATGTAATTTTTAACTAATTTTTAGTAGTTTAAGCAAACATTTTTACTAAATTTTGTCTATCGGTGTATCGACAAAAAATTGGGTTAAATTTAAGTTAACAATTTTTGTCGTAACTTGATAAAACATAAAAGCAAATAAAATTAAAATTAACAAGTTTTGTCAGTATCTCTTATCAAATAGTAAAAAAAATTCAGAATACCATTTTCGGTAATTCAAACGACATTTATCGTTAGTTAACAGAATCGATAAAATCGTTTAGAGAGTTTGAGAAACGCACTACAGGAATGTCAAATATTTTTTTTCTTAAAATATTACAAGCAGAAAAACTAAGTGCAAACTGAATCGGTATAACTATATTCAAATGTGATTTCTGAATATTTTCGCTGCTGCATCTAACCCGAACTTGGTTTTGAAAACATACATTTAATACCACTAACCGATTTCAGTTGTTGTTGTTACCGAATTTGAGCTGGAAAATTACAAAATATTTCTCTGTGTGTATTTTTAGAATTTTTAATAGATTATCTTAAAAACCATTTATAAATAAAATAACACCGTTCGTCAAAATCAGAAATAGTTGATGCATCGGCGTTGCGACCTATCATTTCTAAATTACTTTTGGAAGCCGATCCCGAATATGGCCTTAGAATTTTAATTTCTTAAAATAGAACAATGTTATGTTCTTTGTGCCGTTCTGCAATTATGTATGCAAGAACAAAACACCGTGCAATGAAAACTAGTTTTAAGTCACAGCAAAAAGTTAGCAACTTTTTGCTGACTTTCCTTGCAGAAAATTTCTAATATAAAATCCAAAAATTTGATGAAATCAGCAAAATTTTTGCAGACTTTACTATTTTTTTTTTATAATATTAGCAATTTTTCTACAAGGATCCTCCCAGCAAAAATGTTGCTGATTTCACTGATTTTTTTTTTTTAAGTGGACCAGCACTAAACGCTCTGTCTAAAGTGTAGTCCGATGTGTGTGTGCTACTAGAATCAGTTTTTCTATACCAATGTCAGTGATTTCACAAACATTACATACAGACGCAATAAAACAATAAAAAACATAGCAAATATATATATATCAGAATAACTGATCAGGTTTAAATACCAGAAACTGCAGTCTGATTCAATTGAAAGTTTACAAACTAGTAATGATTTTTAGAAATGTGCTCACACCTCTCACAAACCAATGAATTGAGTTGCACATTAATTTTAGTAATAATTACACTTGTCTAAAAAATTCAAAGAACTAATAAAAAACTGTATTTACATTTATACCTTAAAAATATGAAGTCTGAGATCAATCCTAATTCAGACAATAGCATTCTAGTATATTAAACAGATGTTCTCTATTCAATACCAATCAAGTCATAGCAAAATTAAATGAGCTTTCCTAAAAATAACGATTTTAAATTATGCATGTTAAAAATGTACTTCTTACATTTTCTCCATAGTAAATACTCTGAAGGAAATGGGCCAGTCACTGGTATAGGTACGTGACTAGAACTTTGAGTGTACTTTTAACATGGGTTTGTCATAGCAGGTGGTAATTGCTACCTTTGGACCACGTGTTGTAGGTGTGCGTATCATAAAACTGCAGAAAAAATTAAGCATGCATATTAAGCCCAATGTGTCCTGTTACAGAGGTAGTCTGAACGAAATAGTTTTGTCAAGTATCACTGAACTTGTCTAAGGGTACATGTCGCCGGGCATGCGAAAAGTAATTAGCAAGTAATATGTCACTTTTTATTCGCCGTGAATCATATTATGCACGTTCAAAAAACCTTCTAAAAGGCACAACAAAAATCAGTTTTAAAATTAGTTCATTTCTTCTATACAAAAACTACTTATAACATTAAATTCATTACAACAATTTAAATTTGGAAAAGTATATAAACTATACATTGTAAATTAAAATTTTTAAAATAAGGATATAGCTCCTTAAGGTATAGATATATATTTATACTCATGATTACAAAACGTATTGCTGAATTTTATAGAAAGAAATCGGACTCTTTGGTTTAAGTTAACTGCTTTATTTGCACCATTTGTATTTTTAGGGAAATTCATTTAAAAATTGTAATATAATAATTAGTTTAGAGGTAAACCCTGCATATGTATAACGTATATCGGCCATTCCACTGAAGACTGGCCAAAAAAGAGAATTTTTTGAACGTGGGTGTTCCGATTTCAATTTAATTTTGCAATCAGAAACACTATGGAGCCACTTAAAGATTTGCTTTTGTAGTTTTATGTGCGACTTAGTTTTTTTTTTAAATTAGAAATATGAAAAAAGTGTGTAGTTTTAATATTCGTATTTGCTTTAATAAAAATATACCAAACGTGGGTAGATTATTATATCTTTCACTCACAGAAAAAATCTTCAAAAATAAATATATAGTTTTTAAAATGGAGACCTTTTAATCTAAAAAAATATCTAATTGTTGTTTTTTCTATGTAAAAATGTTTTTTTCCAAAAAATTACTAAAAATAGTTGAATAAAAAAACTGGTCCGAAAAAAGTGAAAGTGTAACTTAATGGCAAAAATTACATATTTTGCAAATATACATTCCTTTTTTAAACCGAGAGCTGCCAAATTTTAGAAAAATGCATTTCAAAAATAAATTCCATACAAAATGCTTTTATTTTTGATGCTGAAAAAATATTATTCCATAATATAAAAGTAGGGAGGTGTATCATTCCAATGTATTTTAAATGATAATTATCCGATATAAAGGGTCGGCCATCTAACGTTTTTTTTTTTTCAACTAGTGCTTATTTCGTGAATGGTAACACTTAGCTCATGTCTGATTTGACGGATAATTAGTTTTATCATGGTAATAAGCAAGGAGTGGCCGTTACAGTCAATGGCGATCGTTATCGGGCCATGTTGAACGAATTTTTGTTCACAAAAATTGAAGAGGAGGATATTGGCAACATTTGGTTTCAACAGGACGGCGTTACGTGCCACACAGCCGAAGCTACACTCGATGTTTTGCGCCCTGTTTTTGAAGATCGCATTATCAGCCGCAGAGCTGATGTCGTTTGGCCATCTCGGAGCTGCGATTTGACACCGTTGGACTATTATTTGTGGAGTTCCGTCAAAGATAAGTGTTACGCCAACAAGCCAGAGACAATTGACGCTTTAAAGGACAATATTCGTGAAGCCATTGGTGAAATACAGCTGCACACAATCGATAATGTGCTTGAATGAAATTATTTTCAATTATTAACCGGAAGGATTGTACTTTCAAATAAAAAAGAAATTTGAGAAAATATTCAGTAGTTTTTTTTTTATAGCATTTTCAAAAAAAAAAAAAAGTTATTTGGCGGACCCTTTATGTTGAAATTTACGCACTTTGTAACATTTTTTATTAAAAAAAAAATCGCGAATAAAACCATAGTTTTTTAAAACTTCGAGAAAATAAAAACGACAATTTTTAAGTGGCTCCGTACAGCAAAGAATAATTTAAATCGGAACACCCAAGGAACATTTCGAACTGAGATCGCATTTGTTGTTTTCATTGATTTATTTTCTTCAAATCACACTTAGTTACTAAAATTTATTTTTAACATATTCTTCATACATTGTTTTATGTTAAACAAATAAAAAAAATTAATTCCGTTAAATTAAAACAACAAAAAATTTAATAATAATAGAAGTATTCAAAATGCAGGTGTTCAAAACATTTGCAACTCTCTTTATTCTTACTCTTAACGAAACAATTTATAATAACAAATGCTAGGATATAACGATAATCGCATTCCTTTTTAATATGAGATTCAGGCCGTTACATTTTTTAAACAAATTTATTATAATTATTGTTCTTTAATAGTTGTAATAAGATGTTGGAAGCATAAACATCGTAAGAATAATTTTTGTAAAAAAGGGCAGGAAATAAATACAATTCTGATTGTAAATCAAAAGTTTTAAATCATTTTCAAAATGGACTTTCCCAAAAGAAATTTCTATAAAGTCCTCCGTTCCAAAATCAACGATTTGCCGCAGTTCCCAGAAAAGCTAAAATTTAACTTTTAATAGATGCCAGTCATTCCACCATTAAAAGAAGAACCCGAGAATATTTTCTTAGAAGTTATAGATGTACAAAAAAACCGTTTGTGTCGGAAAAAAAACCGAAAAGCTCGGCTTAACTTTGCACGCACCTATTTGAACTGGACTCAACAGCAATGGAAAAATGTATTGTGGTCAGATGAGTCTAAATTCAACCTCCGGGGATCAGATGGAAGAGCCAATGTTTGACGAATACGAGGCGAAAAGTTTAATCCCAGATACACAACCGCCACAGTGAAGCACGGAGGTGGAAACATTATGGTGTGGGGTGTTTTTCAGGAAATGAGATTGGCCCAATTCACCGCATTACTAGTACAATGACGGCCACACTCTATAGAGATCTTTTGAGTTCAGTTATGCTTCCGTATGCTGAATGGGAAATGCCACTCTCATGGACCTTCCAGCACGACAACGACCCAAAACACACGGCGGGGGTTTGTAAAAGTTTGGCCGCAGGAAAATGAAATTAATATCATGTCGTGGCCGGCTCAATCTCCCGATCTCAAGCCGATTGAGAACATGTGGATGATTGTAAAACGGAATATCGGCAATAAAGTATGCCGAAATGGTGATGAACTTTTCGTTGAGTTGGAGAAGCAGTTGAATGAAATTTCTGACGATTATATTAAAAAGCTCATTGCCTCAATGACTAAGAGGTGTTCAGAAGTTATAAAAAATAATGGATACGCTACAAAATACTGAGCGTTAAAACCATTGTTTGTATTACCTGTTAATTACTTAAAGAGTTGCAAATGTTTTGAACACTGCACTATCGATTTATTTGGTTAAAATAGCTTTTTTTTATTTTTAAGAAGTTATAAGTATTTTTTTTGTATTTGTAAAACAATATGCTATAACTGAATTCAATAAAAAAAAACTAAAACTTATACCACAAATCTTTTTGATCAAAAAAAAATTATAATTACCTAAACCATGATTTCAGTTGCAAATGTTTTGGAAACCTTTATAATATTAGTAAAACGAAAAAAAATGTTTTTTTATAGGTCACTGAATATTGTAAGAAATACTGGCAAAACGCTAGTGAAGCGTCTCCAAAATTTGTTCTGCCAGTTATTCATTTGTTTCATTTTTACTACCACTGGCAGTTTCTGACTGGGTGCTTTTATATTTGAAAAAAAGGCTTTAGCTTTAAAATGACAGTATGGCTATTTTACCCCTATAGTTATTTTTATTTTGTTTAATAGTTAAGAATGAAATTAGAAAAACTAACCATTTTGGAGATCAATTTTTAGCAATCTTTGAAAGGTTTTTGAAAAATAGGTATTTTTTAAAGTTTTGTTTTTTGTATTTGCTTTATATTATCAAGCAGTTTCTAACTAGTTTTTTGTTCCAACACATCAAAAAGCACTTCATGAGCATTTTAAATTTTGTATGCTGCATTGTTATTCTAGTTCACAAGAATATTTTCATAAAAAGAAGGAACTGCAACAAAACCGCACGAATTTAATGCATACACACTGGGAAATAAAGTGCCAAAAAAATTGAAAAGTTTATTTTGGTGGCAACACATAATAAATTCATTTAGTACAACTATATTTAAATTAGATTTCTGAATATTTTGGGTGTTTCAACTTCACTCAGGGAATTTCTGCTGCAAATATTTGTAGTTGTTTGAGTTGTTATACATTATATTTATTTTAAGAGAACAAACAGTCATTTGTAGAAAAAATTTCAGTTTGGACCGCAATTGTAGTTCATTTAAATAACAAACCATACCAAATTACTGTATTATGATTTTACATTAATTTTATACAGTTGTTTTTTGTACTTAAAAAAAATAAAACAAATAAATGTTATATTATTTTTTACTACAATTGTGGTTTATTTTTTGGACAGCAATTTTCGTGTGCCATTTAAGTCCTTTTGCCAACAAAGACCAAAAAAGTATCCTAAAATGTGCTTTTAATGGGTTAAAATTGTTGTGAATATGTTATGCAACAAATTTTACTAGGAGGTGTCGAAGACGAAAACGTCTTTCGGTCATGTTAAATCACTAGAAATGTGAATTTTAATTTATCACCTACAGCCCAGTCCATTAACAATATTATGTTTAGTTCTCTAAATTTAAGTTTCTAAACCTAATGTAATATTTTAAGTGATTTTTTTATTTAATATTTTAACACCTCGTATTTTTGCTGGTATTTTTTTTTTTTCAATTGGCAGAAGTTGAAATTAAGGAACTTCAAGGATTATAATGTTCCGCTTTTTAATGTTTTTTATTTAGATACAGACTTTTTTAATTTGGTATGGCTTGTTTGATATATTTTTTATTAACAAATTACGCTTTCGAAACAAATTACGGTTGTTTTCAGTCACAATTCAACTTTTTAGTGATTCAACATGTTTTCGTCTTCGAAAACCTAGTAAAATTTTGCTGCAGAACAATTTGCAGAACAGTTTAACCCATGTTAGGATACGCATGTTAGGATACGCTTTTTGTATTTCTTGAATAAAGAAAAATTGCAGATATAAGGTAAAAATATTATTAGAAAAAATACCTCTTAAAATTCTATTGCGGACATCTGAACACAGAATTTAGATCAAAAGAGCTATTACACTAATTTTTTATTGTTATTCAATACAGTGTTGGCGAACATCGACTTTGTAAATTTATCGTCAATAATTTTGCGGAAAACTACAAAAATAAAATAGGTATTACAACAGTAAGGAAAAACGAGCAATTATCGGCAGTGTAACTTTCGGTATATTATCAAAAATTTTTATTTTCGCCTATGACGCTTTCAGGGTGTTATCAACATTATATTTTTTTTAAATCTAATAATTTTTTTTTTATTATTTCGTTAACATCGCTTTCATTACTGTATATTATCGAAAATGAAGTTTTGTTTTTGTACAATAGCGCGATTTAAAAAAACTCACATGGGGCGCTTTAAACATGTAATCATAATTTAATTCTTTTATTTTTTTTTTTTTTTAAATCGGGTAATTTTTTTAAAAAGAATTAGTTTTTAGTATATTATCGAAAATAAAATAAAAAAATTACGGCGGCACTTTTATGATATTATTTAAAACCTATTTAAAAAAACAAAAGTCACCCAAGGCGATTTAATATCTAAATTAAGTTGTTTTTCTTCAAATCGTGTGATTTAAAAAAAATGCCGATCTACTTACTTTTAATTTAAATCAAATGTTTCTTGTTATTTGTTTTTAAATATCGTTTAAATAACAAACAAATCATTAACAACAAAGAAATATTATGTTAAAAATAAAAGTTATATTCAGTTATTTGAAATTATTTCAGGATTTTGTTTTTGTTTGCCTTTACATACATATTTGTGTAAACTTTTTCAATTTCTTGTAATTTGAATTGGAATAATTTTGTATATACCCGGATAAAAGTGTTAAAATTGAGTCTAATAAAATTATATCTCATTTGATAAGTTCCCATATATTGCCAAAACATAAAAAAGCATTAGTGCTTCTGGAGGTTTTTACCAATTTCATTTTGAGGACATTAATTTGTTCAAAAAACCTTAAAACTTCAATAAAAACTATCGAAAACTAAATTTTTTTACAATCTTAAGGAAATTACTGTCACTTTTTCGCAACATTTAATGGTATTGTCTGTTAAATTGACTCGAATAACTTATTTCTTATGTATAGTTTTACAGATATTTTCGCAAAAGTATGAACAAAATACTAGACTAAACACCGAAATTATCGGTGAAGAATGTGGTTATTTTACATTAGCACTAAATCGAATTAGAAAACTGTCTAATAGTCAACTTGAGTTCATTTCTATAACTTTGAAAACAAATTCAAAAAAAATTTTGCACCAGACACAGAGAGAATTTTGTTGGACGAAAAATAATGAAGTTTTTCAATAAATATATGAAACTTGTGTTCAAAAAAATAACGAAAACTTTCTTGTAATAAATGAAAAGCTTCTTACCTTTTATGAAATCGGCTTTTTTAATGAAACTTCTACATCGAATAAATGACATTTTTTGGATAAAATTATATTTTTCATACAGTTCTATGAAAACTTGCATTAAGTTAATGACAAGTTTCAATGGATGAATTGCAGTGCAATTTCATTGATTTTGTTAAAAAATTTATTAATATCATGCAGACTTGGGCAACGGCAATTACATTTCACAATCATTCACTTGTGAATTTTTTCTATATCAGTAATAATTTCAGACCTACGGTCACACTTGTAAACGCTTCCTTGGGAAAATTTTAATTTTGTCAACACCACACTTGGGACATAATACCAATATTTGTGTATTTAATTACAGGTCAATTACTTGTTTACGTCAGATTACATGTTATTGAGTAATTACCCTGTAATTAAATACAGAGATGTTGTTACTAATCCCCATGTTTGGTATTACAAAGTTTTAAAATTTTCAAAAGAAGATAAATTTCACAAGTGAATGATTGTGAAATGTAATTGACGTCGCCCAAGTCTGATATCATGCAGATAATTCTCTTGGAAAATAGTTTCGCAACCAGGATTCCAAAACATTTTGAATTCAACTATTTTGACTTTTTACTTTCTTATTTTAATTTCAAAAATATTACAATTTAAAAATGATGGTTAGTTTGGCGTATGAGTGTTATCATTTCAAGCATTGAAGTTAATATCACTCATACGTAATATAAACATCTCATTTTTTCGGACAGCGGGATTTTTGTAGCGTTTCCAATTATTCGATTTAGGCGGTTAACCGGAATAAATGAATTAACCGGTTATTCGAGTCGATTAATCGATAAAAATGACGATTAATCAATTAAATGTTTAGAGTTTTTTTTTTTCTTAAATATCAAGTAAATTTGACTGCATTGGTTTTTAAGTGTTTGTTGAGGATATATATATCTTTTAAACGTTTTTAAATACTAAATTTCGGAACATTTTCTTCTAAAGCAATGGAAATTTTAAACTTAAGTTCATACTAATATTAATGCAACACTAACAATTTATGACTTTAACTGCAAAATTCTTCATTATACTTTTTTTATTAAAAATATTACACGAAACCCTTTAATCAAAAAACCCTTTAAGCCATTGTGGCAATTGTCATGCAATTTTTTTTTTTTTTTTTGTTAGGTTTGGTTTTTTTTTTTGTACACTTTTTAACTTATTTGTCATTTTAAACTTACACTGATTATCAGATATATTTAGTGGAAATAAACCTTTTGAGTTAACCAGTTTTTCTTTTAAAAATACCTAAGAATCAACAAGTGTTAACATTTTCAAAAAATGCGAGTTCCAAAGAACGGTTTGTAGAAGAAATTATTTTTTTCATAACACGTTCTGCAATCGGGTTTTTCACCAATGATTTTTGTTTGAAATTGTCCCAAAATCAACCGGTTTTATTGCTTCGAAGTAGGACAGGTAAAACAGCTTCTGAAACTGATTCTATCTAGATATATCTTTCATTTTAACTGGAACATATTTAGAAATTGTATGGGTTGGGAATTGATTATAAGAAATGTTCTTGGAAGAAGGAAGACGAAATCAGATACCTACAGAAATAATTTGTATATTTATTAATAGCTGTGTGCCATCGATTAAAAACAAATTTAGTCTTGTCTTGAAATATATAGAAATATTGGATAACATTAGCGGTATTCAGTCACGGGTACACTCAGGGAACTTCTGCTTTAAAAACATGTAGATGTTCGTTAATTATTCTTTTTCCTTATTATTGATTAGCGGCAAAAGAACTAGATATATTGTATGTTTCCACGACCAGAATACGCAATAGGTTTAAGTATTGCGTATAAATAGAAGTCTAGCATATTTTAATTTCATATATTTGGTTGTTATGGTCTTGCATACTACAGCATTTATACAAGATATGCAAGCTTTACAAGGTCTGCAAGGGTAGTTTGCTATAAAGAGTGGACATCGCTAATAACTTGAGTTTTTAAAAGAATTCAATTATTCTAAAGTCTATACAAATATGATAGTTGGATTTTTAAGGTTCACTTTCACATAATTTTAAGAGAGTTTTATAGCGTTTCTTTTTTCTAAGACTTTCTTTCCATTTTTTAGCCAAAGATAAGAAATTTAACAAGTATTGGGTAAAAATCAATATAAAAAATTTAACGGGTTAATCGACCTATTTTAACCGATTATTCGGGTAGAATAATTATTTGAGTTTTAAATTATTTGTCTTTTTTAAATACTAAGTTTGAGTATTTTTCACCGCTGAACTGTTCAATATAATTTAAAAATCGTTTCTGAGGATTGTTTATGAATGCGTTAGTAATCTTACAATTTTTTTTTAATTTGGATTGGTATCCAAAAATGTATAGGCCAAAAACGGCTCTATGAAACAAGACCCTAATGAAATAAGTCCCCAAACCAAAAATGAAATAAGTCCCCAAATAATATTTTTGGGGTGTTATTTAATTTTCTTAAAAATCAAAATTTTTAAGGAATGTAAGCAACCAATCTCATTCAAAGCACGCAGAAAAAACTTTATTTCGCGAAGCCGCCTGCGCGTTCTACGGATGAAAAAAACCCCTAAGAGCGGCCGAAGTCCGCCACCCAGAAGAACTTGTTTTTCAAATCAGATGGCAAATCCGTTGAAATCTTATATTTTTAAGACATCAAGTAACATTTATTTGACCTGTCATAACTTTTTATGTTACAAAATACCAACTCTCACCAAGATTTATTGTTTTTGAATGATTATTTTTTTAAAGGTCTATTTTATTAAAAATGTTAAGTATATATTAGTGTCTAAACGGTTAATAAACAGAAGATAGAAAACAATCAATTAGCTGTTTAAATGACAAAGCTATGACTGGTCAAATTATATTATTTATTGTCTTAAAAATAAGATTTCAACGGATTCCACATTGGATTTGTAAAAACAAGTTTTTCTGTGTGGCGGCCTTTGGCCGCTCTTAGGGTTTCTTTCCTCCGTAGAACGCGGCAGGCGGCTACGCGAAATAAAGTTTTTTCTGCGTGCGACACAAAAAACAAACTATCAATTCGTGTGCTATATTTTTTTTTTTTGGGTACAAGAATAATCTTCCAGTGAATATTGTTTTAAAATTGTTTTTTAGTGAAATATTTTTAATGTTCATATTTACAGGTGTCATTTACTAATTTTTCTTATGTTCTTGCCGTCAAACAGCAGAGGACTCTTTGCAGGTATATACACAAAAACTATGTATAAATTCGGAATAAAAAAATATTTTAATGTAATATATAATTTAGTTTTTTTTTTTCAATTAGGGCCTTATTTCATTTTCGAAATGAGGCTTTATTTCATTATGAAATAAAGCCCCAAAAATTGCGGCGTTATTTCATTTTATTGTGGGGTTTTATTTTATTTTGTTGGGGCTTTTTTCATTTTTTTTTTGGGCATTGTTTCATAATGAAATAAAGCCCCAAATATGGGGAATTATTTCATTTTTGGTTTGGGGACTTATGTCATTGGGGTCTTGTTTTATAGAGCCGCCAAAAACAAGTCGAGGCAATTTAAATTTAAATTTTTAACATCAAACTAATTTTTAGTTATAAGAGACACCACCACCATAAGCATGTTTTTTGTTTATCTTGTATAGGAGCTTATCTCAATCAAATTTGTTTGCGAGGTGGTCAATTTTCATTTCATATGAATCACCCTGTGTAATCACAGGATGTCTCAAATGACAATATTCAAAAAGCCTAAGTCCGCCAGTATAACTCCTCAAATTTTTATGTCAATAGGGCCAATAGTATAGAAGTTCTATACTTAATACGACTTTTTTTTGAAAACACACCACTGTGCGGTGTTAAATTCCATGTTCTATTTTTGTAAAATGCAGATACGTATAATACTAATTTATTTACAATAAATAATAATACGAATATAATTATTTTATATCCTTACATTCTTTTTTGCATTTTATATTTACCTAATATCAGATATATATTTCCAAAAACAAAGTATGAATTACCCTTTTTACACACAGAGAAAAATTTTGATATTTGCCACATAAAATCCGGTTACTTCGACTCAAATCCGTTGTTACAACTTAATGTCGGTTTCACAACAAAATTCAGTAAATACAGTTTTTTTTTTTAGCTGCCACTCACAAAATATTTAGAAGCCTGATTTAACTACGGGTATATTAACTGAGCTTACTGGTTGTAGCTAAAAAATAAATTTTTTAATCCGGTTGGATATTTATTATTCTGTGTGTATAATTGCTAAAAAAAAACAAAACATGTCATTGGTGCTCAAAACATTTGCAACTGAAATCATGGTTTAGGTAATTATAATTTTTTTGATCAAAAAGATTTGTTGTATAAGTTTTTTGTGTTGTTTTTATTAAATTCAGTTATTCATAACTTCTCAAAACACAAAGTAATTTTAACAAAATAAGTAGATAGTGTTCAAAACATTTGCAGCTCTTAAAGGAATTAACAGGAAATACAAACAATGGTTATAACGCTCAGTATTTTGTAGCGTAGCCATTATTTTTTATAACTTCTGAACACCTCTTAGGCATTGAGGTAATGAGCTTTTTAATATAATCGTCAGAAATTTCATTCCACTGCTTCTCCAACTCAACGAAAAGTTCATCACCATTTCGGAATACTTTATTGCCGATATTCCGTTTTACAATCATCCACATGTTCTCAATCGGGTTGAGATCGGGAGATTGATCCGGCCACGACATGATATTAATTTTATTTTCCTGCAGCCAAACTTTTACAACCCCCGCCGTGTGTTTTGGGTCGTTGTCGTGCTGGATGGTCCATGAGACTGGCATTTCCCATTCAGCATACGGAAGCATAACTGAACTCAAAAGATCTCTATAGATTGTGGCCGTCATTGTGCTAGTAATGCGGTGAATTGGGACAATCCCATTTCCTGAAAAACACCCCCACACCATAATGTTTCCACCTCCGTGCTTCACTGTGGCGGTTGTGTATCTGGGATTCGCCTCGTGGTCTTCGAATATTGGCTCTTCCATCTGATCCCCGGAGGTTGAATTTAGGCTCATCTGAACACAATACATTTTTCCATTGCTGTTGAGTCCAGTTCAAATTGGTTCTTGCAAAGTCAAGCCGAGCTTTTCGGTTTTTTACCGACACAAACGGTTTTTTGTACATCTATAACTTCTACGACCGTATTCTCGGGTTCTTCTTTTAATGGCGGGAAGACTGTCAACTATTAGAAGTTCAGTTTTAGCTTCTCTGGGAACTGCTTTGGGATATTTCGTAAACAAATGCTTGATTCTCCGATCTTCTCTTACAGCTGTAATACGGGGTCTTCCACCTTTATGAGTTGTGTGGCAAATCTTTGATTTTTTTGACAATGCGGTAAATCGTTGATTTTGTAACGGAGTATTTTCTTTTTGGGAAAGTCCATTTTGAAAATCATTTAAAACTTTTGATTTAAAATCAGAATTGTATTTATTTCCTGCCATTTTTTACAAAAATTATTCTTACGATGTTTATGCTTCCAACATCTTATTACAACTATTAAAGAACAATAATTATAATAAATTTGTTTAAAAAATGTAACGGCCTGAATCTCATATTATATCCTATCATTTGTTAGTATAAATTGTTTCGTTAAGAGTAAGAATAATGAGAGTTGCGAATGTTTTAAACACCTGCATTTTGAATACATCTATTATTATTAATTTTGTTGTTGTTTTAATTTAACGGAATTATTTTTTTTTTATTTGTTTAACATAAAACAATGTATGAAGAATATGTAAAAAATAAATTTTAGCAACTAAGTGTGATTTGAAGAAAATAAATCAATGAAAACAACAAAGTTCAGTTCCCAATGTTTTGACCACTACTGTACATATATATCAATTGGAAATCGCCTATTTTTATTACTATTACCGTAAAATATAGCAAACTTTGTGTTGCCTATTAACAAAAACGAAATCAGCCTACGATTTTAGGTTCGTTATTTTTTGTGTGTAACTTTTTTAAACATGAGCAATTTCTTAAAAGATCAAATGAAGGATTTCCAAATATTTTATATAGTTTCAAATTTTAAATGCTTTGTGGGAAACTATAAAATATGATAAAAATAGTTTACCTCAATTAATATGAACCAAATAGTATGAGTTGATTTTTTCTTAAAAAAAACAATTGTTCGATACGATTTGAAATTTTAAGTTGCCATTCATGTATTATTTCATTCATCTTTATTATTCCAAATCACATATTATTTTATCAAATCTTAATTTAATTTAAAAATAAATAGTTTAAAAATTACAATTATTTGAATTTTTCTCACTTTTAAAATGCAAATCTCACCTTAAGTGAAAAATTCAATAATGTTTTCTGAAAAATTATTAAAAATTATAATTCAATCATAATTTTTTAAATTTACATATTATATTCAATAACAGTACAAATTGAACTATTTGTATGAAATTTTACATAATTGTCTTCAATTTGGTGCATTATGATAATATTTTGTACAATAATATCTGTTCTAATTATGGATTCAATTCCCGAGTAAATAAAAATATATATAACGATATATTCTTTAATATAAAAATATACGATCATATAAAATAGCATTTATATATAATAATATTTTCAAAATATTTTACCAAAAAAAATCATCCAATCATATATACAAAAATACTATTCTGACTTTTATATATGGTAATACATGGTTGATAAATTTGATTACATTTTTATAAAATTAGATGCAGCCCAGTATATAAGTATATATTAACAAACATCAAAAACGTCTTCTGTCCTTTTAGACATACTTATATATAATCCAAAACTGACAGTTTCTTTGTAACTATTCAAAAATCGCAAAATATTTTACGAGAATAGTTTACAATTTTGAGAAATTGATTTCAATTACAATTAACAAACCCTCCAGCAAAAATTTCTAAGAACAGATTACCTATGAACCTGTTCTAGAACAACTTATTTTACCACCGGTTATATGGAACCATTTCTAGAACAGGTTCCTGGGTTTGTAAGGTTTCGCTGTCCCAGAACCAGTTCTATAACTGGTTCTAAAACCGCTTCTAAAGCAACCTATTCTAGTTTGAAGGTAAAGAACTTATTGCAAATAGGACAAACTCCATGTAAAGAATAGGGTGTAAAACAAAAATTATAAGCTATTATAATACAGTATAAGTTGTTCTGCAACATGTTATTTGGATTGTACTGGGCCATTTTAATATTGACAAACATTTTTTTTGAAATTAAATTAAAATTAACACTTTCATTTATAACGAAAATTTGATGTCGTAAAAAAAATATAAATAAAATTTAAGTTATTTACAAATTTCAATTATACATTTTGTGTTTTGAACCCGATTTATTGAGGTCATATATATGTAACTTTACATCTTTTAATATAAATATATTTGGTTTATTATGTATCTATTTGTATCGAATTATATCTAATTGTATCAAATAAAATATAAGTATATTTAATTATATCGACACAAAACTCGGATAGAGTTGGATATTTTTTTATTAAATTGTATCTATTTACATATAATTAGATCCAAAGTGATGCAATTTAATATAACCATTTTTCGGATCAAATTATATCCTCTTACATTTGCGGAAAATATCTCATCATATATAATTTTATATAAACTTTTTTACTCGGGCTGTATATAGTTTGAGGAAATGTATTCCAATATGATTCACGTAGATACAATTGTATTTGCCATTTTTCGGATTCAATGTTATCTGATTAGTTATTGTACCCTATATAACTAGATATGCCAGCATATAAGTTTCTGTACTCGGGCAGTTTATTTCGAATAGACTCCGTTTCAGTTAATTTTTCGTTTGTTTGGAACATAAAACAAAATTCTTTGACTTGTATGTTTTGGATTTTTTTATCTAATAACTTTCCTGTTTATTTTAATTTTTAAACACAAATATCACTTCAAAATAGTTTTTTTTTTATTTTGACAAAAATACGTGTTAAGTTTTTGCCTAAAGTTTCATTAACTTAACAAAAAAACAGTTAAACTTCCTTTTAAATAATACGCTTAAGATATCATGTCTTATTTACAACATTTTTATAATTTCCCTTCTTATTGTCACACTTAAACAAAGTCCATACAAAAATTTGTAAATTACTGCGTATTCACCAATATTGAAAAAAGCCAATTAATTTAAAAGCCAATATAATAAATATGATAAAGGAACAAAAATACTCCAATGATTAATGGTATTAAGCAAATGCAATGAAGATAAATATTATTTAAATTTAAAATAAAGTACATACGCATACAACCTTAAACTATGTCCAAAGAGCATTTAGTACTCATTATTTGATTAACCGGTCAGAAAAACTATAAATTCAAGTTTTTGAAAATAAGTATACTTTTTGAACATAGCAAATGCATCAATAATAATGAAAAAAGCAAACGTATACGAGGTAAATAAAAAACACAAGAATAATAATGAATTTACGATTGCATATGATCATATTAAAAAAAAAACCAAAATCAATATATTACATACCTGTAAACTAGTGTAACTGCTGTATTTACGTTTGGTAAAGGGAAAACCACTTTGATGTTCGTTGACATGACGATGGCGCAAGAGTAAAGAACGCAAAACAGATGGTTTATCATCCGTATGAATTAAATCTTCAACAACCATCTGTTAATTGTTTAATAAAATGTTACATTTGGTACAAAAAAAAAAGAAATTAATTAAATTCAACCATATTTCATTAAGGATACATTAAAAAACGTTTTTTTTTTATTTACCTGTTCGACTACACGATAAGCTACAGCTGGCAAGTCTTTTTCATTTAAATCTAAAAGTACCACGCCGGTTTCCAAACAACGACGCAAGTTAAGTAATGAATGAAATGATAATGAGGCAATGTGAGGTTTACCCCAACGATCGGAGCCTTCTTGTACGTCTTCTTCATATTTAATCCAACGTGCCGTTTCTTTCCATTCACGATCTTCTCCAGAACCAATTAATTCATCAAGTTGTACAAAAATCTGTATTTTTTTAAGTCAACATAATAATTAGATTTCTTTCTTCTTGGAAATAGAGTAATGGTTACAACAAAATATTATTTTAATATAATGGTTCGGTTACAAAAAACAAATTATTGTTGAAGGAATCAACTTTCTATGGTCACAGTTAAGTATGAGTTAAATTTTCTGTTGCAATAAATTAATAGTTCGGTTGCCACAGTTGCTTCTTTTTTTTTTTTGATTTCTTAAGATAATTAAGACCGTTTTTATAGAAAACATCATTCCATTCACATGAAACTGTTGATATAGTGGACGAAATTTCTTTGGGCGCATTAATATTTTTGAATAAAAAAAAACAGGAAAAACTACGATAACTGTACAAACAAATTGACAAAATATACACACAGAGAAAACTTTAGCTATCTGCCAACTGAAATTTAGTTTCTACGACTTCAATTCGGTTATTGCGAATTTCAGTCAGTTGGTACAACTGATCATTAGTTTTCACAACAAAGTTCGGTTAATTTAAATGAATTTTAGTTGCATCACCCAATATATTCAGTCATATAATAAAAACATTGTTGTTCTAACTGAATTTATAAGTTGTTACCATTAAAATACACTTTTTAGTTCGGTTGGCACTTTATTTCTCTGTGTGTATAATTGGAAAAAAGTATATCTGAATTTATAAATTTGTCGATAGTAGGTGTGCGTTTCATGACTTGTAGTTATGCTTAAAATTATTTAAGTTGGAATTTTACGTTTCTAGAAATCATCTATTTTAACTCCCAAATTTTTTTAAAATAAAGAAAAATTATCAAGAA
Source organism: Delia radicum (assembly GCA_021234595.1). Taxonomy (NCBI): domain Eukaryota; kingdom Metazoa; phylum Arthropoda; class Insecta; order Diptera; family Anthomyiidae; genus Delia; species Delia radicum. Next base: position 137,640,520 of record CM037853.1, read on the forward strand.
AAAAATTTGAGTTTCAAAAATATATATATATTTATGAGGTACTCATTTTTTATTTGAAATTATATAAAATAAATCACTTTCGTTATATTCGTTAGATGTGAATCTAGAGCGGCATTTTTTTTTCAACTTTAGATTTTTATCAATTATTATTGCCATTATTGTAGAACTAGATACAAAGTAAGATGGTGCGAATTTGAGAAAAATCGGATAGCATTAAGCAGTTGCGCTCCGCGTGCAATTTTTTCTTAGACCGCTTTAATAAAAATATGTCTTGTGACACATAATTTTGAATTAATTTTGACATGATAAGCACAAATAAAGGGTCCGCCAAATAACTTTTTTTTTTTTGAAAATGCTATAAAAAAAAACTACTGAATATTTTCTCAAATTTCTTTTTTTATTTGAAAGTACAATCCTTCCGGTTAATAATGGAAAATAATTTCATTCAAATGGCTGAATGGGCTGGCCATGCAGTAGCCTACACGATCGGTCCAATTTTTAAGCACATTTTCGAATTATCGATTGTGTGCTGCTGTATTTAACCAATGGGTTTACGAATAAAGCGAATTGTCTCTGGCTTGTTGGCGTAACACTTATCTTTGACGGCACCCCACAAATAATAGTCCAACGGTGTCAAATCGCAGCTCCGAGGTGGCCAAACGATATCAGCTCTGCGGCTGATTTGAATTTTCGCACACATTCTGCAACATTACCATGCTTTTCAAAGTATTGTCGCAATATTTCAAAGCGTTGTTCAAGCGTATACACAACCATATTCATTCAGCGGAAGGATAAAACTAATTATCTGTCGAATCAGACATGAGCTAAGTGTTACCATTCACGAAATAAGCACTAGTTGAAAAAAAAACCTTAGATGGCGGACCCTTTATAATCACAATGAAACCAATAATAATAATATTAATTGTAATACTAACATCGATTTTATTTATGTATTAAAATAAGGCGTAATATAAAATTTAATAGGAAGCCTCTGAAATTCAATAAAAGCTCTTTTTTTAGTTTAAGTTGCTATAAATATCAATTCCACTTTGGGTTCTGGAAGACTGATGAACGCATTTTTTTTAGTACCACTGCAAGGCCTGTGTCATTTTTTTTTTTTGGAACACATAACATATTTTAAAGAAAAACTTTATTAGCTTTAAGTAAGCCATTTTTTCAAAATTGTCATCAGTTAATCTTTGTCGCCGGGGTGTTAAAATGATGCCAGCAAAACAAAAAAGTCTTTCTACTGGTGCTGAAGATGTTAAAGGAGTATTTGACCGCTGACAAATTTTTAAAATAGTTGGATATTTTTTCAAACATTGTAGTTCAATATTAATATCAGTATATCCTAATTTCAACGGGTTGGAGGAAGATGTACAGTATATCAAATAAAAAGACTGTGAATTATTTATTATTACATAAACGTCGTATAATATATCACTGAACAAGGTGCATTACTTGACTGCAAGTTTTAATCGAAAAGTATCTTCACTATCTTCGTCACTAAAATCGAAAACACAAGATAGAATTGAATTAGTTGTTTTAGCAACACTTTTGGAAGTAACTAATTTATAGTTCTTACAGTACTGATTAAAAATATATTAAATATCTTCCTTTGTTTTATGTGAAATATTAGCTATAGCCTTAAACCATTTCAACTTAATGTTTGGTTGCGACATTGAAGCAACAATTGCGTCAGAATCTTCCTCAGTCAACTCAAAAAACCGCCGAAATCATTTTAAAAGGTTTTCTTGAATTGCGGTTGCTACTTTTTTTTTTTTAATGTTCGATTACCACTTAGTAATTTATCTGTTTTACCTTTCAAAGTCACTAACGAAGGAATTAACATTCCATACCAAATTTCTGTTTCACCTTGTAGAAAATCTAAAATATCTGCAAATAGTTTCATGACAATGCAATATTGTTTTGAATATGTAATATCAACTACCGTGAATTTCACAGTTTGCAATTCTGAACAAAGCTCATTTAAAAGGGATTCCTTTAGTAAAAAATGTTGCACAGAATCGCATAGCGAGTTCCACCGAGTGACACACGGGGTTTTGACTGAAAAGCCAATCATTTTGTTTATAGTATCAGAGAACTTTGGTCTATTTGCTTTTTTCCAAAGAGCATTATATTTCAAAAAAGCCTGAAAAGTAAATGTGTAAAAATGTGAATTTCATCGTTATCGACTATTGTACACTTAAAAAAGTTTTACAGTAACTGCATGACTGTTTTTTGTATAATAATCAGTAGCAGTTCATTTTAACTGCAATTACAATTATTTTTCTACGAAATAATACAGAACAACTATTATGACAGTTATTTAATAAAAACAACTGGAACCAACTACAGCGTTTTTTAATAGCTGTTTGAAGCAGTTATTTTAGTATTTCAAAGCAATTCAATTTTTTATCGTACTACTCTGCGATAAAAAATTGTATTTTCGAACAAAAATTAAAAAAAGGGAATATTTTATTTCTCTTAATTTTGAATTGTAACTAACCAATAAAAACGCAAACGGGTTTTCTATAAACACATCAGTATTTTTATTTAACTTAATGTTCAAAAATGTAATTAATTACAGACTTGTTCAATTATGTTCCTTTAATTATAACTACAAATTACATGTAATCGCAATTCAAAATTTTCAATTTCAATTACATGTAATTAACAATTGCATTTCTTCCAATTACAATTACAATTACATGTAATTGTAATTGATTTTTTTATACGACAACTACAAGTAATTGTAATTGTAATAGTACTTCATTTCAATTACAATTACTTAAAATTGTAATTGAAAAAAAGGCAATTACCAATTACGTGTAATTTAATTGTAATTGAAATGTAATTGAAATCGCCCAAGTCTGGTATTTGTATATTTAGGTAAGATTAAATATTTTAGTAAACTGTTTTTTTTTTTCAAAATGGTAGGGGGAGAAAGTTTTAAAAGATACATTAGAAAACTGCATTGGAATTACGTATGCACTTTTTTAACAATCATTTGTTTAAAAACATCTAGTTATAAAGAAGACAAGTGCATATTCCAAATATAGTTTAAATTAATAAGATGCGATATACAATTTAAAAGTTATGGCACTTCAAAGATAAGCACTTTTACCGTTTTTATGAAATTTATGAAAATTAAAAACGATGTAAAAAAGGCTATGTGCAAGTGGCACTGTAGAGTATTCATGTACAAAATATACAAAAAATCCTCTTTTTCCAGTGTTCTTTGATGGAATAAATGATATATGTTCGTAATTTTTATTAAATTTTAAAACGTCTGCTTAAATGGCGTCCAGGTCTGCAAAAAGTTTAGTATAGAAAATTAATGAGAAAAATCGGTCCAGCGTTTCAAAAGCTATGAGTTAAAATGTTAAGGCCCCTCTAAACTTTCCATACAAATTAAATACAAAAGTTGTACTTTATGTATGTCATATTTTTTTTCCAGACGCTTAAAGGTGATTAATAATTGAAATTCACCTCAACATTTTTTCACCACAAAAATAGTTTCTCACCTAAAAATTCTTTTTTAACACACAAACTTCTTTTTTTTTTACATCCAAAAAGTTTTTACCACAAATATTTTTTCCACCCCTGAAATTTTGTTTCTTTATAATTTGTTTTTTGTTTCATTTGTAGCATACACACTGTGAATGGTATAAGACAAAAATTTGGAAACCCCAAATTGAATGCATGTACTTCTTTTAATTAAAATTAATTTCAATATTGATTTAATTTATTTTGAAATTGTTTGAATTATCCAATATTCGCTTATACATTTTGTGAGAAAATAATGGGTTTTTTCATATTTTTGCAAATTTTGTTTTGTTTATTTTTTATATTTACCTCGTGCGGACTGTGATCAAATAACTTTTTAGCCTGTTGCAAGCCCGCAACACTTATTTGCGGCAATTCTCGTAATTTAATAGATGAATGATGAATTTTGTGTCTTCTTAATGCGCGAGGATCATCTGATCGATGTGATCTTAATTCATTAAGATCCGCTTCCTTTAAATAAGAAAATAAAATTAGAAATTCATTAGGTTTTATTCTAAACCATATAACTAAAGTCGTTAATAAAGATTTTAACCTGTGAGGCCTTTGGTATAGCAAATTATTTATGTATTTTTTTTTTTAATTATGGGTATAGGAATATTAACAATGAAACCAAAATTACACATAAATATAAATATTTTATGCACGTAAGAAAATAAAAATGTCTTTGCTTACCTCCAAAGTAGTATCATCGGGCGCTGAAACTTTACGATTAATGGCATCGCCGTTTTCTTCAGTAATCTTTTTGGCTTCCACGCTGTCTTGATGGGAAAATTTGCGTTGTCTATAATACTGATGGCGGCTAAAGGTAAACAAAATTAATTTGATTATATTAAAAGTTGTTCGTTGTTGTTTGTATTTATATTACCTTTTTCTTCTTTTACGTTCGTGTATATTGTCGTTGGGTTGTTCGTCATAACTTAGACTAGGAGGTGTAATAACTGTAGCCTTCTTTTTACCAAATTGTACGTGTTTTTCATCAGCTGAGTTATCCTAAAATTTGATTTATTTATAATTGAATAAAATTGCAATGAAATAAAGTCAATAAAGGCCTACCGAATGATCACCATGACCAGCACGCTCAGAAACTAATGGAAAATCCTCATCAACATCTTCATAGTTTATAGAGTTTAGCGCTTCATTATTATGTTCATATTCTGAATCTTCTTCAATATTTAAGTCACCAGTTAAATTTTTTGTGCGATGAACTTAGATAAAAATTTAAAAGATGTTAAAATGTTGTTGTGTTCAAATATTCCTCAGTCCCAGTATAAACGGTAATCACATGTCATTTTTATTTGGAATACCAGTAATGACATGAGCTTACTCTCTGTCAATTTTCCCATTATTTCAAAAATAATTTTCAAAAAAAAATTAAATTAAATAAAAAACTGTTTTTTTTAATTGAAATTTTGTTATTGTATGGTTTTCCAACCTGTGACTCCACGTTGTCAGTCAACAGCTCTGTCATTTGAGCTACCTCGATATGTCATACTTGATACATGAAAATATAAATGACTTGATTGCACAAAATGTCATTACTCTCCCGCTTACAGAAAATCAAAAATAAGTAGTTATATTTGTAATTACTACAGTTGAAAAAATAATGAGTATATATAGGAATTTCATTTAAATACGTGTTTGTTGTCTTTAGCTGGAGAACTATCCCTATAGGGAATGAGGAGTCAATTGACCTAAAAGTGACTGGTTAAAGAAGGACTCATCACAGGACTGGTATAATTTAATACTGAAGTGGGTTAAGCAGTGTCAACTGTCCTAAAATAACCAATCCTGTGACTGGTAAAGGGAGGACATACCACTTAACCAGAATGCTTATTAACAACAAAAAGCCAGTTGGCCAGAATTTTACGCATTGGAAGCTGTTTAGTTTTCGTTTATTTTTATGCCCATCTTTATGCCCATCTTTGGTCCTGTGGCATGCCACTATGTGGTTTAAAGCAGGACAAATGACTCCCTCCTAGGACAAGCCCATGTTAAAGTTGTCAGTTGTTTACATAGGGTAGGGTTTAGCAGAAGACCGGTCTCTGGCACGAAGGGACCGATCCTGTGGCACACGCAGGACGGGTCATATTCCCCATAGGGATGTTAATCAAATATCTTTGCGAATCAACAAATTTTCAACATAATGACATCCATTTGTTAATGCATATTTTTGCATATTTTTTCATAAATGCATATTTAAATGCAACTTTTTTCACTTTTTGTAGCATATTTTGCTATAAATGCATATTTTGCATTATAATTCATATTTTTAGGAAATTTTTTTGATGTTTTACTAAAAACAAATTTAACACAATTTAAAAATTTTATAAATAAAATAAATTTTAAATGTATACATATAATTTTTTTTTTTTATCTCGAAAAATGCAAATACTAATTTTCTGATGTATATAAATGTATATTCGTAATTTTAAATTTCTAACGACTTTTTAAAACAAAAATGACATTAAGTGTAGAACTAATATTTAAAAAAATCAATAATAAACTCATATTTTTAAATTTTAAGTACATATTTTACCATTTTAAAAACATATTTTACATAAACGCAAATATAAATGCTTTAACTTTAGATCCCTAATAATGAGTCTTTAAAATAGATTTAAAAAAAAAATGTAGATCATTACTTTCCATCTAAAATAATAATAAAAGTAAAAGTAAAAGTACTTATGTGTGACGCATTATTTCTCGTATTGAAATAATGGGACAAACCAGCTATTAGTATTGCATTATTAGTTGTGATGGTATGCAGAGAGTAAGCTGGTGTCATTATAGGTAGTCCAAATAATAATGAAATTTCAATGCCGTTTCTACACTGGGTAGTTATTAAAAATAATTCATTATTTCGGAATTTACATTTAAGTTTTTTTTAATATGGTTTTACGAATAAATGGATGTTTATCTAACTTTCTACCTAATAGCCACTTACCGTTCTTATTTTTAAAGGAGCCTATTGGGTGTACCGTATCTTGAAATGTTGTCACATCAAATTTTTCCTTTAAAATGCTTGGACTAGCGAAAACTTTATCCATTTCCGAGTCCAAGAGAACTTCATTGGGATCTTCATTTCCACTTGGCTGAAAGTAAAAAGATAAATATGATTATAATATTTAACATCATAAATAGAAAATAAAGATTATAAAATATATAATAGACATGTCGATAAACGTATAATCAAATTAAAAAGTTAGTTCAAAAATTTGTTAAAAGTTTTATTTCCAAATCTACAGTTTTCGCACTAAATTTTAGTACGAAATAACTTTTTAGGAAAAACATGTTATATTCTCTAGTCACAAATTATAAAATTTCTTAATAATTTTTGTTGAAAAATATTTAACAGGTTTTTTTAAAATCACGGGGTGGAAATATTTTTACTAATTTTATTTTTTTATTGATGACAGTCTATATTTTCTGCATGTGTTTTTTTTTCAGTAAGGAATTTCTTACTCTCACAAAATATGAATTACTCTAACAAAATCAACAAAATATGCATATTTTTTGAGAGAGATAAAGATATGTAGAAGGAATCTGTACACAGACTTTGTTTTTTTTATGAAGAACGATGGTTGCGCTTAAGTGGATTGGGTTTTTCACGGCTGTATATCCCCAGTCAAAAAACGCTGCTTACCTGCAATCAGGTTTATAAGGGAGTAAGACAAAAAGAATCCCTTACATACATACTTAGATATGTTATGATTTTTATATGGCGAATTCCAACTTGGAAGCATTACTTTTGGACAAAATAAGCGCGGTTTTTAGCGCTTAAAAAATGCTGTGATTTCATGGCTTTCAGTAAAATAATATTTCATGTCTACATTATTACAATTAAAAGTAATAATATGAATATTATAAAATGCATTTTATATTTTTTTTTTACCGAACCACGTGCTAGCTCTTTAGAAACAAATAAACGACTAATTTTTTTTTATAACATACTCGAAAACGCCAAAAATAATCGGAAATCACTTGGCAAAACTGGTACATAAAGTTGATAATCCACGATATAAAACTTTCTGCATTCCTATCTGTGTCCTTCTAAGGGAATATGGTAAGCTGCTTACAACCTGAATCCGTGTAAGGGAAAACAGTAAGCTCAAAATGTTTTTTTTTTTATTAATTAATAATCATTATAATTACTCTAACCGAGCACTAGCTACTATGGTTTTCGGCGCGTTGTAGCGAAAACAGACTAGTGCCTCTGGTGGGAATCGAACCCACGACCCCCGTACTGATAAGCTACCAACTAGCCTACCGGTGCGCACGCTCAAAATGTTTTTTTGTTTATTGTTATACAAAATTATTCGTTTATTTTGCTGCTTCTCAGTATATTCTCAGTTATAGTAAGCATTTATATCAGCTCATTTGTTTTATCCTGCCTCTAAAAACACGAACATTTTTTACTGGGTGTTTTTTACAATAAACACAACAACAATTGCTTGTAAATAAAAACTTGCTTGTGCCAATCAGAACCAAAACGAAAGCCGAAAGGCAAATAATAAAAAATGTTCCCTTCTAAAATATTAAATTAATAAATATTTGATAAGTTATTTAACTAATAACGTCAGTTTTATAATAAATATATTTATGTGAATATATATAATATATTACTTTTCTATTCTTTCATCGCTTTAATATTTTCATTCAATATGTTATCAAGAACGAAACAAAAATGCAGACAAAAATGATCTAGAATAAAACAAATGCATATTTTTTTCTGCAAATATGTATCTAGAAGAATGTGCAGGAGTCCCAAACATGAAAAATGTTGCAGTTTAAAATATAGGTAATTAAATTAATAAAACAATGTTATTTTTATAATAAAAAATAGATTTACTTATGTAAATATGATTAAATTTTGTAGCGGTTTCTAATTTTTATTACTAATTTCACTGTAATCATTTTAGTAAAATTTAGTGTTTCTTTTGCTGATTTTAGCAAAACGCTATTAATTTGCATTTCACAACAATTTTACTGAAATTTAGTAGTGGCAACTCATTTTTTTCCACTAATTTCAATGTACTTCAGTTTAGCAGGCATGTACTGCTAAATTTAGCAAGAAATACTCAACATAGATAAATTCCCCTTAATAACAGCAAAATTTCCCGTATCCATTAGGGACTTTTTTTCTTAGCGTACATACAAAATTACATTGTTATAAAAATTTGTATAAAAAAATTTTTTATAAATATTACTCATTTTTCAAATTTAACAACTACTTATTAAAATTTGATGTCTTATTAAAGAGTTTTTCTAGCTTTTAACGCTTCAACATTGTATTTGAGTTTATTTTTGGTTGCCCTTAAATTAGCCATGACATTAAATATCCAATGTTGTTATCTCGTTCATCCAATCAATTATTAAATATTTTTTTTACTAAAAAGAAACTATACACCCACAATGCCCTTGGTAGACTAATATGTTTTTTATTATTGATTAAACATTAAAGCAAACTAAACAGTAGAAGTTAAATTAAATAACTTAATATGAGTGCATACGTGTGGACCGAAACTAAATCAAAGACAAATTCTCAAACTGCGCTGTACGCAAAAATTGTACAAAAGAATTATAATTATGACCTACTGTAGAGAAATATGGTAAAAGTTGCAAAATTTCAACACTGAAATAAAACAGTCTAAAAGTATTAGAAAAAAATCTGTACACTGATAGGATTATCTGCATGGTATCAATTTATTTTTGTATTGGCACTGGAGGCGAAGCAAATAGCCTTGTGTGCGTTCGTTGATATTCAGGGCGCTTTTGACAACACGTCCTACGATGCGATTAGGACTGCGATGTTGAGGAAAGACATCCCCAGTGTTATCGTTAGTTGGACTCTGGAGATGTTGACCTCTAGAGTCATTACCTTCGGCATCGGGAACACTTCTAGGACCATAGGGGCGACTAGGGGCTGTCCTCAGGGTGGTGTGCTATCGCCTCTGCTGTGGACTCTGGTCATTGATGAGCTGCTTGAGCAGCTTAATGACCTGGGTTTCAGAACCTACGGATATGCTGACGATCTTGTTATTTCTGTCACAGGCTGGGATGACAGGACAATTTCTGAGCGCATGCAACAGGCTCTGAACTTTACCTTAAAGTGGTGCCAGGAGAAGGGATTGACTATAAATCCCTCGAAAACCATCCTGGTGCCCTTTACTAGGAGACGTAAGTTATGTCTCACTGAGCCATCGCTTCAGGGGACGAGGATTTGTTTCTCTGATAGCGATAAGTACTTGGGGTTATATTGGATAGGTCTCTGAATTGGAATGAGCACCTTGATATGATCTCTAAAAGGGCCACTAGGGCAATGTTTGCCTGCCAGAGGCTCTTTGGCAAGACCTGGGGCCTTAGACCTCAAATGGTCAACTGGTCTTTTAACACCATTGTGAAACCGATGGTCACATACGCCTCTTTGGCGTGGTGGACAAAGGTTGAACAACTCGGGGCTCAGATGACTCTTAAGAGGATTTATCGACTGACATGTATTGGTATCACTGGTGCCTCAAAATCATGTCGACTGATGCCATTGGAGTCATGCTGGGTATTCCTTCTTTGCATATTTCTGTAAAGGAGAACGCGTGCATGGGATCCCTAAGGCTGCGGGAGATTGGCAGCATGAGGAGTGGGGATCTGAAGGGGCATCTTGAGATTGCGAAAATGTTCGCTGATGACCCGGTTATTAGGGTCAGTGACAAGATACTGCCTGTGCAAGTATTTGTTAGGCACTTTGTTGTTGTGATTTTCGACAGGAGCATGTGGTTGAATGGATCTTGGGTACCGGAGGTTGGTGCACAGGTCTGGTTCACGGATGGCTCGAAACAGTCGAACATGGATACGGGGGCGGGTGTCGTCGGACCCGGATTTCAGCGTGCTCTGAACATGGGCAAATATCCCTCCGTTTTTCAGGCTGAGGTCTTCGCTATCTGTATCTGTGTGGAAGAGTGTCTGCGGAGGAGGACACGGGGGGCCACGATCTACATTCTATCTGACAGCCAAGCGGCACTTGGTGCCTTGAGGGCTCAAGATGTGTCGTCTGGTCTGGTTAAGGAATGTATCGACTCTCTAAATCGTCTAGGACTTAACAACTCCTTGAAACTGGGCTGGGTTCCAGGCCATGAGGGGCATGAGGGCAACGAACGGGCTGACTGTTTAGCCAACTGCGGAGCTCGTCGACAATTCATTGGCCCGGAACCCTTCTGCGGCGTACCCAATGGGTATGTCAGAGAGAGGCTCAGAAGATGGAGGGAGTCGGAGTTTGGGGCCTATTGGGCCAGATCGACTGGGCAGCGACAGGCGAGGCTGTTTATATCTCCCTCTGGGGAGAGATCGCGGAAACTCTTGTCTATGACAAGGGGCGAACTAAGGACCATAACGGGTTACCTCTCAGGACACTGTGGCCTTAGATATCAATTGTACAAGATGGGACGATTCTCTACGGATACGCGCAGGTTTTGTGAATTGGAACCCGAGACCTCTGAGCATGTTCTCTGCAAATGTCCGAGGCTCTCCGACAGGAGGGTGCGTTATTTTGGTGATCGAATAGTGACGCCATCGGACGTTTGGAACTGTTCACCTGGTAGGATAATTGGCTTCGTAGGGAGCGTGAACCTATAGGGTGTATTCGTTGGCAGCACAAAATACCAATTTCTGGTCGCGGTGCATAGTGCCACTATAATCTAGTCTAATCTATTGGTTCTATGAATTGCCACTGGAACTCGTCCATTGAAAATTTTCATTAAGTTAATTTAGTTTTTCATAAAACTTAATGAAAAATTTCATATTATTTATTAAAAATTTCATACGCCTAATGAAAAATTTTCATTTAAAATAGTTTTATTGCAACTATTACGCTTTTTCAGGAAGCTTAAGAGTTTTTTCATTCGCATTTAAGATAAAAAATTTCATTAAAACTCGTCCAAAGAATTCTCTCTGTGTACTTGCTACACAAAATTTGACTTATTTAAGGTCAGCAGACAGTTTTGCTAAATTTAGCAAAACGTATCAGTAATTTTTAGTAAAGCGAAAGATTAGGAAAAATAATCTAAGTCTAGGGTAAGGTTTGCAGGTTTCCACCAAGAATTGCAAACGTATTATTAATTTGCAATTTTGCTTTTTATAAGTTCTAAGACTCCATGAAATGAAGGTTGCCACATTAGAGGTCTTGTAATGGCAACCCCAATCTTTTTTTGGAAGACATGAATCCAATTGGTGTGTCGATTTCCTGAAAAATTACCCATCTTTCGAATTTTAATTTTTATTTAAACGTTATTTTTAATTCACATTTGATCATTCGAATGCAGAAACCAATCCTTTTATTATCAATGAATTCGGGTTTTCATTGTGCTACAATGATTCTCTGTGTTATAATGATTCAACATTGATTTTTTGCGTTTTTAATGAAATTTAATGGAGTTCAAAACAATTCTCCAAAAAGCACCTAAGTTAATTATTATAGATTTTGAAAAGCATTCCATTAATTTTAACCCTAGAACACTAACAACATTTGTTATACGTTAACACTAATAATTAGTCCAATCGACCAACATATGGGAGATTTCATCTCAACTTTTTAAGCCGATGTTTTACGATCGGGATGAAACACCAAGTTGAGTCCTATTGAGTAGTTATGACACAAAATTTCAGCGGGGTCGGACTCTCCAAGATAGAGGGTGTTGAATTTTAACATTTTCGTCTAACAGCCATTTTTTCGCATACATTTAACTAATTATATACTGTAGTTAAAAAAGGTTGCTCAAAATGTTTTCCATAGCTTTTAATCTTATAATCTTTTAATCTTTTTTCAAAACATTTTTTTTTTAGAAAGCTTATGTGTTCGTTTTTATTAGTTTGTGATTGCTTATTGTTAGTGCGACTGCTTATCTTTTATTCCAAAGAAGAGTACTTTTTGCAACAAAAATTTTGAGTGTTCGCTATGTTTTTGCGTTTTATCCGATTTTTATGAGATTAACACATTTCTAATCTGCTAGTAAAAACTTTAAAACAAAATGATTACGCTTGTGGATTATCTCTTAAGGTACCAATACACTTTGCAATATTATTGCGAATATTAATGCCAGTATTATTGTCGTTTTTCCCTACACAGTGCAATAAGATGTACAATACTTTTGCACAAAATATGGCGAAACTATTTTGTACTGTTGTAGAGGGGAATACAAATTGCACAATGTGGCCAACAGACTATACAATATTTTACAAATGTCTTGGTTACGCAATAAGAATCAAAACCTTTTTGATTTGTATCAATATATTGTACAACCTTCCTTTATGACATACACACTTGTTATATTTTATACAAAAGCTAAAATTGTACAAGAATATTGCGCAGTGTACCTTTAATATTCCTAAAATATTCGCATTTGAATTTTCAGCAGACGTGAGAGAGAAGCAGACGTGTTTTGTGTTGCTGAGTGTTTAAAAATTAATTTCAGTGGAAAAACTCGGTTTAAACTGCCAAAAATAGATAATCCTGTTAATAAACATACCCTAAGGCAATATTAATTACAAAATTACCAAGTTCTAAAGTAATAAATTGTGTAAAAGTGAAATAAATTTTTAAAAAATCACATAAAAGAAACTTTAACAAAAAAAAAAAAAACAAAAAAAATAGAAAATTATAATCAGCTGTGTGTGGAGACCTGTACTCTTTTACTTTTACATGTCCAAACTTGCCGGACTTTGATTAAAACCCTGTTAAAAGGATTAAAATATGCTAAACATAAACCTAATTACTTAAATAACATAAAAGCTTTTTATAAATAAACAACTTTTTTTTAAAAAAAGCCTTAAAGTAGGCAACATATTTTGTAATATTAAAATATAAAAGTCAGATCTGTAAAATACTCAAACTTTTACTTTTGCCTTTTGCTGAAAAATGTCCCAAACACCAAATTCTCAATCGGCCAAGCGTAAGCTAGGGGAAACTTCTCCAAATCAAAATGATGATGGTAATGCTGTTGGTACATTAGCTGTTAAAGAGCTAATGAGTCTAATGGGGTCTCTAAAGGACGAAAAGTTGATGAATATTATAACAAAACAAGATCTGGAGGAAATTAAAACTAATGTAAATGAACTTTCTTCAAAATTTGATGGATTAAATCACGAAAATGAAACATTTAACAAGAAATTAACCAACTGCGAGGGGAACGAGCAAAAGATCATCAACAAATAATGTTTTTGCAGGAACATATCAAGCGAAATAACATTATATTCACAGGAATTGAAAGCAAAGAGTCGCTAGAAGAGGCTGTTTTAGAATGCTGCAAAGAAAATTTAAAAATATCGAAAGATATATGTCTTTTGTCAACTAGAAGATTGTATGAGAAGGATGGAAAAATCGGAGTTAAGGCTGAGTTTAGTTCTGGAGAAGTAGTAAAAGAAGTTTTTAACAGCACCAAAAATTTGGCAGGTACTAATATAATTATTGAGCGTGATCTAACAAGTGAAAAACAACAAGATAAACGAGTGATGCTAGAAATAAAAAAAAAAGCCTTAAGGACCTAAACAGCAACCACCGTGTAATGGTACGAAATGCAAAAATGAAAATTTCAGGTAATTGGTTCTGGTGGAATAAACAAAAAAAATAGTAAGTGGTGCACAAGATGGAAAAATGCTTCTTCAAAACTTATACGGGCAAGATATAAGCACTATTAATTTAGATTACTTTTATATTTTAACAAACTTAAGTTCAAAAAACTATTAAAAAAATCTAATAAAAACATTAAAATTGTAAAATCTAAGCGCATATATAATAATCTAACTGATAATGTGTTAAAGTCAATAAAAAATTTGTCCTACAATGTAAATGGTATTGAAAATAAAGTCCTATTTAATGATTTCTTTCAATATGTAAAAAATTTTGATATATTTATTTTAATAGAAACTCATATTATTGAAGATAAGGTAGACGGGTTTAAAAAGTTTTTTGGTGGATATGATATATATTGGAAGGCAGCTGTAAAAAATAGTAGATATGGAAGAGGGATTGGCGGATGCTTTTACGGTGCTAAACAAGACCTAAGAAAAAAAAATATTCAGCTTAGCTTCAAAAGAACAGAAGATGTCGACTCTCTTATATTAAAAACCAGCACCTAATCGATAAATATAATTCCATTGTATCTTAGAGAAGCCAATTGGAATGAAGATTTTCAAAAGGTTAAAAGTTTTTTAATAAATGAAAACGTGATCTTGATTGGTGATCTTAATATACGTATAGGAAACTTACAACAACCATTAGAAAAATTTATAAAAGCAACTTTTAAGTTCGGTTTTGAGACTCGAAATTCTAGAGATCCAATTGCAAATAAAAAGGCCAAAATTTTTCTTGAATTCTGCGGAGATTATGGTTTTCATGTTTTAAATGGGTGTACAAACGACGATAAAAATGGTAATCTCACTTTTGTAAGCGGTGTGGGAAAATCCGTCAATGATATATGTGCTGCAGATCATAATATGCTGAAATTTGTTGAAAGCTTTAAAGTAGACAGTAAAAATTTTTCTGATCACATGCCAATCATCTTAAACCTTCCTGTTAATGAGAGTAATTTTTATAAACCAATTAACTTATTACCTAAACTTAAATGGTATGAAAGAAAAAAGCAAAACTACACAGAAAACCTAAACCAAAAACTAACTTTATACAAGCAAGATAAACATATAATGGAATTAAAAGATTTTGTTGAAATAATACACCTTTCAAACCCAAACAAATACAGAAACGAATCTCAAATCAAGAAAGAAAACAAGTGGTTCAATTTCCAATGTTTTAATTCAAGGGAGAAATCTTTTAAAGCTTTAAACTTATTCCGCCAAAATCCTACAAAAATTAATAAAGATAAATACGTTTCTGCAAATAAAAAATACAAGGAAATATGTTTTCATAACAAATCTGAGTATTATAAGAATATAGAAAACCAAATAAACGTAGTTAAAAGTAATAAAGATTTGTGGAAGCTCGTCAAAGAAATAGGAGGCACGGAAATACAACCAAATCCTGGTATACCCGCTTTTGAGTTTATGCAATACTTCTCTGAACTACTAAATCCAATTGAAATTTTAACAAATATAATGTATGCTCCATTGTTTTTTACCGACTATGATCTAGACAGACCCATAACTCCTGCTGAAACTAAAAAAGTGTTAGCTAAAGCAAAGCCTAACAAAGCGCCAGGCGAGGACCGTGTCAGTGAATTTTTTAAAAACGCAACTGATTACTTTATAGAAGAACTCGCAATATCATACAACGTCATATATGAGGCGGCAAAATTAAATGAAAAATTTACTACAAGTATAATTTTCCCAATTTACAAAAAAGGAGACAGGCAAACTGTAACTAACTATCGTGGAATATCGCTTATTAACACAATAGCTAAAATGTTCATGGGTATCCTAAATAATAGAATCAATTCGTGGTTAACAAAGCATAATATACTTACTGAATTCCAAGCGGGATTTAGGGAAGGCTACTCAACTGTAGATAACTTGTATAGTTGTATAGTTTAGCAGCAATTTTTCATCTAAAGAAAGCACAAAATAAAAGATTATACGCTTTCTTCGTAGATTTCAAAGCGGCCTTTGATAAAATCTCAAGAAAATCCCTAATCTTTAAACTTCAGAGCATCGGGTTATCCACAAAAATGAGTAAAATGATCGAATCCATATACAGTCATACAATGTTTAAGGTTTGGAATGAAGAGGATTTATCGGAAAGTTTTGAAACTGGATCTGGGGTAAAACAAGGTTGTCTACTCTCAGCAACACTTTTTTCTATATATGTATTTAAACGACTTGCATGACTACTTAGGAGGAGGGGTAAATGTAGGTTCAACTCATGTACGTCTATTAATGTATGCCCATGATATAGTTATACTAGCAGATGATATCGAAGTCTTACAAAACATGATAAATAAACTTGAAGAGTACTGTAATATGTGGAATCTGGAGGTTAACACGATAAAATCTGAAATTATGATTTTTAGAAAAGGAGGAAGAATAGCGTCAAGGGAAAAATGGTTATTTAATGGAGAAATTATTAGAGTAACGAATGAGTACACATATTTGGGAGGCACGTTATCACCAACAATGTCATTTAAGAAACACGTCGAAAACAGAAATGTGTCTTCTAAAAATAGCATAAACGCTACCTGGAAAGATTTTTTGGTTAAAAAAGAGATTAGTTTAAATGCAAAATGGAATCTGTTTAAATCAGTATGTCGTGCAATACAAGCATACGCTGCCCAAATATGGGGATATACTTTATTTGATGAAGTGGATAAACTTCAGCGATATTTTTTAAAAAAGATTTTGAAACTACCTCCATTTACACCTACATATATTTTAATGCTTGAAACTGGAATGGAAAATAATTACATATATACATTGGATTTACATCTTAGATATATCACTAAAACTTTGTATGAATATAATGAAAATAGATTGCCAAACATGCTTACAAAAACTATTATTGAGAAAAAAGCATATTGGTATGAACATATTGATTCGCTAGCTAGAACTATAAACACATCGAGAATCACAGAATGCACAACAAAAGAAAACTGGTATAGTTTACGTATTGATATATTTAACTGGTTTAAAATCAAAAGAAAGGCTTAATTACTTAGAGAAGGCATCTTCCACAAACCGTTTCTACGCGAATCTTAACTACAGACAACCACAATTATATTTTGGAATTACAAACAATCCCACCGCAGTAAGCTATATATTCAAAGTCAGATGTGACTTAATCGAGCTAAATGCAACCAGGTTTCAACAGCAAAGACCACTCTTATGCTCATTGTGCAACCTTCGCCAAAATGAAAACATACAGCATTTCCTAGCCATATGCCCAATCCTTCGCCAAATAAGATTTCACTATTTTAAACAATATACCTTAACCGAAAATGAGTTAATTAATATTTTAAACAATGTACTAATTATCACCAAATATATAGATATATTATAGATGCGCTAGGTTACAGAAAAGAACTTGTAGTTGAATTTAATTATTAAATTTTAAGTAACACAAAGCAATATTGTATAAAATTATTAATTTCCAACTGACGACATTAAGTCAAAGTCGTATAATCCCACTTTTATGTATGTACATTAAATCAATTGTTATACTGAAATGAATTCAAATAAAGAACAATTAACTAACTAACTATTCGAATTTGAAAATGTGAAATTCCAAATTTGGTCCACACCATCCAACTGGGTGAGTCCTTCATAACTAAAATCGAAAAGGAATCAACTTAGTGTTTCATCCCGATCCCAAGTCATCGGATTCAAAATGTTGGTCACTTGAGATAAAATCCCCCTATATATAACCGATTTTGATATCTATATATATATGAATCATCAACATATATAATAAGTGCTGATAGTTGGTAACGTTCACAATAAGATCACACCGCCAAAAGAGTTAAGAGCGATCAGTAAAAAGAAAAAGAAGGCTGTGTGCAAAAATGTGAGTTTTGTTAGTGGAATTGATTAACACGTTAGTGTTCTTGGGTTAAAATCTTTATGACATTTATTTTGGAATATGATTAACTACCTTTCGCTACTTTTTAATACGTTTTTTATATTTGACAATAGAAATTGTGAGGTATTTAGACTTAGAATATTATGTAGATTACTGTTTGCAGTTTAATAAAATGGTTTTCGATAGAGTTAAAAATAAAGGAACATGCATTTATTTTTCAAATAAATATTTATTTCAACTTTTTTATATATTTGTTCAAGATAATTTACTACCACTTACAGTTTATTTTTAGTTTCGGAATACTGTAGGTTATTTCTTTTCATTACAGTTATTATAAATTTAAATTTTTGTGTGTTGCTTGCTTGCTTAAAAAAAAAAAGAATATTCAAAAAATTCCTGGCTGTTTTTTTATTAAAATGGAAGCAGTTTCCACAAATTCTAACAAATTTGTATGTTCACAGAGAGAATTTCTACTATTTTTAATGAAACATTTTTATTATTCGTATACAATTTTTAATAAATAATATGAAATTTTTCATAAAATTTAATGAAAAGTTCCAATGGACGAATTCCAGTGCCAATTCATAGATCTAATGCAAAAATCATTGATATCATGCAGATAATTCTCTCAGTGTGGAAAAGAAAAAAACAACCAAAAACAAAAAAATTTAAATAATTACAAATAATAGGAATATAACAAATATTTTTATGGGTTTGTGATTAAAATTTCAACATTTATTTTTAACTTACTATTCATTTGTTCTTACGGAAATTAAAAATAAATAACAAGTAACATTTGATTTAAATGAAAAGTAAATATACCGGATTTTAAGTGATTAATCATTAAGCTTAAATTGTATTTTCAGTTAATTTAAACTACAATCTATTTTGAGTGTATAGAACATACAACATTTGGATAAAAAAAAATGCTCTTGGTATACTTTTTAATAATCAACAACATTTTTCTTCACCTCAAGTTTCTGTAAGTTATACTGCTCATTTTTAGTTTAAAGTTTGTTGTGCTCTAAACAGTCCAATGGTTAAGATTTTGTATATTTATTATTTATTTTTTAAAAGAGTGGAACCAATATGCGTCGTTCCAAATTACTTAAATCCGCCCACTCTTATGTGGAGCACTTATGATTTGTTGTGGAGAGCACAAATGATTTGTTATGGACATGTAGTTGAACCACAAATTCCGATAACCAAAAAATCTATAATTGTTAATTAACTATCTATTGTAAGCATTTGTACTAAAAGAAAATATGTTGGATGGTGCCAAAAATCTGCATGTATGTCTAGTGAAACATTAGCAAAACCTTGTTTTACAAAAAAATTTTTTTTATTTTGCACGGAAATTAAAAAATTTGTTACATTTCGAAAACATCGAAAAAAATATAGTTAGCTAAGAAAAATATTTTAATTTTTTTAAGCAAAAAAGCATAAAACTAAAACTTCGGGTTCATATGAAATCTTTAGCCAGATCGAAATATTAGTATCAACCTAGCTAATATGTTTGATTTGCTTTATTTTGTAAATATACGGATGTTGAAAGCTCGTTATAAATTGAAAAAAAACATAAAAATAATTTCGATGTACACAAAAACAAAAAACTAATAAAACTGTAAAAAAATATTACTTGAGCCAGAGTACACACTAAAATTTTTTTATATAAATAGAACATTTTTGGTCTTGAAAGTTTAGTAACGTCATGATGCTTGTTAGGAAAAGACCTAACCAAGTGCTTGATTACTAAGAAGACAAGAATGGAGCAAAATTGATTATTAATAGGTTTTTTTGGTCTTCAAAGTTTAGTAACGTCATGATGCTTGTTAGGAAAAGACCTAACCACGTGCTTGATTACTAAGAAGACAAGAATGTTCTGCCTATTATTTAGGCTTAAAAGTTCTGCCTATTATTTAGGCTCTAGATTTTCTAAAACTTCGGATTCTGATGAGATCTTTAGCCAGATCGAAATACTAGTGTCAACCTAGCTAATATGTTTGATTTGCTTTATTTTTGTAAATATACGGAGGTTGAAAGCTCGTTAAAAATCGAAAATAACATAAAAATAATCCCGATGTATATAAAAACAAAAAACTAATATAACTGTAAAAAAAATATTACTTGAGCCAGAGTACACACTAAAATTTTTTTATATAAATAGAACATTTTTGGTCTTCAAAGTTTAGTAATGTAATGATGCTTGTTAGGAAAAGACCTAACCACGTGCTTGATTACTAAGAACACAAGAATGGAACAAAATTGATTATTAATAGGTTATATATTTTATTTTTTTTTAAAGCCAAAAAATAACTGTAAAAAATTAATGTAAAATCATTAAACAGTCGTTTTATGTTTTTTTAAATGAAATACAAGGTTAGTTAAAAATTGAATTTGTTATACAAATGACTGACATTTATATTAAAAATAAAGAATCTGTATTACTACCCTAATAACTACAATTTTTTAAAGCAGAAGTTCCCTGAGTATACAAATCATAGCCTTGTTAGAGCGCTGGGTTTGATCCTCAGCCACGACACAAATTAAAAAGTTTTTCATTTATAGTAATATAGTCATTTGACACATAAATAGCTCATAAAACTGTAAAAAATAGAATATATGTTTGGTACTTTTATTATTTAAAATCGTCAAAGCTGGCATCAGTTATACACAAGAGAATGCTTTGCAAAACATTTATTCAGACCTTTGGTTGATACAAAAAACATATTAAAATGTAATTTCTGAATATGCTCATTCAAATAAGTCTGTAAAAATAGCAGAAAATTTTACTCTAAATTAGTTAAAAATGATGTTGCAGAAAAAAGCAGTTAATTTAATAATAATTATTAGTTAAATCAAAACAACAAAAAACTTGCAAGATCGTTTAGTTAAATTTTTAGTTGTGCCATTTAATTCGTGAATATAAATAATAATACAACTTCATTGATACACAATATACTGAACACAAATACTGAAACTCAAACATCGCATTACAACGACCTCTGCTGGTTTTGATTATTAAAATAATATTTTTAGACTTTAGTAAACTTGGCAAACAAAATTAATTAAAAAATTTTGTATATCATCAAGTCAAATTAGCAAAATTTTTAACTAAAATCTCAATTTAAACTAAAAATTTGTTTAAAATTTTGCGATGTTAAATTACTAACGATTTTACTAGATTTTCTACTAATTTATTTCTTTGAATGAACTAAAATTCATTTGTAATAACCGATTTTTGTCATAGAAACCAATATTACTTTGTGGCAGCTGAACTGAATTTCCATTGGAAAATTCTGAATTTTTACTTTTAATGTCATCAAGGTGACATTTAAACTAATAATTTGTACCCCGAAAAAAATAGGTTTAGTAAGCTAAAACTCTTGAATTATGCTTTATTTGGTTTTTTAAAAACAAGTCATAAGAGAAAAAATGTTACAAAGTGCTTGTTTCAAAACCTTTTATTTTGCAAAAAATCGATTTCATCGACAACGTACCCAATTTCAAATATTCTAAAAAAATTTCAAAAATATTTGGGTCATAAGTTTTCATATGCCGCTTCAAGAGTTCCAAAAATTCCAAAAAGTGGAAATGCTGAAACGGGCTAGTATGTATCCCTAACGTTTTATTAAAATCAGGTGAGCTCATGAATAAAGCCAGTACAAATAGTTAAAAATGCATCTACGAAAACTAAATTTAACTAAACTAAATAAAACTAACTAAATTTGCTCAAGCTGAATTTTTAATGAAGTTGATTAAAATTTTAGCTAATTAAATAGCTTGAAAAATTGATTTCTTTCGCATTTAAGCGATACGAATCTAAAAAGAATCATTTCCATGCACTTTGTTGCAAACATATTTTTTAGTATATATTTTTTAAAAGTGGAACGCACTTAAGCGGGCGCATTTAAGCGGGAACTCTGTTTCAGGGCAGCAACTTTAATACAAATGTATATTTCTAGTCAGTAGAAAAAATTATGCATGTATACATATATTCATATTTTCTAAAAATTATTTTAAAAATTTAAATTAAGATTAAAAAGAAATATACAGACTAAAAAGAGAAACATTATATTATCATCTACTTTGATTTGAACATTTTAAGCGAATTTCTCGCAGATTTTACATAAAATTTTAAGATCATAATTTTAATTTTTGTGCATATAAGCAATAGCTATGCAATGCTAAGAAACACTAAAGCTAAATTGAAAAAAAAAATTGCTCAAACCATAACAAATATGTTAAAATCTATCAGCAGCACCATTGAAAAAGTTTAATTTATCAATTTAAAGTCACAAAAAAGTATTCAATTTCCTATTTTGTTATATATTTTTTCCTTGTAAGTAAGAGTATTCCAATCTCTTTATTTTCTAAACTCTCCGATATAATTCGCTGAACTGGCAACTATTTCAAATACGTTATAAGAAAATTCAAACTGACGTATGAGTTATATTAGCACAAATTAATATTACTCATACTTGAATTATATTCATAATATATTTTTGTGTTGTCAATAATTGTATATATTGCTGTTTGTCAAATACCGACAAATGTATTGGGCAGCTAGTTATGTTTCAAAGCGAAAGTTTCTTAACTTTGTCCCCTCTATCATATACAGTAGTGGTCAAAACATTTGGAACTGAGATCGCATTTATGGTTTTCATTGATTTATTTTCTTCAAATCACACTTAGTTACTAAAACTTATTTTTACATATTCTTCATACATTGTTTTATGTTTAACAAATAAAAAAAAAAAAAATTCCGTTAAACTAAAACAACAAAAAATTAATAATAATAGATGCATTCACAATGCAGGTGTTCAAAACATTTGCAACTCTCTTTATTCTTACTCTTAACGAAACAAGGTATACTAACAAATGCTAGGATATAACGATAATCGCATTCCTTTTAATATGAGATTCAGGCCGTTACATTTTTTAAACAAATTTATTATAATTATTGTTCTTTAATAGTTGTAATAAGATGTTGGAAGCATAAACATCGTAAGAATAATTTTTGTAAAAAATGGCAGGAATTAAATACAATTCTGATTTTAAATCAAAAGTTTAAAATGATTTTCAAAATGGACTTTCCCAAAAAGAAATTTCTATAAAGTACTCCGTTCCAAAATCAACGATTTGCCGCATTGTTAATAGTGGTAACATCCACACAACTCAGAAAGGTGGAAGACCCCGTATTACAACTGTAAGAGAAGATCGGAAAATCAAGATTTTTTACGAAATATCCTAAAGCAGTTCCCAGAGAAGCTAAAACTGAACTTTTAATAGATGCCAGTCTTCCCACCATTAAAAAAAGAGCCCGAGAATATGGTCTTAGAAGTTATAGATGTACAAAAAAACCGTTTGTGTCGGAAAAAAAACGAAAAGCTCGGCTTGACTCTGCACGCACCCATTTGAACTAAACTCAACAGCAATGGAAAATTGTATTGTGGTCAGATGAGTCTAAATTCAACCTCCGGGGATCAGATGGAAGAGCCAATGTTCAAAGACCACGAGGCGAAAAGTTTAATCCCAGATACACAACCGCCACAGTGAAGCACGGAGGTGGAAACATTATGGTGTGGGCGTGTTTTTCAGGAAATGGGATTGGCCCAATTCACCGAATTACTAGCACAATGACGGCCACAGTCTATAGAGATGTTTTGAGTTCAGTTATGTTTCCGTATGCTGAATGGGAAATGCCACTCTCATGGACCTTCCAGCATGACAACGACACAAAACACATGGCGGGGGTTGTAAAAGTTTGGCTGTAGAAAAATTAAATTAATATCATGTCGTGGCCGGCTTAATCTTCCGATTTCAGCCCGATTGAGAACATGTGGATGATTGTAAAACGGAATATCGGCAATAAAGTATTCCGAAATGGTGATGAACTTTTCGTTGCGTTGGAGAAGCAGTGGAATTAAATCTCTGACGATTATATTAAAAAGCTCATTGCCTCAATGCCTAAGAGGTGTTCAGAAGTTATAAAAAATAATGGCTACGCTACAAAATACTGAGCGTTAAAACCATTGTTTGTATTTCCTGTTAATTACTTTAAGAGTTGCAAATGTTTTGAACACTGCACTATCGACTTATTTCTTTAAAACTACTTTTTTTATTTTGAGAAGTTATGAATAATTTTTTTGTATTTGTAAAATAATATGCTATAACTGAATTTAATAAAAAAAAAAAACAAAAACTTATAACACAAATCTTTTTAATCAAAAAAATTATAATTACCTAAACCATTATTTCAGTTGCAAATGTTTTGAACACCACTGTATATGCGAACTATGTATTAACCCTTTGACGACTAAATTTATATGGCTTTAAATGTTCTACCAAATACTGGAGAGACATATTTAGATATTTTCAAATAATATTTTTTTTATTAATTTGATGGCTTTGCAACGCAGCCTTACGGGTATATTTAGATCTAAATTAAAAATGTTAAAATGCTGCCGGTTCTGAACGGGATAACATCTTTTTTAAATTTCCATTTTACATTTTTTTCCATTATTTATCTCAACTTAAAATTTTCCGAATTTCTTTTAATTTGGGTTTTAGCTCGATTTTTCAAATTAATTAATATATTCCAACTTGGAATAATCGTGAATATTAAGAAACCCTTACAAAATGTTGTCTATCTAATCTTGGGGAATACCAATCATATTATGTTAAACATGAATACCAAGATAAAATGACAAATAATCAAGAACTGCAACTATGAAGAATTTTGAAATGTAAATAAAAAAAGTTACAGGTGTTCCAAGTTAGAAAATATACATATGCAGTCAATTAAAAAAGTTTGTAAAAGTTACAGAAAAAACTGTTAATGTTACAGAAAATTTGCAGCAGATGGCTTTGCTAAATTTAGCAAAACGTGACTGTAATTTTTTAGTAAAGTAAAAGTAGTACACAAATTCGTAAATGTTACTGATATTTAGTAAAGTTTTTGCAAAATAAAAATGAAAAGAAAACTGCTGAGATATCGAAAAAAAAATTAGTATATATAGTATTTTTTATTCATAAATTGATTAATTAACTCTGAAAAGATATTAAAATACAATTTAACTTAAATTAGATTTAAAATGCAGAAGTTTTTTTTTACCTTTATTTTTGCCTTCGTATTTTGCTTCAGAAAAACGAAGATAAAATAACAAAATATACAGTCAAGGAATAAAGTCTACATACACCCTACGGATTTGAAGTTCTAGGGAATTAGTAGCGATAATTGAAAAACATTTTATATCAATGTTTTAGGCATTTAAAATAAAGATTATTTAAAGAAAAAAAATATGAAAAAAAATAAAACAAAGAAATTTTTAGGGACAAAACATAATTATTAGCGGGAAAAAAGTCAACATACAGCGTAGTAAATCTCCGAAAGGCAAATAAATCTTATGGAGAAATTGCTAAGACAGTTAAATTAAGTCGTGCTACTGTACAAACGATCATTAGAAATTATATTAATACCAATAGTGCCGAAAGTAAGCCACGATCTAGCAGACCTAATAAGCTTTCAAGACGCGATGTTAGCAGTATTATTAAAGTAGTCAACCAGGATCCGAAAATAAGTGCCCCAAAATTGGCGGAACGCATCGAAAAATGTTCCAATATAATTGTTACTCCACGAACAATAATAAATGTTTTACATGACAATGGATTTAATAGCAGAGTGGCACGCAAAAAATCACTAAGAAGAATCGTAAACTTCGCCTTGAGTTTACTAAAGCACATCTAGACAAGGATATGGATTTTTGGAAGCGTGTTATATTTAGCGTTAACATTTTTGGAAGTGATGGTCGATCCAAAGTTTGGCGAAAACCAAACACAGCACTTGATCCAAAGAATATAATACCTACTGTCAAACATGGTGGTGGTAACTTTATGGTTTGGGGGCGCTATTGCGTCATCTGGAGTTTGTCGTTTGGTTTATGTCGAGGGTAATATGGACCGCTATCAATATAAAAACATATTGGAAAATAATCTGCAGTCATCTGTTGATAGCTTGGGCCTGTCAAATCAATGGATTTTCCAACAAGATAAAGACCTTAAGCATACTGCACAAGTTGTTCGAGACTGGCTTCTATACTATGCCCCAAGACAGCTCAATTCACCACCCCAGTTTCCAGAATAAAACCCTATAGAGCACATATGGGACGTTTTGGAAAAATCGGTACGAAAATATAACGTTAGTAGCCGTGAAACGTTGAAAACCGCCCTTATTCGTGCATGGGACGAAATAACACCCGATATTACGGAAAATTTGGTGAGATCAATGCCCCGTCGTCTTCAAGCAGTTATTGATGCTCAAGGTGGACTGGACCGACCAAATACTAAAAGTTAACATTTTTTATTTTTTTTATATAATATTTTGAAATAATATTTAATTTTTGTAGCTGTATGTAGACTTTTTTTCCAATGAATTTTTAATGTTTTTGTTATTATTATTTTTATTATGTAAAAGAATTACTTTTTTATTTTATAAATAAACTTATTTATTAATGCCTTGAATATTGACATAAATATATTTTTTAATTTTCTTCACAAACTCTATAAAACCCCTAAATCAAAGGGTGTATGTAGACTTTTTTCCTTGACTGTATGTACTCGTAATACAAAATACATGCACGCACTTCTTCGTATAGCGACAAATATCTTGTCACATATATACAAGCAACAACAAAAAAGTTTTCGTTGTTTGTAGTTTTCAAATATATCATCAATTTCATGCATGATTGTTTTAGACAGAACACGCATAATTTGTTTATGAAAAACTTTTTCTTGAAAAATAATATACACAGTAAGTAACTTAAGAGAAAATTAAATATGAAATCTATATTATTAAACAATTATTTACAAATGTGTTTAAAATCAACAATATATCAATAATTCTCACACTTTCGGCCTGCACATCCAGTGTATACAGTGTATTTTTTTTATATGATGTAGGCAGAAATCCCTTTTCTCCCTACATCATCGAGTTGTTTTCCCCTACAAAAATCACTAAGTTTTTTATATATATCAATTTTTTATATTATAAACTAAATATGTATATAAAAATTGTGTCAAAAAATTGTTTGAAATATTTTTTATTCTTTGGCTTTTTAACATAATTAAGCCCATCCAAACTTGTGCTGCCCAAGAATTGGGTATTTTCATCAATAAAATTGATATTGGAGTGTCATAGAAAGGAACAACTAGATAGCTTCCAAAACGTAGTTAAAGGACCATATTTGGAATGTTTAAATTCTATGGCAAGACAACGCTAAATTTTTCGAAATGCCAAATAACGAGACAAATTGTTTTTCCTAGAAAATATTGTCTCCCAAAATACCTATATTTTATGGAAAAAGGCAGAATTAAAAAGAGGTGAATAAGATTTGCATTTTTGTAACAAAAAGTTTCTAGATAAGTAGAATAAAGTTCCTAGATAAGTAGAATAAGTCCGCGACTTTTCGAACTTCCCTCATAGTTATATGAAATGCAACACTGCTTCCATCCAGTACCAACTGCTAATAGACTACTGTCAAGTTTTGATCAAGTTCCGTCATTTACTTTGCTTTGAACAGCTGTTAAAAACATACAACCTCGTGGATTTTTTCAAAATGGGAAAAAGTGAATTTCGAGTGCTCATTAAACATTATTTTTTACGAAAAAAAAACGTCAATCAAACCAAGGAAATGCTTGATAAATACTATGGGGACTCTGCACCATCGATTTCAATGGTAAAAAAGTGGTCTACTGACTTTCGTTGTGGTCGCACAAGTACAAATGACGCTGAACGTTCTGGACGGCCAGTTGAGGTCAATAGACCCTAAAATGTCGAAAAATTCTGGTGTTGGCCGATCGAAGAGTAAAAGTGTGTGAGATTGTTGATGCCACAGGCATTTCATATGGTAGTGTGGTTTCTATTTTAAATGATCAGTTGGGTTTAAGAAAGCTGTCTGCAAGATGGGTGACGAGTTTGCTCTCAATTGACCATAAACGTAATCGTGTGACCACTTCAAAGGATTGTTTGGAGTTGTTTAACCGCAATTCGAATGAGTTTTTGCGGCGTTTTGTAACTGTGGATGAAACATGTATCCATTACAACACTCCGGATACCAAGCAGTAGTCTAAACAATGGGTTTATCCGGGTGAACCGGCTCCGAAGAAGGTTAAGGTAAGTTTGTCGGCCAATAAGGTGATGGTAAAAGTTTTTTGGAATGCACGCGAGATAATCCACATCGATTACCTTCAAAAGGTAAAAACAATAAACGGCATATATTATGCCAACTTATTGGACCGATTTAACGAGGATTTAAAAAAAAAACGACCCCATATGGCCAAGAAAAAAGTTCTTTTTCATCGAGATAATGCACTGGTGCACACGTGTGCAGTCTCAATGGCAAAATTCCATGAATTGAGCTACGCATTGGCACCTCATCCGCCATATTCTCCGCATTTTGCCCCCAGCGACTATTTTCTATTTCCAAACTTAAAGAAATGGCTCGGTGGAAAGAGATTTAGCTCCAACGATGAAATTATTAATCAAACAAATGCCTATTTTATGGACGTCGAAAAATCTTATTTTTTGGAAGGGATACAAAAATTGGAGAAACGTTGGGCGAAGTGTATTGAACTAAAATGAGATTATGTTGAAAAATATATTTTTTTTTTCCAAAAAGAAACTGTGTTTCATTTAAAAATTCACGGACTTATTGATCCGCCCTCTTATATTTCGACTAATTAAAAACAACTGCTATTTTTCCCCTACGCTGCAATGTTTAAAGCAAACAATTTTGCCACTTCTGGCAACACTGAAAACATCTCTTGTTAAATAGATGCAGACAACTAATGTTGAAAATAGGTTTAACATATTTTGTAAGAATGGGAAGAATATATTGCGTGCAGAAGAAAAGCACCGCAGCAGCCATTTTAGCTGCTTTCCGTCTATATCTAGCGATTTTTTCATCTAGTTATAAAAAAATCGATTTAGAAATTTATTTTTCATCCTAGAGAATTTTTTGCCATTTTTTTCTTCCTAGCTTTTTTAAAACATACATGCTCTAAGCATGCGTTTTTTAAGACTTGTAACGTTTTATTTTATTTCTGAAGTGTTATCACTGTGTTTACTAAAGCCATAACAAAATATTAAAATTGCGTTTCCATTAGAGATTTTGAGATTTTTTCTTCTGTGCCAATTTCTAAACAAAATTTTCAATGAATAATATTGTAACCTCAATAAAAGGTAAACAAAAACCATACAACTTTATTTTTTTGTACAAATATAGAAAAGAAAATAAATTTATGGAATTTTTACTAAAAAATTAAATAAAACAGTCCTGAACGAAAACAAAATCAATAATTTAAAAAATTTAAGCTGTAATGACAACTATTCAATAATATTTTTCCGCAACTATTTTCATTTCCGTCTATTATAAAAGTTTTTAGATTTTGAACGCTTTTCGTGAAACATTTTTTTAAGAATTTTCCAATATATCATTTCAAAAATCATTTAAAAAAAATTAATATTGTGGCTCTGATTATATTAAATTCACAACTGCAAAAACCAAAAAATTATCATATTTCAATACGGTTTTGATAGAAATTATAGAGCAATATAATTTAATATTTAGTTTTTGGACTAAAATTGCTTGATTTTTTAATATATACTAAACATTATAAATTAATTGCTAGTTTTGCATTTCTGGCGATTTTTTTTTGAGATCTAGCCATTTTTTTGTTGTAATGTTGGCAATCTTGAAGAGAAAAACCTACGAGAAATACACACTAACACATTTTACATACATACATTGTTGTTACAAGGCCGGACCTTGTGTTTGCTTCTATTGAAAATAAAGGGTGTTTTTTATAAAGGTATATAACTTTAAGTTGACAACACTTTTTTAACTGGCGGCCATTTTGTCAGCTGTCAAATAATTTATGTTTAGTATGGTTTGGCATTTCAACGCTTCCGAATTGTGCAAATTTATTTTGAAAATCATGGTTCTGTTTGATCGCGCACTTCCTCCATTTTACGGTCAACATAATCGGCCATCAGAGCAATTAATTCGATTAAGTATGGAACGTTTTCGCACCCGCCGGACTATTTTCGGTGGCGATATGTAAAGTTGCTAGTCTACACCGATAAGCCCGAAACGATTGACCACTTGGAGGACAACATTCGCCGCGTTATTGTCAATATACGGCCACAAATGTTGGAAAAAGTCATCGAAAATTGGATCTCCAGATTAGACGTCCGAGCCAGACGCGGTGGTCATATGCATCTTTGTTTCATTCTATACCTCTATAAAAAAGCCTTTTTGATCATTTCCCATAAAAATCAATTTTAAATTTTTTCCAGCGGGAAAAACAGTTAAGTTGATAAAATATAAAAATTAAATTTTGTTTTGTATTAAAAATTGTCATGTATTAAAAATTGTCATGTGTAAAAAAAATCTCTATGTGAAGTAAAACAGTTTTGGTGTTCAGAATTTCCATTCAGAATTCTGAAAAAAATAATAAAAGTTAGGATTTTCAATTTAAATTAAAAAAAAAAATATTTTAAATCGAAAAACATCAATTAAAATTTAAAAAAGTAATATTTAAATACGCCTCAAGCAACAAAAAACCCAACTCGGGCAGACAAATGATTATATGTCTTTTATTAAACTATATCAAATAATTGTAGCTATAAAGAAATTATGTTATTAGTTATTAGCGAATGTTTTACTTTTAAATTTTAAAAAACTAAAACCAAAAGTTTATTTTTCGATCTTTTATCATAAATTATAATGTGAGCAAGATTATTCAAGTTCAAGATCATTTGTTTTTTGTTAAACAAAAAACTTTTTTAAACTTTTTGATTAATAAATAAACATTGCACGGTTTTTTGTTTAACAAAAAAATTTTACTAAAAATAAACTTTATACTAAAAATTAGTATAATAATAAAGGGTCCGCCAAATAACTTTTTTTTTTGAACTCCTGAACCAATTGGACTTTGTATGGCGTCATACCAAGGTCTTTATGCAAAATTCGTCTCAATGATGTCTCCGAAATGTTCAATTGTTGAGAACGACGGTGAATTGATGTTGATGGCGCTTCACTCACACTTTCTGCCACAGCAGCAATATTCTCGGGTGTACGCACTGTTTTTGGCTTTTCACGCTTTGGTTTATCGATGAGGATGCCAGTTTCTTTCACTTTTTTCACAAGATAACGAACCTACGGACCATATTCGTTCAGCGGAAGAATAAAACTAATTATCTGTCAAATCAGACATGAGCTAAGTGTTACCATTCACGAAATAAGCACTAGTTGAAAAAACAACGTTAGATGGCGGACCCTTTATATATATATAAGCTAGATTTGAAACCGTTTTACTGATTTTTATTCATACTAACTTTTTTTCGGTGTCGGTAATAATTCAAGATTTGTAATGTAACTAAAAACGTTTATTTTCAAATGATTTTTAAGGTTATAACCCGATAATTAACTGCTGCACATATTTTATATAGAAAAGGTAAAACCTTGTCTCCAAAATTGTTGTATAAATGTATCCTCTTAACTGCTTTTTAATTTATTTATATGCACAACAAATTTTATAAAATTTAACATAACTCTTTAACAAACTGTT
Organism: Delia radicum; assembly: GCA_021234595.1. Taxonomy (NCBI): domain Eukaryota; kingdom Metazoa; phylum Arthropoda; class Insecta; order Diptera; family Anthomyiidae; genus Delia; species Delia radicum. The sequence continues at coordinate 137,672,231 of CM037853.1, forward strand.
CAAAATTAAAGTGGAATGGTTAAATGAAAAACAAGATTTTATATTAATAAAAGTATCAAATATTAAAGTACCATTACTTTTTACATAAATATAAATCTTGTGTATATCTTGTTAGCTATTAAGTTTTTTTGACGCGCAGCGACAGTCATGCGAAAGTAGCACTCAACCGGTTAATATAAGAGATCATAATTTTAAAAACCGTTTACAAATATTTACTTTTTAATGACGGATGGCGGTTCTTGAAATTCAATACGATGAAGTTTATATGGCGGCTTTGTGCTAAAAAAATTTAAAAATATTATAATCACACTCATTCCATAAATGTTATTAGAGCTCCATAAATTTATAGATCTCATCGGAAGCATCACACTAAATATAAATATGTATAAAACCCCCAAAAATTATTAAAATGCAGTAAAAAAATATTGCGATTAATTTATGTTCAAATATGTACTTACATGACAGGAACATGTAAAAAAATAATGTAAACATTTTAATATTAAAACAAGAAAAAGAAATTGTCTATTAGGTCCAAAATCAGAATTAAGTTTACAAACCAAAGTTATTTCATATAAACAACAATTCTTAAGCCAATTTGGAGTTAAGGTGTTCGGCTTTGGGTAGCTACCAGCAACTTAAATATTGAAATATTGCAGTGATATCAATCAAAACATTAAGACTAATAACAAATGCTCCATAGTTTAAGAATAATAATAACATACACAATGATTTTAGAATTCCAAAAGTAAAAGATGAAATAAACAATTTTAGCGAAAGATACCTCAATAAACTTAGCAATCACTCAAATACATTAGCTATAAATCTTTTAGATGATAGTGATGAAATACAAATACTGAAGAGGTTCCATGTTCTTGACCTACCCTTTAGAAAATAGTAAACATGTAAATATGTATATAAATAATACAATACTGTAACATTTTTTATTGAGTTCATTGGAACTCAGTATCTCAGTTAATTTTAATAATTATACGATTTGCTTTGTTTTTAGTTTTTGTAAAATATATTACAAATAAAAATGAATAGAAAAAATATTAGAATTTTAAAAGAAACACGCACTTTAATTGGGCTTTTGGATCTGCGGGTTACACCACTGTATAGTTTCCTTGTCAGAGATGCTGTTACTAAGAAACTCGGTTCACGCATTGAGGTATTTTTTAGCCAATTCTAAATACAATTGTGAATGTCAGAGTCAAAAAACATATGTATGCAAAAAACGTACCCCAATTCCTTATAAGTTTGTGACGTTCGTATCCTGATATTATTGCGCTTACATCAACTTGGTCAAACTGTATAAAATTACATCGTTTTATAAATACTTTTCTGAAAACCCAATTCCATTAAACGGCACACAACCCTGTGCATAAAACTGCAAAAATTTAAAAATCGAAATATTTGGGTTACACTTGTACAAAACCACACAACTCTCTAGTAACCAATTTATGTAGAGAATACATCACTTTTGAGAGAGAATACAAAATTTTTTTAATGGTGTGGATCTGAAAGTTAAAAAATATCATCCCTAATATCCAAAAATTTAAAATAGACCTTTATTTTAATTTTTAAATGTTGGATGTATTTGGATTTTTTTTTAATAATTCTGATTGGTTGTTTTGCTTTTAACCAATGGAAGTGCTTAAAAAATATCTGTTTTTGTAGGGTTCTCATATACAAAATTTAAAAAAATACTGTGTTTCAAAATTAAATCGACTTTAAAATAAAACTTTTGCTTTTATAGTAAGGCCCAATGAGTAGAAACTGAAATGCATGAAAAAAATCACTAAAAAATTTAAACCATGATTATGACCTTGCGTTGTAAAACTTTGCAGGTTAGAATGAATGAATTGCTACATACTTTAATGTTCAATGATTTCTCAGAAATATAAGAAACTTTACTGGGTTACGAACAATGAATGATATTATATTAAACACTAGTAGAAATAGAGATGATTTTTTAATTATAGATATTAAACAATATATGTATATTAAACTACCCAGCAAAACCACACATTACCAAATCATGGGTAAATTAATTTATCGCCATAGGGCATTACATTACACCTTACTTCACTGATGAATTTTACAGGCGATGAGTCTAAAAGTAATGGATGGACTCATTACGTTGTAGGGGGTAAAGTAACTGGTTACTTATATGGTTACATTTTGGGATAAAAGTAATGTATCTCTAAAGAGATTTTCATAAAAAAAAAATGCATAAAAATTTTTTTTTATATATTTTTTTTAATTAAATAAATAACTTTTTGTTTTTATAAATTACGTGGTCATGCTGGGATTCGAACCTGGGGTCTCTGGTATATAACAATTAGTTAGGCGAGAACTCTACCAACTGAGCTATCGATACATATAAAATTTTATTGCTTAAAATGTAAATGAGTTGTTGTGCTTCTTGTTTTCGTTCGTGATATCAAAAATATACACACTACCCTCATGCTTACAAAAAATCACAAAGTAATGTGTCTATAAATAGATTTTTAAAAATATATATTAATAATTACTTTACATGCATTATGTTATTGATGATCGGTAAGTCATTATTTTATGTTCTGAAGTAATGCAAAATGTAATGAAGTATCACTACAAGGTAATCCACGAGTGTTCAAATTTCGGTAACTGATTGCTTCTAGTTGGAAAATTATGATACAGGTAGTGATTACACAATGCAAGATAATGCATTACTTTATCGCACCCATTACCAAAGTTTTGCTGTGTAGCTGACCCGGCAAACGCTGTTTTGCCTTCAAATTTTATTTGTATTAATTAGCTAACCCGACACGCGTTTTCTGAAAATATCCGAGTTTAATTAAACATAAATTAAACATTCATCACATAATATAAATTAAACATTAATTACAGACAGCCAATCAGAACCGTTCTTAATTAGTGAAATAAATTGCCATATACATTATTTGAAAAAAAAAATCCGTTGTGGGCGTTGTGGTGTAATGGTTAGCGCGTTGGACTTTTACACAGAAGGTCCCGGGTTCGATCCCCGGTGCCGGCAACATCAAAATAATATGTATGAGTTTTTTCTATCCCTCATACGTATCGCAATGTCCACCTTCGGTGTTCCCATAGCAATTAACCCCACCGAAGTAAAATAATGAATCAGGGCTATGAACCAAAAAGCTTCAATAAGTTCGCCAACTCTCCATCAGGTGGCGAGCAACAACTGTTCTAAGACTTATCATCTCGCGCAATTACAGTGTTGCCATGTCTGAAGCCCTTCATCTTTTCCCACCTTTCATCTCTATACTATCCCTTTCCAAAGAAAGCAACACACTAAATATAGGAAGTATTTCCTGAGTGTTGCCTCTCTTTAAAAAAAAAAAAAAAAAAAAAAAAAAAAAAAAAAAAGTATATAATTTGTATACAATTTGAAGTAAATGGTTTAAAAACTATATGAAAGCAATTACATAATTAAAAAAAAGAAGCCGTAAAAGTGGTCGCGGTCGAAAAAAGTAGCCAATTAATCATGCCAGAGTCCAAGTTAAATGCTGTGAAAATTTCAGGAAGATCGGCCCAGAGGTCTGGTCTCCTATAAGGTACAAAAAAACAAATGAACAAACACACATTCCATTTTATATATATAGATATACATTATGGTAATGTATTATTATATTTTTAGAATATTTATGTAATATTTTTAAACAATATAACTTTTGAGGAAAAAACTTGAAAACAAAAAAATTTATACGTAAATGTACGAAATCGCTAAAATCCCGTAGTGGATATGCAAATAGTATTCATTAACTATATTCATTCGAAAGCTTTAATTGGTATTGAATGAATTCCTAACTTGAATGAATTTAAAATTATGTTCATTCAACGTTTTACTAATGGAATGAAGAAATTTTGGTATCATTCATTTAACACAGAGAAGTTTGACATAAACACATAAAACAAACAAGCAATAGCATTTAAAATATTACAATCAATAACACCCCGAGTAAAAATAATTTAATCTTATTTAAATTAATCCAATTTTATAAAATTTAACATAGTTAAATATAACATCATGTATGATAAAAAACAATTTTATTTGCAACTATAATTTTTCATAAACGGCATGTTTAATTGTAATACAATTATTGTATATTATGTTATACCATGTTACTAGACCATGTTATGGTCTATGTTATACTAGACAAGAAATACATAACTGGATTGGCAGAATTAAATTAATACATGGTATTAAGATAAACAATGTACTGCACCATATAAAACATATAAATTTGTAATTTCCCGAGTAAAAATAATAACATATAATCTTATATAATGTGATTCAGATTTGTTAAATGTAATATACACGCAAATAAAACACGGTTGAGGTAACCATATTCGATGAGCATCATACATTTTTGGATTTATGATTGCGACAACCATGCTAATATGGTTGTGAAAACCACACTCATATCTGCTTATGTGCACACACACAAGAGCTTTTCCATAAAAGTTCAACAGTTATTTAAAAGTTAATCCGAAAAGTTGTTTCAATTGAATATGCAGTTAAATTACCAAAGAAAAATACCTTTTAATTATTCTGTCTGTTATTCAATAAACACAATAAACTAAAACACAGACTTTCGGTATTAGTTAAAATATTCAAAGAGGTTTTAAAATCTTTCTACACACCTTTCAGATGATGGACTTAAATTGTTCGCGAAACAAAATTGAAAAAATTCGCGAATATCTGAGAAACATCAAAACTAATTTTCATTAAATTTTGTTTGCGGTTTTCTCCAGTTAACACTTACGACATATAAAAATTTCAAGTTGGGAATCAGAGGGGCTTTTTGCGACGGTATCTTTGATATTTAATATAAAATGTATATTAACATAGTACACTACGAAAAATTTAATATTTCGTGCCACGCAGGGGAAAATCTATATGAAGGGTAATAAATAGACAACATGTAGTTAAAATTCGTACTCAAGTCTCCGTTATCACATCCTACGTCCAAGTAAAGGGAATTTTTTGTTAAATTTTTAAAAAAATTCTTTAAATATTTGTATTCAGTAAAGGCTAAAATTTGAGTATGTTTTACAGTGTAGTCAAATCTTTTACATCCATTTCTTATTTTGACGAACTTATTTAACCCTTAAGCATACACCAGGTCCTGGCCAGGCATTTTTGCGTTCTTTTTTTTTGTTTTTTACATAGATAGCATAGCCATAGCTCCTAAATTTTTTATGAACTCCTCAACAAAGGAGTTTTGTATAAAAAAAAATTTTTAAAGTAATATTTTTTTATCTGTGGGCGTGGTAATCACTCTTAAACAAATTTTATTCAAGTTTGAACCCCCAGGGCCCCGCCAGGCCCTATACCATTATGTATAGAAAACATTGCATACAATGAAAACTTGGTTGTTTATTTTTGAGCGTAATTGTTTTTGTTTGTTCAGTAATATCTAGTAAAAATACAAATTATTTTCTCATCCAAAACGAGAAGTATTGTCTAGTGAATTTGGGTTCCATGACAATATTGCGATATGCTCTTATGTTCCAAAAAAAATAAGGCCGTTTTATTGTTATCAACAGTTCACTATGATACACTACAATAAAACCAAAACAGGTGTAGATGTTATGGACCAAATTCTTAGCAAATATACAACCAAACGAAGAACAAATCGATGGACCTTGGAGCTTTTTTACAACATGATTGACATAATGGGCTTAGCTTCATACATAATATACAATGGAAATATGAATGTGAAGAAGAAAGAAGGTGCCAGAAGAAAATTTTTATCTCGACTTTCGGAACAGCTTGGTTACCCATGCGTTGAAGAACGAAGTAACAACAAAAAAGTTGCGGCAAATTTTGGTAGTAGATCGGGAATAGAAGCTTTTTTATATAAACACATTCAGGTAATGAAAATCAAAACAAATTATTAAAAATACATAGAAAAAATCTCATCTTTTACAGGAACCTAAAGTTATTGTAAGTCAAGAAAGCGGCCCTGAGGTCTTGAAAAACAAATCAAAGTGCACTATTTGTAAAGATGTAGACAATGTTAAACGTAACACTAGATTCTTCTGCCAATTTTGTAAAAATGTAGTTTGCCTTCAGCATTCCAAATGTGAATATACATGCTTTAAATGTAATCAAGACTGTATATGATTTTATTATTATGCTCTCCATTCTAAATATAACACTGAATTTTATTATTTTTTTTACTTGTTTTTCTTAAATTGTAATATTTTTTGAGTATGCATAAAAATATAGTTTATTTCAAAAACCTACAAGTATATTTTATTAATTTGAACGCAGTAGCAATTAAAGTCCATACAAAATACAAGAAGTCCCAGCCAGGCCCTGGGGTTCGTTTGTGTAAAATCATTTTGGTGTTTGCTTAAGGGTTAAAGCAATCAAGGATATTGCAGAATCAAATTTTTTTAAAGACATTTTTAAAATTTTTAGTCCTGAAATATTACTACCATAATTTTTCGGAATACCATTATGAGCTTTCATCTAATACCCATATTGGCATCATTTAGTGAGCACAAGTATTTAAATATATATTTTTTTTTTTTTAATTTAACTTTAAATGTTCTTTTGAAAGGATATATCGCTCATTTACCTCAAGACTGTCATAAGTCGAAAAATGCTATTCCTCAGTTAATGATGCGGATTTATTAGCTATATCATGCCTTATATTGTGTAACAATTTCATATTAATATCATGTATTCTCTTCGAGATAGATGATAATATATTTTATTTTTTCTTTAAAGTGGGTGCAAAAAGTATATACTTCATAGAGAAACTGTGCTACTCACGGGTCTCTCGATAATCAGCAAATTCGTACACAACTCTCACTAAGACAAAAATACATTAAAACCCCCAATTTATAAAAAAAACGTGGCCAAATAAATAGAGATAGGGTCGAGCGAGGCAAATATGAATTGAAAACTGCAAACTCGTTTTCTACAAAATCGTGTTTTTTGAGTTATGTTAGTCTTGGAGTAAATGCGCGATATGATGTAGCAGCGAAAATCTGAGTAAGCAGTTTAACTACATGTTATTTACTGTTTAACATGCATATCAATTTTTCCACGTCAGGCAAAATATATTGAAATTTGTCGTAGGGTGCTATGTGAATATACAACATTTTATATTAAATATTAAAGATACTTTCGGAAATATTCCGTTTATTTTTGAACCCATTTGATTCCTAATTTGAGTTTTTATGTGTTGCAAGTGATACTTTGAGTTAATTGCATGATAAATTTCAGAAAAATTTATAATGGGGTTTTTGAGATATTAGCAAATTAATATTTTTTTAATTTTATTATACTTTTTTACAATTCAATTTTCTACAATTTTTGTAATAATTGTTCCCTGAAGTAGTCAACCAATGTGGAGACGAAATATTATAAATTACTAATTATAATTAATAAATAATTGATCTTAAGCTCGATTAAAATAAGAAGAACTATAATTTTATTTATTAAAATTTCCATTCACTCAATAAGGAAACTTCTTAAAAAAGATAGTTTCAGAAAAAGTATATTGCTTTTCATTAGTTTTAAGAAATTTTTCATTCACTTAGTGAAGAAAAATTGCATTATTTTATTGAAAACTGCCATTTAAAAAAAAAAAAACTGTTTAGATTTGATTGCGTGTAATGTGGAATAGTATTCTACATTACCCCACTAGGCAAGTAGACTTTTTGGGTACCAAAGCTATTTCGTATATAACTTTTTTACAATAAAGAGAATGCATTTTTGTTATGAAGGCAGTTCGACAAGAAATCAAGATAAATTTGAATATCGTTTTTGTAAATTTATCGTCAATACTTTGGCGAAAAGCTATAAAAATAAAACAGGTATTCTACATTACCCGAACTTAATCGGACTATAAATAATAACTACCTCAATGTGTTCAATGTAGTATATTTATTTTCATTGGATTGAATCGTATCAAATTATATTTAACTCAATGTAATATGATCCATTTATATACAATGCGGTCCACTATTTTTCTGATACAATTTTTTTAAACTACATACACAGAGCACAATCTTTAAGAACTGATTACCTCTGAATCTATTCCAGAAACAGGGTGCATATAACCAATTTTAGAACATGTTTCTGGGAGACAACAAATGTTAAAATGTTGGCATTAATATGAGGGATTTTATCTCAATTGACCGAGCTTTTGAGACGGATGTCTCGGGATCGCGATGAAACTTGTAGTTTGGGTAGTAGTTATGACACAAAATTTCTGGGGGATCAGGTGTTGAATTTTAACATTTACGTCAGTCAGCCTTTCTCGTCTATATAACTAATTACCTATTGTAGTTAGAAAAGTTTGCCCAAAATGTCTTCGATAGCTTTTTATTCAATCTTAAAAAAAAAAAATATAATAAAATCAGTTTTATTTTTTTTTTTTTAATGGAGTATTTTTTAAAGCATATTTCTTTTCCTTTAAGAGCTTTATGTTCGCTTCTTTTCCTCTAAAGTAGTGTACTTTTTGCACGAACAATTTTGAGAGCTCACCATTTTTTTTTTTTTTGGTCCCATTTTCATAAAATCAACTCATTTGAAAATGTGAAATTCCAAATTTGGTCCTAATCAGGACAAGTTTTTGCGAATAACAATGCCAATTTTTTTTAAATGTTTTTTTTTGGATATTTAGTCAAATAAATTTTTGATTAAATAAAAAATAATAAATTAATATATAATATGAAAACTACATTACTTTACAGTATAAACAAAAACAAATATAATTTTTGCAACTAAAGCAAAAAGTCATTTACCTACAGATACATACTTTATATCTTAACATTTAAAGTTTGCTTCTTTTCGTGTAAAATATAGAGTTAAAAAAAATCTTTGATTTTTATATACTTTTCCCATCAGCCGCTTATAAAGCTGCCACATTTCTTAAGCAAATATCAAAATTAACCCACAGTTCCAAAATTTGCACACTTCTAATTAGGTATCGTAAGCGGTTGTAGATTCTCCAGCGTATACCTAATTTATGTCGATTACTACGACACAAATTCGGTTATTACGAATTTCAATCGGTTGATACAACTGAACGTTAGTTTTCAAAAAAGTTAGGTAATTCAACTGAATTTTAGTTGCAACACCCAAAATATAGAGAAATCGAATGTAAATATCGTTTTACTAACTGAATTATAAGTTGTTACCATTAATATACACTTTTCAACTCGGTTGGCACTTTATTTCTCTATGTGTGGCCTTCAATCCCCCGCTTAAGATGTAGACATGGCAGCAAACAATTTAAAAAATAGTATGTTTGGAAATTTTTTTTTGAATTGTGGAATTGCTTACAGCAAATCTTAAATTCAGAATTTCACTTTTGTGACTTCATAAAAACACGAAAACAATGTCAAACTAACGAAAATTTGTTCATTTTACAAAAGATTTCGTTGTTTTGACATATTTTTCATATTTCTAGTATGGATTATTATGTATGTAAGTGCAAAAAAATCATTGGATTATATCTATTAATACATATTTTATTGAACATTTACATTTTAACAAGAACCGTAATTTTTACCTTCCTATTTGGATTTCCCAAGTCTTTGTTCTACCAATAATGATAAATTTCATAAATATGAGAAATATGTCAAAATATCATTCACTCAATACCCTCAGAGACTTCTTGACTGATCCCGGTAAAATTTTGTGTCATAGGGCTCAACTTGGTGCAAGTTTCATCCCGATCCAAAGATATCGGTTTTAAAAGTTCGGTCACTTGAGATGAAATCCCCCATATACATATTTTTTTAACTTAATCCAATTATAATTCTTTAAAAATAAAGACAGTTTTAATATCACTTAAAACACATTTCTTTTTAATAACAAAAAATCGTGAAAGTTATCGAACATATTTTGTATACCAGTTTATGCTTCTCCAAAGTCTATTTCATTTGGTACATCATTTGTCTATCGTTTTTCTGAGACCATTCGAAATAAGCCAAAAACAATAAATGTGGTAATTTTTTAACTTCATTTTTAACTCCTAAAAATGAGACTGGGCCGCTAAAAAAAAATATAAGTGTTCCTTATTTTTTATTTCTTTATCACATATCCAAATTACATTAAGATCGGGTGATTACCCTTGTGAGAAGCTTTGAAGGAATTCACGGTGATGTTTACATCAAATTTTATGTTATTGCATTCTGTTTAATATATAATATATATAAATTTAAAAATAAAAATGCTCACGTAATACAACAATCGAATTTTAATTGATACCTTAATATGTATGTAATTTTAGATGTAATATTACAAATTAAAATAATTTTGTTCAAAATCAACTTAAATTTGCTAAATTTAATGCATACATACATATGTAAAAGTGTTTCCAGAATAGATCAGCAATATATTGAACCCCCAACTGCAATTTGAAATATTACAAAAGATATATTCAATTTTCAAGGTCTTTTGTATACAATATATAGTCCTTCCTTAGTAAAAACAACAATAACAATACAAATATCTAATGTTAACATGTGTATACATTTTTTTAAATATTCACTCTTTGTGATTTTGTATAAAGTGTTTATTATATCAATGACCTTGAGGGTTCTTTTAAGTTTTTTTTTTATTTAAATAACTGAAAGCAAACATCCTTGTTTTAATTTATTTTTTCTTTTTTTCATTTTATTAACTTTTTTATTTTATATTATTTTATTTTATATTTTTTATTATATTTATTTTTAATAATTCACTAACAATTAGTGATAAAATGTAGTATACTGTTAGGTGCGTTAATAAATCTGAACGACTTTTCACTTTGAATATCTGGTAGATAAAAAGAATTTAAAGGTAAAATATCATTTATACAATTGGTATTGTCTGTGTGCTGTTAGCCATGTTATTGGTTTAAATATACACATTTGTTTTAAACTCATATGCTGTTAATTTGTATTGTTATGCACTAGTATTTATAACAAATAAAACTGTTAGACATTATGGCGCTTTAACTAACATTATATGTAAAATTAAAAAAATTCTCTTATATCAAATATTCATATAATTGGGAGCGTGGTCTCTTTTGGATGTATGTTATTTTTAGTTTATTTAGTTTAGTTTTTCCAGAACAAGTTCTACATATATGTTTTTTACAGCGCATGCTCCTGTTTTTCAGCTGTTAAATAAGCCGCTTATGAAGGCATTCAAGGACTTTTAGTATTATGATTTACGTTTGTTTCTCCACAAATATATTTTAATAGGGTATTCCACTTTTTTATACTTTTTTATTACTTCAAAAATTAGTGTACGTAATAGTGCAGTTGAAGATATTTAAACTGAAATTCTAGTTGTTTTACTAAAAAAAAAATAGTTTTCAATTTATCGACGGTTGCTTTTTGAAATAACTTATACAATACACTGCATTGTATTAACATTTACTTTATGCAAATTCTTCTACTTTTTTAACCCATTTTACACTGAAATGTTGAACACCAATTGAAACAGACTTTTGATGAAACTTATTTTTAAAGTTTTTTGAGTTTTTATAAGAGAAACCATAGACAGGGTAAGGTTTAATATGCTGTAAATCTATGACATGCAAAGTTTCAAATAGAAAAGTCTTCACCAAAAGAATTGATGAAGATTTAAATGTCTAAAAATCAATTTTTAAATTCAGTAAAAATTTTGCTGAACTTAGCAACCTTTTGCTAATATTAGCATGTTTTGTGCAAGGATCCTCTCAGCAAGAATATTTCTAACTTTACTGACTTTTTTTGAGTTTAAACAAAAGAAAAAACTAAAATGAACAAATCAAGCGTGGTTACATTTTGTGTAAGTCTTATAATTTGTATTTTTTCTTTTTTTCTGTGCCATAAATGGTTTATCAGCACAATATTGGCAGCATTTTAAATTAGTTAAACAATAGTTCAAATTTGGTTTTTCGGTAAAAGCGTTTAACTAAATTTTAACTGAAAACTCGATGTCAGCTAATAAAAATTACTGAAAGTTAGTTAAATATTTTGAATAGCCGTTTAACAAAATTTTCAACAAAACTTTTTACTTTTAGTATATATATTTTGAAATGTGATAAATACAATGAGATCTAGAAATAGATGTAGCTTTAATAAAATTCAAGCACAACAATTAATTTTAATATTTTTAATTTGCTTGAAATTTAAAACGGCAGTAATTTTTTGCTCCGCTAAAGATAAATGATTAACACGAATAGATTTAGTAACATATACACAAAAAATTATTCATGTCATACAAAAAAAAAATAAAAACATTTGAAAATATTTTATCTCAAAGCTGGGGGTTTTAAATTGCTGATTTTAAAAGTCTGTAGTTTTCTTGCATAAATTCCCTTAAGAAGATAAGATAATCTGCCATAATTCAACGATAAATGGAACGCAATAAAAGATATTTAAAAATAAAATGTTAATAAAATCGTGTTTAATAGCAAATAACTAAATTTTAAACCAAGCAAATGTAATTGTTTATCAATAACTTAGTTATTAAAGTTGCTTTTTGTACCGATTTATTTAAGAATAATAATATATTTTTTTTCATTTTCCTTCACCTTCTCCTTCGTAACGGAAATTTACGACCCGCGTATGTATACAAATTTTATGATCATAAATTTGCAGAAATTTTCACATTGATTTCTCTTTAGGCTATATGCTCGTTGCTTAAAGTGTCGTACATTATTGAAGTTTGTCATATATAGATTCCCTACAATGCAGTTTAAAAACGTCTTTTTTAAATTAATTATTTCTCTAGAATGTTGGTAATGTTGTTTTCACTGCATTTGTAATGGTTTTTACTTCATTCGACAGTGGATTTTTTACAGTTAAAAATAACAACTTACTGTGGATTTACTTAAAAATGTAGTGTACACTTTTTCAACTGCAATTGCTGTTATTTTAACTGCAATTTTCAGTTGATTATACGTACATAATTTTGTGAGTTTGTTTTTATTAAAAAATTATAACTTAAAGTTAAAAAAAAAAACATTAGCTTAAATTCAAAGAAAGCCGAAACAAAAAATGTCAATGATTTTGAGCCACCTTAGTATACAATTTATCTGCATCAAAAATAGTTTAATTGTATGTAAGTAGGTCTATCTACGATATAACTATTTGTTGTATGTATATAATAAAATTTTGTATGTCACTGACGTAAGTAAAAGCAACAACGTTCATGAACTTTCAACCTGTGGCTGAACTGAGCATGAATATTGTGTTTCTTTTTTATGTGTATTTTTATGTAAATCGTGAGATTTTCAAGAAACGGTGTATTTTTCTTGTTGAGGTTTTTGAGAAATCTGGATGGATAAGATCGTTGCTTTTTCGAAAGAAAACTTTTTAATGGGCTATTTGTCTTTCGCTTAATAAAATTTTGCAGAGCCTTTTAATACATATTTTCTAATAGACAATGCTACGCTGAATAAGAATATAACATTTTTTCAATTTATCAATATAAATAAATCATTGTCGTAAGGAGTTAAAGTTCTTTGAATTTTTTATTTATGTATTTTTTATTTTACAATTCTATGGTTAGCGAAAAATACGTAGAAACAAAAAGCTTTTTAAGCAAACTATTTGCGCTATATTTTACTTGAGCGATATCTTATTTAAATGCTTTTTTTTCAAAACAACATATGTGCAATTAATGGATGATGGACGCGACATTCGCACACTTTTAGTCGAGGCAAAAAAAAATAAAAGAATGGAAAGATGCGGTATATATCATCAGTGTTTTGAAGTTAGGAAGAGTACTAAATTTGAGGAAAAACATTCGGCAGAATCAGTAATGTAGTATAAAGATATAAGCAAATATCAGCGAGAAACGGATGCGACAAATATAGAAGCACTTATAGATAAATACACAAGTCAGCGAAATTTTTGAAAAAAAAATTTTTGTGAATGTGGAACTTATGGTGAAAGAACATATTTTATGTGTAGATTTGTGAAATATTTTAATTTTCTTTTAATTTTTTTAAATTAGGTAAAGTACAAATACAATATTTTCCAAGAGAACAAACCACTCTAAATTTAGTAATAATAATGATTTAACTTTAATTAACAAACCCTAAAAAACCATTAACATAAAGTTAACTTCAAGTAAAGGTAATAATAATAACAAAAATGAAATCGAAATAAAGTTCCATTTTCTCAATTAGGTACTTTAGGACATATAATCGTTAATAAAGTTGGATTTTCTGATTTTAATGAATAAGAGGTCTGAGCAACCTCAATGATTTCGTTGTCGAAATACGAAAACCAATGCAGGCTTTTAATCCCTTTGATATTTGTAACATTCGCCACAGCTCAGAAAGTTCAGGTGAAGAACCCTCAATTTGTTCTGTCTATATATAAAAAACGCCTTCAATGTTGTTCCTGGCACATTGATAAAACGATAAAGCATATTGGAGAACAATATATTTTGAGGTAAGTTAATTGTTAATAGAAAATTTCTGAATTACCAGAACAAAAATAATATTAATTCCAATTTATTTTTACCAAATTCATTTGAATTAATTCCAATTTCATTCAATTCTTTTTTTATGTGAAAAGAATTATTCAAAATTCATTTCAAATTCGTAATGAATTGAAATCAAAAATGAATGATTCATTCACAGCTCTGGTACGTAAGCATCAAAATCAAATTTTTGTTTGATCTTTTGAGGACAAGTTTTATTACAATATGAACGTACTTAAAATACTATTGTAAAATCGTTTAAAATGTATTTCAATTAACAATAGAGCAATTAAATTTATAATGTACAATTAAAAAATTTAGAATGTTGATTTTCATATTTTTAATTCTTTATCTGAAATTTATCTTTTTTATTTAAATATCTTTTTTCGCATATATTTATATATTCTAATACTTTTTTACAGTAAAAAGAAACTCATTCAAGGTAAGATGTATTTGACCGCTAACCCATGTGGCTCCATAGAGAAATGACATTTAAATTTTAAAAAAGTATAAATTTATTAATATATTTTTGTATTTATTTATAACACTACACTGGTTACCTTTGAATCTATTCTAGAACAGCTTAATTTTACCACCGGTTGCATTTCAATATCATATAAATCTATTAGGGTAGTATATTAAAACCCGCAATGGTATACGGCAGTGTGGGTACAATCAACTTTTAAAGTTTTAATTTATTTAACACCACTGTAATTTGCAAGACGTTAAAACATTACAAAGGATATTTTTAGAATCAGTTCTGTTGTAAATATTTGTAATTGTTTGAGTAATATTACAGTCTTTACTTGTAGAAGAAATTTCAGTTTTACTAAATTTGCAGTTCATTTAAATAAATAAACTACTAAATACTACTGTACTATAAATAAATACTACTGTACTATAAATTCACATTAATTTTTTATCAGTTTTCGTGTTTTTCTTAAAAAAAAAATTAAACAAATAAACGACTACTACATTTGTGGTTAATATTTACTACCCTTGTGGTTCATTTTATTAACAATAAATAACAAATGACAATGTCCGTTGAATTTAACAAAATGTAAGTCGTCATATTTTCAAGTGAAATTTCATTTGTTTTAAATTGCATACATAATATTCGAAGTGTAGAACTGTTTAACCCTATATCTGTCAATTTTATGGGTCTTTTAAGTCCTTTTTTAAAAGTATGCTTAAAACGGGCATTATGAGGGTTAAAATATTTCGCGTATATGTTCGGCTGCAAATTTCACTACGGGTTACTGAAAACGAAAAATATATTCATAGATGGTAAATCGTAAAACGTTGAATGGAATATTTCACTTTTAGCTCAATACAAAATATTGAGTGCTGTGTAAAATTTAGCGGAAAAACTTCGCCTACCATAAAGAAATACGCGTGACTTTTTTTTCGTGCATGATAATTATATATATAAAGATAAAACTACATTTTTCCTGATGCTTATAGATTGACTGAATTTTTCAGGGTTGTGTTACTGACATACATTTTTAATGCCTTAAAGTTTTAATTGCATTAAAGTTTTGTATGTTTTAACAAAGTTGTGTAAATATAAAATTTTCAAAATATATTATGTACAATAATAGCAGGATTCATTTTATATCATTTGTATTGTAAACATTGTATTTTTATCACATTAGTGTCATACATATTTTACTAACCCTGGAAAGCGATTATACAATTTGTATTGTATTTTTACTCCTATGTTTTAAACATATAAAAAAAATTTATAAATATTTGTTTTGATTATTTATTATAAAATACTTAAAATTAAGTTTGTAAAAGTAGGTTTCTAAGGAAACCATAGTAGAATTTAAAAGAAAATTAACGAAATATTTTTAAAATACGGCAACCAATGGTGAAGATACGCACTTGCAAATACGCACTGTGTACTTAGACATCATTATTAATACCCACAATATTTTATATATAAGAACTTCAGTAACATTTCGGTATAAAATTTGATAACGATTTTTTCAGATTTTACTATATTCTACTATTTTTGAACAATTTATCAATCCGTTTTGCATATGATCAAATCACTTTTGTGCATCATACACTTTATTTTGAGGCACTCTAATAGTGGTATTTTATTTAGATAAAATATTAATTTAAAGTCTGTAAAATATGCACTTAAAATTTTAAAAATCTTTTCAACTTTTTTAGAATTTTTAACAAAATTTAAGTAATTTTTGCTTTAAAAAATGTTTAAAAATTTGAAAGAGAAAAAGCTTCATCATATTTATGAAGTCTTTCATTGATTTTTGTCCAACACTTCATAAATATGATAAAGCTGTGTAATAAGAGGCCCAATTGATGAAAGACTTCTTCATATTTATGAAATGTTTCATATAATGATGAATGAGTTTCATAACTTTTTATCCATATAACTTGATCAAAAAAATATCACTTTTAAATATAAAAAAAGTCGATTGCACTCCTTAAGGTGCTATGATACTTGCTATTTTTTGTATTGGATTTTTTTAGGATTGACTGAAAGAAACAACAAATGCGAGAAAGAACAAGAAATACACTTTTGTTATTTCAACATAAAATATAAACAAAACAAACAATATTGCCCACGTTTTGTTCCCACAAAAACCGTCAAAAAAAGCTAAAAATCGCAAAAAAAAAAGTTAAAACCCGCTACTTTTGATCAAAAACTAAAAAAGTTGGCTGCATTGCTAACATTTAATCTGGTAATGTCAATTTTAAGCTAAAAATTTTTATATTTTTTTTGACAGTCTAAGATTATTTATCGATAACACACGTATATGTGTTTGACATATCAAGATTTTTTATGGTATAATCATACTCTTTACACTTAGTCAGTTTTCCTATGCAAATATATTTGCACTGTTCTCCAATATAGAAAAAATACAAAAAATAGCAAGTATCATAACACCTCTACTACTTTTATTTTATAAAAAATCACACTTAAAGACCACACTACGTATGAGTGATAAAGTAACACTTATACGCAGTGTAGTCCTTTTATATCATATATTCCAATGTTGAGAATCGAAACATTACGTTTTTTGTAATTTAAGACTGCTTAGGTATTGTAAGGGCAATGGAATTTAAGCAATTTCGATTAAGAAATGGTAGGCGATTTTACACACAACCCTGATAGTTTTCTATCAGGGTTGTGGACGATGAAATTAGTAAAGGCAAATCATTTATAAAATAAATGTCCGATTTAATTAAAAATGTATTTCATGTTCATTTTGTAAACTTTTTTAACTTCTTGGTGGATGAAAAAATGTTCTACAAAATTTTAAAATGTTGCTAAAGATTAGATTAACATATAAGGTCCGTTTCCTATTTATAACCCGTGGATAAAGTTATATTTTGCAGCTCTATAAAATTCTAAGTAATTAAGTTATGTTAATTTCGACACCTGGTAATATTTTTTTTTGTTGGTTACATAGCCTATTTACAAAATCTCAACACTATTAGAACTACGTCGCGCAAAAGAATTTTTTCAAACCGGCTGTAATTCGTTGAGTTTCATACTTAAACCCCAGGTGAAGAATTTTTAAAGAAAATGTAAAATTAAAATTCTTAATAGTTAATTTTACCACAAATCAGTTTTGTTAGCTCAAATCGTCGTTTAATCAGAGAACTGATTAAGTTTTTAATAGGTTTAGGTCCACATTTGACCACTCTGTTAAAATGTTGTAAACCTTACACCCAGAAAAAGATTGGTTGTAATTCAGTCGAAACCGTTAACCGTTTATTTGTTAGGACGTTATTATATTTGGAACTACAAATAATCGATTAATAAAGCATAAATAATGTACTGGAAATTAAAAAGAGGGAAAAGAAACAACAAAAAAGAATCCTATTATCAAATTATTTGTATTTTCAATCAACAAATAAAATTCGGTAAGTAATGGTGTACGGTAGAAGCAACCTTTTATTTAGTGATACTACATGAAAATTGGTACTATCTATCAATTTTTTAAAAAAATTGCAAATACAGTTTTCCCAATCAAAGATTGGATATTGGTGAACGAAGTTGAAACAATGTTTGTATTCCTAACAATATATTTAAACTTAAGTTAGCACTCAACATAAGTGTTTGGGGTGTAGTGGGTATTGTAGTTTTAAAGGTCTATGACACATTTGTCATAAATTTTTATGAAGTTTGTCCTCATATTTATAAAAACTGCATAAATATGATGACAAACGATTTATGAAGCAATATCATCAATATTATGAAACTTTTTATCTTTGGATGTACTAATCAAGTTTTACCGTTATTGCAAAATGTGCAAAAATATGCATTTATACGAAAATATGCAAAAATATGCTATAATTGCATCAATGTCATTTTGTGGCAAGTTTGTTGATTCGCAAAGATAAATGGTTAACTTTGTTATCCAGCTACCTAAAACAAACATATATTTTCATGAACTTGCGAGCCCCAGTGATAATTTAAGGCTGAAAAATTCTGGTATTTTTTCAAAATTAATTATCATTTTTAAACAGAAAAAACTTAAATCAAGTTAAATTGAATTCGATCCTATTAAAAACTATTAAAAAATTGTGGTATCAGTTAAAAGTATTTTTAACTATTTAGTTGATGTAATTTCAATAAAGTTGCTTATCATATCTAATAAATTACTATTTGAATGTTGTTTTTAAATTTTAGTTGATAATATTAAAATTTAATTAAACTTGCAACAAATCCCCAAAAATTGGGGAAAATATTGCTAAAATTATAAAAAATGGACAAAATTAAAAAATTATGAAACTTAAAAACATCACCAAAAAAGTAATAAAATTGGCAAAATTAAAAAAATAAAACATCAAAATTTAAAAAAAAATCGCAAAAATTAAAAAAGCCTCTAAAATGCATATGTACATACAAGCGTATGAATAATAAGCTATTATCAGAAGAAAAAAAAAATAATGGTTAAAAATAGATTTTGAAAAATTATTAACAGGCAACTGTTCTATACCCTAAGCCACCGAGGTATATAACATTTGATGGTTTAAAACATACATGAATTTTTCGTCTATGAAAATTCGTTCAAGATATACCAAAGCTAACACTTTACCCTTTAGCTTACAAAAATACGAATTATATTGAGCCTAAAAATAAATTTACAGAAAAATATGTAACATTATATTTTGACTGGAAGTAATAACCTATTATTGTTCACCAATTATTTTTTGCATGAGAGTAATCCATTATAGAGTTCGTATTGGTAATCCATTATTTTATTATTTTAAGCGATGCAGAAGGTAATAAGTACTCATTAAAAAGTAATATATAAAATAACAAGAAGTCATTACCATGGTTTCTCTGGGTTATTTAATATATTTAATGACTATTTTGCTTGCACGTGCTTTTTACAAATAAATTTAATTATATATATTTAACAAAAGAAAAATAAAAAAGCTTTATAATTTCTGTTAAATAAGCATACAATTCTAACTAAAATACCACTAACATTAAAGCTCGATACCAAAATGTTAACAGTATAAGAGATATATTTATTTAGTGTTTATATATGTGTGTATTTTGAAATAATGTTTTATCTTATAATTTTTGACATTATATCAGGATATATACACACGGTCAAGGCCAAATTTAAGTGTATGCAAATGTAAAAAGTGTTGAATTTAAGTTGTATAAAAATACTTCCTGTTGGCATTTAAAAATTTCTTTAATAAGGAGTTACAGAAAAAAACTAAATTAACACACAAATATTATTTTTCTAATTAAGCATTTTAAACGATAAATATAACACTGGTTTGTTAAAGGAACAATGACTGACAAATATGGTAATTTGAATGTTTTTCTACTTCCTTGCAAGTTCTTTTGAGACATTATGATAACTTACTTCCTATGATAAACCAATGTTTAACTAATAATTGCAAATGACAATCACATCCACTTTATGGCAACTACTGTTTCTTCTGAAGCCTTGTGAAGTAGGGTTATAACTTTTAGAATTTTTTACAAATATCATAAATTACATGACAAAATATTAAGAACCATGATCTTATTTTTCGATGTCGCCGAAAAAGATTCCGTATTTTTTGTAAATATACAGAGGTTGGAAGCTTGTTAGAAATTGAAAAGAACATAAAAATAATCTCGGTGCATATAAAAACAAAAAACTAATAAAAATGTACAAAACTTTTTTAATCTAACTTAAAATTGCATAGTTTTTTTATACTTTTACTATCATCAATAAAAAATACTTTCTTGTCATTCCAACTGATGAATGGAACCAATTCAGTCATTCTAAGTCACGATTTTTGTTTACTTTGAAATTATTCAGACTTATTCATATTTTAAAAATATTTGATGCGTATTTAAAAAAAAAAATAAAAAAAAAAATATATTTTTTAAGGAGTTATTTGTGTTTAGAAATTCAAAAAGTCATGAGAAATTTTCCGACATGTACATATTTAATTTTGCCGATTTTTATGGTCAATGGCTTACGTTAATGGCCTGTTACTCTAATTTTTCCAAATGTATTTATATATCTATGTTGTCACCTTTTTAGAAGTTTTTTTTACCCGCCTTTAAAAAAATTTATTCGGTATTAAGTTAAATATTTTTTTATTAATTTTTTATAAAATAAAAGATTTAATTGAAGGAATTATTGTAAAAACTTGATAAGCCACATTAAATTTTTAGTTAGTTTTCGCATTTAAAGAAGTGAATTAATTTAGGAAACATGGATATTGCAGCTCTATTCCACTTTATATACGTGTGACAAGTGCTTAATCATGACTTCATTCAATATTTAATCAACAGATGCTAGAAAACGTCGATAACTAGAATATTGTAAATGTGGCTTATCACGTTTTTACAACAAGCTCTTCAATTATATCAAAATATATAACGCATAATTTTAAGTAAAATTTTAAAAATTAAAATCCAAATTATTTTTTAAATTAGGAATTCATGTTTTTATTTATTTGTTTTTTTTTTTATAAAATTAATATTATAAAAAAAAATATACTAATACTACAAAAATATTGTTTTCAACACTAAACAATTCTTCATAATACGAAACGACAAAACAAAATCGTTGAAAACTAAAAATAAAATGTTTACATATGTATACGTATAATATGGATTAGCAAAAGTGTACATTGAAAAACGCATAAAGAAGACAATTCATTTTAAATTGAACCAATTCAGGTATTAACTACACCCAGAAAATAAAATTCATTGAAATTCGGGCAAAACCATCAAAATGTATTTGATAAGGCGTTTTTTCATTAGAAATTACCTATAATCAATTAATAAAGCAAAAATACTGCATTGGCAATTAAAAAAGCATACAGGAGCTGAAAAGCAATTCTATTATAGTTATTATTGGTATTTCCAATAAACTTTTTAAATTAAATTCGGTTAGTAATTGTGTACGGTATGAGCAACCATTTATTAAGTGAAAAGACAAACAATTGATACCAGCTATCAAATTTATTAAAAAATTTTCGATAATAAAAAATTGTAACTGCAAATACGGGTTTTTTAATCAAATACACAATTAAATTAAGGTTTTGGTAGAATCAACCGAATTTTAGATTGCATTGATTATATTAGACACAAACAATGATTGGCATTGGCAAAACGAGTTTTAGTATATGTTTGCTTTTCTAAGAAAATACTTAATATAAAATTTAGCATTGGTGTGATGGGTAGAACGTCAGCCAATTACTTCGAGTTTCCAAGTTCAAACCCCGGAAAAGACAAACGCAAAATTTTTTTTTTTTAACTAAAATAAAAAATAAAATCTGCAAACATTCAATATCTTAGAGAAAATTAATAGCAATTGTGCAAAAATTTGCAAAAAAGTTTTTTAATGTCAATAAAATGTTGCAGAACGTCATAATATTTAAGTGGAATATAATACTTTATGAGAAAAATTTTTAACGAATAAAAATGGAATTTAATATAAAGACAGTTTTCGTAACCGCCAGAATTCGATTGACAACAAATTCGGTGGAGAACATATTTTTGGATATGATAATATATGGCACCAAATATAAACATATAAAATCAGAATTCCACGTATAATCAATCATAATTCGCAAAAAAATTTAATCGTTTTTTCACGGAAGGTTAAAAATTAACATATATCCATCCGTTTGTAGACATAAACTCATTGATGCACATACATAAACTCATTGATGCACATATATGAGGTCATTCGAGGTCATACATGTCCACATACCACCATGCGCCCCGGTAGGCTAGTTGGTAGCGTGCTGGCTTATTAGTGCGGGGGTCGTAGGTTCGATTCCCACCAGAGGCACAGGTCTGTTTTCGCTACAACGCGCCGAAGGCCATAGTAGCTAGTGCTCGGTCAGGGTAATAGTATATATATGCTCTTAGGAGTTCATATGTTATCATACAAGTAAATATTACCTCAACTGTCGTTAATATATTCTCATGACCAAGTATGGGAATGTATCGACATGTATGCTTATATATGCAAATATTACCTAAATGAAAACGTATGATACCTAAAATGAGCATATATGAATCATTTATGAACACATGCGAATCATTAATGGATGCATGGGGACATGTGTGCTTATGTATGGATCCATACATGTCGATTTTTAACAGGGTAGATTTTACTAAATATACACTAGCATTTCAGAGTGTGACGGCGGTCAAAACAGGATACAATAATATCTGGTTTTTATATAAATATATTTGTTTGTATTAGTTTAGATGTAAACTGATACAATTAGATACAATATAATACAGTTCTATCGGACCATAATACGAATAAAATGTTACTGGCCATTTCTGAAATTGCATTAGACTAGGTCAAAACCCATACTAACAGACATAATTAAATGGGCCAATATTTCGGACGAAATTTCATAAGATTACATATAGCGCCATAAAGAAATTGATATGACTCCATATAAATTGTTTTTTAATATGGTATACAAACTTATATTGGATTTAGTTTTTCGAAAATAATTGATATAGTCTTATCTTAATATATATAGTTGCGAGCATAAAAAATGCAACGCTATGTCATATGATCTTCGAGTGAGCCTAATAAAAAATAACGATATCCAGTTCATTACTTCTTTAAGTGTTTCATTCTTGTTTTTTATTCTTAGGATACACACCTAGATATCAAGTTCCAACAGTCAAACATGGGATCAATAATAGCGTGGGGTAAGAAATATCAGACATATTCGAATATACGAGGCTCATTTACATTTTTGATAGGTATTATCTCGCGTGATGGCATTGGTTCCGTAAATAAAACTGAAGGAAATATGATTGTCATTAAATACTGTGTAATACTGAAACAACGCATGCTACCTTCCATTAGTGAAAAAATGGCCCTGGTAGTATATTTCAACACGATAACGATCTTAAGCTCACAAGTCGCCAAACTCGCAACTTTTTGAGCAGCAAGTATGTGGAAATTTTAGAGCCACAATCCCCATATCTCAACCACACATAAAATCTATATGAGCTTGTAGACTGGGACAATATGACTCTCGATACTATTACACTTATTCATTACACGGATTCTATGCCTTCAATATTAACGACAGTAATAGCTAATAAAGACTTTGCCGAGAAATATTATTACTATTATTAGTTTAGTTATATTTTAATAAGCAATAAATATAAAATTTTAATAAATACATTGAATTACAAGCAGTAGAATAAGAATAAAAACGCACAGAATAAGAACGTTTTCTCTTAAATAGCACAAATAAGAAACATTTAACTATAAGTCTACAAACTAAAAACCAAAGTAACAGACTACTTGGATGCAGTTACGAGCACACAGCCATACGTAAAGACATCAGGGCTCAGCTTTGCCAACATTTTCGCTGAACTTTCTGCAAGAAATTCCTTCTTGCCGGAAAGCGATCAACCATTGCCCGTTCTCGAAATGGTATCCTATACTATGCCTTTGATTTTCTTTCGGGCCCGGGCAGTCAAAAGGGTTCTTGCGGATCTCAACGTAAACAAGTCACCGAGCCGGATGGCATATCAGCACTGCTGCTGAAACAGTGCTCTTTAACGTTGGCACGTCCATTGGCAAAACTTTTCAGCTCTTCGTACCGTGCGGGAATCTTCCCCTCATGCTGGAAGGTGGCTAATGTCCAGCCAATCCCTAAAAAGGGTGCGGCTAGCAACCCTGAAAATTACCGCCCAATCGCAATTTGCTCTGCGCTCTCCAAAGTGATGGAGACCATGGTTAACATTCATCTTGTGAAATATTTAGAGACTTTTAAATGATCGACAGTATGGCTTCCGTAGCGTTCGATGTACGGGAGACCTGTTGGCGTTTCTATCGGAACGTTGGAGCCGGTCACTCCACCACTTTGGTGAGAGTTAAGTGGTTGCTCTAGATATTTCCAAGGCATTCGATCGTGTGTGGTACGGGGCACTCGTGACTAAGCTAGTTGCTTTTGGTGTGGGTAATGTCTTCCCTTGATTTATAACGCGTTTTCTCAGAGACCGCACTATACGTGTTGTTTTAGATGGGGTCTCATCAAGCGAGTTTCAGCTAAATTCAGGGTTACCGCAAGGTTCTGTTCATTCTCCTACCCTTTTTCTTATTTTTATTAATGACCTTCTTGGTCAGACCTTCAATCCTATCTGCTGAAGATATAAATATAGTTTAATAAATATCTATTATCACTTTCAAACGTCAATTATTAATTGAAACTTAAGTTTCGATTGGGACATTTTAAATATTACAAACGAAATTCTGGTTTGCCATTAAAAATTTAGACAAATTCAAATGTTATTGAGGTAAACAAAATATGTTCTGAAATTTATAAAACTACAAACATAATTGGAATTTTACATTAGATCTCACCAAAGCTATAAATTTAATGTGATTAACAATCTTGAATTGCTCAACTTTTAATTAAAATGTAACATAATGCGAAAATCTTAATTTCAAAATGGACATTCGCACAATCATTTGAAAGAAATCTTTAATTAATAATAATATAAACTAAATACCCATATGTATTACCAATGCCTGAACTTTTTCCAATCTAACAGGGGGAATAAAATTAGAACAATAATTCATCGTACCCAATTATAAAAAAAAACACTATTTTATAAACACTCTGCATCTTTGGAACCACCTCCCTCATAATATTTAAACTACAAGCAATGGAAAGCATTTTAAACGTAATATTTTTAAACATTTTAGTTGACAAAAGTTTTAATTAAAATTAAATTATTCAAAATTTTAAATATATATATATTTTTTTTTCTAAAATTTATTTATTTTATGTAATATAAAAGTTATTAATTACTGTAAAAATATATATTTTACCAATGTCAACTTTTTTCACAACCTATATTTTAATTTTTTGTGATATTATTGTAATTGTTTAATTTTAAATACTTTTTTATAAACACAATTTTATGTTGCAATATTATGGTATTTTTGTAATAAATATATTAAAAAAAAAAATTAAACACCTTACGAAAAATTAAAAAAGTTGAGGTTACCTATATGCTTAATAGAATGGACAATCCCCGCAAGAGATTCGAACATGGGACTCCAGATTGTCAGTCAAACGCTTTACTATCTGAGCTATTTCTACATGTTATACTTAATAAATAAAAACATAAATAACTTGCTTCGACAAAATGAAATTACTTTCTGCACTTATAGAAATTTGTGCGTTGTATTAATGAAATACATCACTAATACAATAACTTTTTTTTATTAAAAAGTCCCCTTTGAAACTTTTATTGGATTAATGAAATATTTTCATTAAATGAATCATAATAACATGTAAACACTACCGCGTTACCGATTGACGTAAATAACCAAAACAAAATTATATGCTTATTTAGACTTTTGTATTCAAATAGCTTCATCCAATAGTTGAAGCGCCTCCTGCTAATTTGGCGGAACTAAATGTTTGGTGTACAAAATAGAATTATGTAGCAATGATTGCATGTTTTAAGCATCAACCAAAAACATTTTGTGAAAATTTCATTCACCTCATGAATTTTTCACTAATTTAATGAAACTTTTTCATTAAATCAATGAATCCAACTTAATGAAAGACATGCATTAATAGTACGAAAGAAAATTGTATCAGTATAGCTTACAAAAAATTAAAAATAAGTGGTTATATATGTACTTACTAGAGGTTAAAAATAATGAGTCTTAAAATAGATTTTCAAAAAATTTTCAGATTTATATTTAATATGATGATAAAAATAAGTACTTATGGGTAAGGCATTATAATGCAGAGAGTAAGCTGGTGTTTTTACTGGTAGTGAGAAAAGTAATGACGTGTCATTACCGTTTCTACACTGGGTATAGACGGAAGCCATTTTTAAGATATTTTTTTTTCAACTATTAAAAATGTTGCTTTCAAAGACACATTATCCCGATTTATAGGTCAAGAAAAGTGACTTTTGACATTTCCAATAAAAAATCATGTATATCAAATCAATTGCGACCTTGATCAGTTGCGTACCTATAACACTTTTTAAAAAACTGACAATTAAGTAAGTACAACTTTGTACATTTTTAAACATTGTAATTGGCTTACTTCAGTGATATACTTTATACCTAACAAAAGCCATCAAACTTGGAAATAACGATGTCAAAAACAGGAATATTTTCATTTGAACTGAATTGCCCAGCAAAAAATTTTCAAAAAGGTAATCGGTTTTGTAATCAAGAATTTTGGTTAGAATGCCTTCCCAACCTGATTACCAACCCGATTCTTTTAACAGGGCGTGAGACTGAAAAGAATTGATTCTTTAGATTTGATTATATTTTTCTTTACAAGAACCAGTTACCTTATTTTTTTCAGAACTACTTCGTTTGTTAAAAAAAGAAGAAGTTCTTTTATTAAAATTGTAAGTATTTTTTAAGAAGCACTTCTTTTATTACAAAACTAAGTATTTTTGGCTAAAATATTAATGAGCATTTTTTTAATTATAATAATTTCTCATTTCTTATTGGGTAACTAGTTCTAATAAGAGTTTTTATAACAAAATAGTAATTAGTTGCAAATTGAACTAAAATTATCATAAATATAAGTTACAAATAGTTTGTTAGTTCGTAAAAGAACTAATTATATTTAAAACACCATTATGTGTTCGCTTTCTTACTTTAAGAATTGGTTACTCAACTGTTTCCTTTTTTTACTGACTCATTGCAATGTGTTTGGTAATGCAGTTCAGAAATTTGGCAATCAGAAACGTAAGCGATTATATGACAATGCCTTGTTTTGGTAATGTGTTTTTTTTTCCTGGGTGGTTCAACACAAAGTTTCTAGTATTCACTTAAATTTTTATAAAAAGTAATCTAAAAATTAACTCAAACTTTCTCAATATTAAACCACTCCTGTTTTGTCAACTTTTTGTTCCATTTCTCTCGTCTCATATAGAAGAAGAAATACTAAACCAATTTAGTTTATCTTACAGAAAGTACACATTTGCATAAGCATCTGTTAAGTCCAATTGTAATACAAAGTATAGCTGCGTGAAATTTTGTGTATTGATCGAGTTTTGTTCATCTGTCACAAGTAGGTTCATCTGTCACTGGCTATAGTAGCCAGCCAAAAAATGCAGCGTGTACAAACCTATAAATATAACCTTGACCATTGGATATTGATTTTTTGGTTTTAATAGTTGAAATAGCTTGTTGATGTAAATAAATAATACACACATAGACACAAACTGTAATTGAATTAAAACATTTATGTGAATAAATATATATGTATGTATGTTAAAACTAGAAAGTTTGAAATTATCTTTCTGATTGAAATTTATTTTAAGATTACACCATTCAACAAATTTCAAGTAATTTATATTTCAAGTAATTCATATTTTCTAATAAACTATGGTACATTGATTTCGATTCTGGTTTGAAAATATCTCAGCAAAAACTTACATTACCACATAAGTGGTTATATAATGTAAATTTATTGCGGTGTTTAACTTATTATTACTCCAGATAATGGAAGCATAATCAAAGTTACATTAAAATGTGCTACAAACGATTTCAGAACATTCCGCTTTATAAGTTTTAAACGTTTTAAAAACGACCCAATTGATAAATAGTTTATTTTTAAGAAATTTTAAACATTACAAAAAAAAAATACTTTAATGTAACCACTTATTTTTAAACTCCTAGGTAAACACTTATTCTATCATTGTAAGTAACTACTTATTCCTTTTCTTAAAGACACTGCTTATAAGTTACCAATACGGAAACCCATTATTCTCAATTTTTAAAAACGAGAGGGTAATGCCCACCCATGAGGGACATCGCGACAAAACTAATTAACCGATTAAAAAGCCTGGTAACCATACTGATAGAATTTTCCCTCCTTCCTTAATTAATGTCTTTCGTTAAGTTGATTCATTGGTTTAATGAATAATCGTGTAAATCGAAAAAAGGCAAATGCTGTATATAAAGTAATTTTTTAATATATATATTTATTTGTTTTAATGCAAAAAACGTAAATAAAACAAAAAACTAACAAAATGAGTTAATTTATAAAGAAAATTTAGTTATAAAATTCATAAAACCAAAAAATAAATTATGAAGCCTGGAATAACACCAAAAATCCATAAAACCAGGTACTATAAACTAAGCAAAAAATCAATAAAATCAGTCTACTATTTATTAATAAAAAATAATAATTCAGTTCATTAAAAGAGATTAGTTAATTTCAAACTAATAGTGCCAACTAATCTTATCTTTCTGGTTGGTGACGAATCACTTTCATCACTCGATAGTATTTCAAAAGTTTCTGTTTCGATGTTGGAGATAACTTTAGCCCGCAGAGATTTGGAAATATCTTTTGTTATAAGAACTTGTGACGTATTATTGTTCAATTCTTTATTTACCTCCTGATATTGTGCCAGGCCATGAGAAATATATCTCTGGAACTTTAGAGCTCTTTCAAAATTTTGCTCATGTTGGACAAAGTGATTTCCTCATTTTCGTCCTAATTCAAGGCCTTCACAAATAATTTTAGTTATCAGTGCAACCGCTTCTTACTCGTCTTCACCTGAGTCATTATTACTATTTATTTAAAACCAATGATTTCATTATATAATACCCTTTGACAATAAAGTTCTCTCGGGCATTTTTTTTTAAATAAACCCGACTCGTCAGCATTGAAGAATTGATCAGGAGTATATGAAATAATTTCGGCGAACTGTTCTGGATATTCTTCTGCAGCATCAACAACAGCAGATGCTTGTTCCTCTTTAAAAGATTTTTTTGTTGCTGAGGATGTTGATGGTAGCTCATCCCTAATTTTTTCGTAATTTGTGCGAAGATTTTTGTGCGAAGAGTTATGTGATTTGACTTCCATACTTTGTTAAGTGCGCCATATGCTTGGTTAGCCTTTGCAATGCGGTACGCTATGTCTTCCTTACTACCACCTGAAGTTGTTATTATGCTGCCGAGATAACAGAAACTGTCGACGTCTACGAGTGAGTTTTCAAGAATTTTTAATGGCTCTGTATTGTTGGTGTTGACACGTAATGCAGCTGTGTGAGAGAAGACATATGTCGTCGAAGTAATCAAGATCGTCCAATTTGCCCTGCAGTCCAAAAGCAATCACCTTTCATCGATTGTTCCATGACAACATCTAAAACAATGTTAAAAAGAAGAGACCCAACCTAGTCTCACAACTATTTCCACTGGAAATTTGTTGCTTATAAGACCCTCGTGCAGTACTCGACAGGATGCATTATCATATAAGCATTTAACGAGCTGTATCAGTGGTTCTGGAATCCCTTTGCATATTAAAGCGTTCCATATGGCCGGTTGGTGTAATGTATAAAATGCACGTTCAAAATCTATAAATAGCAAGTCTAATGGAGATCTCCACTCAACAGATTCCTCTACTATTATTCGAAGACTACATATATGATCTACACATGATCTAACTCTTCTGAAACCGCATTGTTCGTTGCGAAGTTGAGGTTCAATAGTTGTAGCAATTCGTTTGTTCAAAATGTGATATGGTTTCCAGCAAACAAGTAACCCTTAACCAAGCCCAACATCATTAAACTGGCAAAAACATGCGTGTTTTCCAAAGTAATCGTGGTTTACTTTTTAAGTTCTACTATATGAAAACAATTTGTTGAGTGTATTTTTATAGTTTTTGGAGGTGTAATATAAATTTTGAAATATGAAAAAAGCAATGAGATCTATAAATTGATGTGCCTTAAATTACATCCAAGCAAAAACTGAGATTTTGATATTTTTAATTTGATTCAAACTTAAAACCGCCATAGTTTTGCGCCGTTAAAGATAAATGTTTAACGCCAATCAATTTAGAATGCTGAAACATCGGCTAGCATATACAAAAAAGGTTATTCAAGTCATCCAGAAAAAAAAATTTAAATAGTTTGCCTCAAAGTGTCGAGAATTGTTGAAGTTCGTCATATACTTTCAAAAATATAAGTGTTTATGTTTTCCACCTATTAGTTAACAGGGCGTGAGACTAAAATAATTGATTATTTAAAATTGATTATTTTTTTTACTGAAGAACCATTTACTTTATATTTTTAAGAACTACATACATTTTTTAATAAAGAAATAGTTCCATTGTTCCTAGAAAAAATAAGAAGTACTTACATTTAAAAAAAAGAAGTAGTTCCATAAGTAAATTAAACTTTTACTCACACGTGATTCTCATAGGTCACTCAAATATAACGATCAAAACTCATACGGAAATAAAATCTTAAAAAGTGAAACATCGAATTGTTATGATAACATGGGATTGTTATAATTTTGGAGCTATAAACCACGAAAATATAAATTTTTCAAAAAAAAAGAACAATTCAAAATTGAAAAACAAAAATATGACAATCACCCTCGAATTTTTTTTTTTACACTGACTCACGATAACGTCAGTAATTTCAACTTCCACTCACAATTTTCTGACGTGCTCTTCCCTAATTTATACCTAACCGCAGTTTAACAAAATTTAGGCAACATGCAATTTCTGTTTTTAGTATTATTTTCCTGCAAATAAAAATTTGTTTGAAAAAATATATGAGATAAATTCTTTAAAATTGTATAACTTCTTTTTTTAAAATTAGGAACTACTTCCAATAACGTCCTTTTATTAAGAAAAAGTATATGATTACTTCTTGAGTACAAAAAGTTATACATATAAGTTAATAACATTGTTATTTTCTTTTAAGTAAATAATTACTTTGTTATTGAGTTCATGCTTTCTGGTTTAAATTTAAAGAATTGATTACAATACTACTTGCTTTTTTGACTCTATCGTTGGAATGAGTTTGGTATTGCAGTTACTAAATTTGGCAATGAGATATGTAAGCAAGTGTGGTCATCACCTTCTTTTTGGAATGTGTAATTTTTTCCTGGGTATTAACGAAAATAATTATAAGATTATTTTTGTTAATACAAACGTTGTGAATGTGAAATTTATTACTTCAGTTTTACTTGACAGTACTAACACACGTAAATAATCTGAACTATAAGCCAAATGAGAATTTTATAGGCCTAACAATTTTTGTGTTCTTAAAGAAAATTTTTAAGAAGTTATTACACTTAATTTTAAGATGTCAAAATTTTTAAACTAAATTAAATCTGATCAGATCTTTAGCCAGATCAAAATATTAGTATCACCCTAGCTAATATGTTTGATTTGCTTTATTTTTGTATATATACGGTGGTTGATAACTCGCTATAAATTAACAATAACATGCATGCAAATAATCTCGATGTATATAAAACCAAAAACTAATAAAACTGTAAAAAATATTACTTGAGCCAGAGTAAAAACCAAATTTTTTTTAATATAGATAGAACATTTTAGGTTTTTTGTTAAAGCTCTGTCTATTCTGGAAGCTATAGCTTTTCTAAAACTTCGAGTTTTGGTGAGATCTTTAGCCAGAGTGAAATACAGATTAACAATAAATTTAATGAAGTTGTGTATTTGGTTTCAGTTTTGTCATATCATTTTATAGTTCTTAAAATATAGTTTAATAACTTCTTAAAATTTAAGATTTTTTACTAAAAAGAAATAAATTTTCTAATATTTTTTAAGAGTATTAATCTAATTCAAGGAACGAAAATTAAAGAAATTGGCTTTATATTTTTGAGTTCATGAAAACTAAATATGAACTAAAATCTAATAAAATTGTATTATTTTTAAGCAATTTTATTTACTTTAAGGAAAATTTTAGAAGCTAGACTTTAGTAAGACGTGAACTTAAGTTTGGTTCATACTTTTTTGAGTGTATAACGCAGAAAATGCTATTAGTTTAGTAAAACACTTCGTTGTCTCCTAACACGCTTTATTACTTGGTAATGTCTGTTTTTGCTGGGCACATTAGGAGTATTTTGACACCGACCAAATGATTTACCGTCTCAAGGTGGTATTTTATAACGTTTTCAAAAAGTTGGAAAATCCAATTTAAAATTCCTTTGGCCATGGTCTGTAAACGGTGTTAGAACTTATCAATTTACAATTTTAAAGCTGTCAAAGCGTTATAAAACCAACATAAAGAGTACTTTGCAATCGTTTGCCTGTGTTTTTCGGGAGAGCGAAAAAACTAAACTAAAACTTTATATTATCTTTTAAAGATTTTTTATTGACATTATATACATCAACGATTCACGAACTTATTTACTATAATAAGGCATTAAAAGAAATCCGGACTTAATATCAGGCACAGAGCTGTCCCTCAATGGTACAATAAAAAAAATATACATAGCACTACCTGCTTACATTTTATCATAAATAATATTTTATTGAATTTGAATTCAAATTTATATTAAAAAAATGGAAAATGCATTAAAACTTACATACTAAAACAAAAGAATGTTTTATTCAGGTTTCAGAATCAGTCGAAATATGTACTACACAAGGAATCTTTCTTCTTTTATTTCTTACTTTCAATTAAAATTTTTTTATTTAACTTCCTAAATTTTATGAAGAGTTCTAAAATCTTCTGAAAATGCTTGTACGCTTTTAAAACGCTTTCGCGATCGATTTTTTAACTTGGGTAACTTTAACGATCTTTTTTTATTAATGAAGACAATTTTGCAAATTATACGCATTCCCGCTCGCAACAAAAAAAAAATTAAAAATAAGTGTTTTTTAGATTCTTAGTAATAAGTGGCTATAATCTTGGTTAAGAAAAGTTAAGTAATTAGTAGTTATTATAACAACTTTATTTCGAAAAATAATTAGTTACAAAAATGACTACCAGAAGTATAAAGCTAACAACGAAACTATACAATGGTGAATCCACACATTTGAATGAAAATTGGATATGTTGTAGATAACCAAAAATATTAGACAACCATTTTTTTGGGTGCGCGATCACAAGTTTATGCGATAAAAAATTCGGTTAAAAGCTACCCAATTTTAAGCTTTTATTATATATATTACAATATTTTTTCCGTAATAACTACCAGATCAAAAATAGTTATGTCTCAAATATAATATCATATCACATTTGATATATATCGATATTTAATCTTATTCAACTTTATCTTAAAATTTGGATGTCCAGTAATATTCGTTTATATCTCCCAAAAGTATTACTGGATTAAATTAGATCAAAATTGATCTCAGAATTGGGAAATCCAATAATATCTAATTAAAGATCCTGATAGATCCAAAATATCCCATGGGATTAGATCAAATTAGATTCAAAAATTTAAGTCATTTATGATCGAATACGATATTTTATGATTAAATTGGATTTAATTAAATGCCATGACATACATAATTTAGAGTAAAAAAAAAAAACAAAATAAAAATATATGGCGCATATATAACTATGTATGGCGATATATATAGAAATATATAATTATAAATTATACGCAAAGAAAATGACGTTGGACCATATAAATATATAGTCATATCTCAAACTAAATTGTGTGTCATTTATGGAATATTACATCATTTAATGTCATATATAATTATATTTTAATTTGTATATAAAATTTGGCACCATATAAGCATATCTTAGATCACACAGAAAAATATTTTTTAGAAGGCATTATATCGTACTATAAATAAAATTATATATATTTAAGATTTCTTTATTATTTCAAATGTAATATTTAATTGACGAGTTGGCAACTTGTATTAAAAACTACACGCAGAAAAAAAACTGGGGGAATATTATAGAAGTATTTTTTTTTTACATTCGTCTAAAACACACTTTTTAGTGCTTAAAGTTCCTATCTCTTGTTGTGACACAAACACTTCGAAACCTATATGATTATCTCTAGATTATCATTTTATTATTCCTAAGTTAATGTCGATTTAATTAAATTCAAGGGCAGTACCCCAATTTGAGTCTTTTTTACATAATCATTAGCAAGTAAGTTAACATAATTATTTTTTTTTAAGCCCAAAATGGTTTGAAAGGAAATTTAAAGATGTTTATATAATTATTGAATTGCTGTTAAGTCCCTGAAGGCTTATTTTATATGTATTAATCTTGTATTACGAGTATATAAATAACGAAAAAAATAAAGTCTTGTTTACAAAACAAAGAATCAATTAAAAAATATAGAAATATATTTTTCAACTTTTTCTATCGATAGTTTAAAAAACCAACGATACAAATATACCTACTTCCGTTATTAGTTAAATATTGGCAGGTAAATTTTAAATTTAAAATACACAAATAGTTTGTTCAAATACAAAATTATTTCATTTGAGTTTACAAGAAACTCAAACATTGGAACATAACAACCACACAAACAAATACAAACATTGACTTGTGTATGTTTTCTGTTTTGTAATCACAAACAAAAAAAATTTTAAATATCAAAATCAAACTTAAAAAATTCTTTTTATTACGTTTCGTCCGTTAAATATTGAGGATTGTTTTAAAAGACTTTCTGTGGTATTTACTACTTTTATTGGTAATTTACACTATGCTTAAAAATAAATACCAAAATGTTTTGAATATACAGAAAAACCGGTAGTCCTTTTTTCAATTGTGTTTTCAATTAAATTTATAGATATTGTCTGTAGTTTTCAACGTAATTATTGTGAGTGTATGAATGTAAATAAAGTTATATTTCATCATATTTTTTTCAGTACCAAAACATATAAACTCGATTAAATAAAATGAATAATTAAAGATGAGCAACAGAACAAGTTCCGAATTTTCAGTGTACTGCAAAACACTACTTATCTAAAAATCTGAAAAATTTTTTATGAATTTTTTATAAAAATGTTGAAATGTTTTATTGAAAGTAAAAAAAATTATTGAGTAAAACATAGTATTAGTATTGTAATATTGTTCTACTTCAACATTTTAATGTTTGTATGTTAAAACTACATGTCGTATGATTTTTTCTATTATATGTATTATTGAATCCTCATACGGCATGTAGTTTTAACATACAAATGCTAGATTATTTAGTATGGAGATTCGTTGAATGAATATTATCTTAAAAGCTTATACATGATGACACCTTTTAGTTCGACAGCTTAGACATTTAAGCTATTCTTATACATAAAAAAATATTTTTAAAAAATTTGGCTTATTTTTAGATAAACTGTAATGTGAAACGGTAGGACAATGGTTTTATTTTATAAAAATGTAGTTACCGGCGCTAATAAACGCCACTGGTAATGGTTTTAAAGTTTGGCAGCTTTATATGCCGAACTATATCTTTTAACACTGGCAAATTTAATGCCAAATAAAAAGCCGAGTTTTAAGGCTGAATAAATAATGATTGTTTATTTGAATTTTCGCTGGCTTATAAATAAAAATAACGGGATCCTTAAACTAAATTTATTGTTGTAAAAATGATACAATTTCCAATAGATAAATCTAATTTCCAATTATTCCAAAATCCTTAAAACTACATTATATATTATAATGAATAGGGTTAAAAATATAATATAGAATATAAATAACTATAAATAAATATAAAATATAAAGAAGTAAAAGTGAAAAATATTAAATACACTACACTCTAACCCTAAAGAAAAATTTTACAATTTTGAAAAATTAAGTAAAATTTTGTTTTTCTTTTATTTTATTTTTTTTTTATTCTTCAATTTTTTTATTTGATTGTTTTTTATTTTATTCATTTTTTTTTTTATTAATTTTTGTTTTTTTTTTTTTTTTATTTAATTTATTAATTTTTTTTTTGTTCTTTTTTTTATTACAATATAAATTACTACAAATTTTAATACTTTTTCAAATTATTATTATGATATTCTTTAACTGTATTTTTGAAATCTAAAACAGAGTTTACTCCTTTTGTCTCAATTATTCTATACGGACCATGATATGGTGGTTGGTTCTTCTTTCTATTAAAATTTCGAACGAGAACTAGATCACCTTTTTTCAAATTCAGGGGATTATCATTTAAACATTTTTCTACTCTTTTCTTTTTTGAGTTTTCCAATATTCCTTCGCTTTGTTTAGTGAGAATTGCAATCGCGCTTTTAATTCTTGTGCATAATTATAAATGTTATAAACAGGATTCGAATCAAGAATATTGTCATTAGGAAAGCTTGGCAATTTTCCAAATAACAGTTCGTATGGCGTGTAGGTTGTATCTATATGAGGTGTTGTGTTATACGCAAAACAAAAGTATGGAATCCATTGGTCCCATTCATCGTTTTTGCAAAAATTTAAAAGAAATTCGTTTAAAACTCTATGGTTTCTCTCTATAGAGCCGAGCGTTTCGTGGTGATAGGGTGTGCTAAAAACTTGTTTAATTTTCAATAAATTACATATCTCAGACATTAAAGTGTTCAAAAACTCAGTACCCTTATCTGATTTGAGTATTTTAAAGTGACCGTATACTAAAATTAAATTATTAACTATAGCCTTTGCAACCGTTTTGGCATCCTTTGACTCAATAGGGCAAGCTACAATATACTTGGTATGGTCATCCTGCATAGTCAGTATGTACCTGAATTTGTTTGAATAACTAAGTGGCCCTACTGTATCTACTGAAACGACCTCAAAACTATTTCCTGGTGTGTCTGTTAAAGTTAAGCTTTCCTTTGTGTGTTTTGTTTGTTTGTTGATTCTACATTCTTCGCATTTTGATACATGTGCCTTAATCATTTTACCCATATTCTTATAAATATATCTTTGTTTAAGTTTCAGAGTGGTTTTTCTTATGCCCAAGTGGCCTCCTGTAGTTGAATCGTGATACTCAGTAATTAATTTATGTTGCAAATTTCTATCAGTTATGCGGGTTGGCGCTTTATATATTAAAATTTTCAAATTTTCACCTTCTTTTCTGTGTATTTTGTTAAACATTTTCTTAAATTCTTCAATATTTATTGTTTTAAAAATGGTGTCATTGGCATTTAAAGCAAGTTCCTGTATATCACGGGATAGCGTTATTGGTAAAAGTTTCTCCAAAGACAACTGTGTGTTCATTGGATTATCGTTGCACCTAATTACTATCTCTATATCAGTAACCATTATATGAGGTTCTTTGAAATTGGTACCTATTTCAAATCTAAGCCTCATCATATTCTTAACATCTTAAATCGATGTGCACTCCCATGAGAAAAGTTCATGACGCTTTTCACCAGAAATGCTGATTTCATCTTTGCCAACTTATTGTTCTAATTTACTTTTCATGCCACGGGTTATGGCTAATATATTTCGCTTATCGTGCTCTGTTTCAGTGGGAATCATAGATTTTAACGTGTCGGTATGTATAACTATCCTTGACAATGCATCGGCATTCGTATTCATTTTGCCCTTTTTGTATGATATTTCGAAATCATAATCACATAAATCGAGCCTAATCCGAGTCATTTTAGACGATGGATTTTTGTGTGTAAATAACGAAACTAATGGTCTATGGTCTGTGACCACATAAAATTTTCTACCGTAAAGGTATGGACGGAAAAAATTTATCGCCCAGTGTATGGCTAAGAGTTCTTTTTCAATAACGGATTTATTTAAATCATGTTTTGATAATGTTTTACTGGCATATGATATGGGTAAATCTGAGCCAATCTCTCCTTGTGAGAGGATTGCTCCTAATGCGATGTTTGACGCGTCTGTAGTTAAAACAAATGGTTTTGAAAAATCTGGGTATTGTAAAATTGGTGGGTTTAATAATTTAGCTTTAAGTTTATCGAATGATTTTTGGCAGTTTTCACTCCATACAAAGGGTTTATCCTTTTTTAATAATTGGTTCAAATCTCTTGCTAATTGTGCAAAATCTTTTACAAAACGTCTGTAATAGTTGCAGAACGCAATGAATCTTCTGACTTCATCAGCATTTTTTGGTATTGGATAATCTCTAATTACACTGTTCTTGTTTGGATCGGTACGTATTCCTTTATCAGTTATAAGATGGCCTAAATAAACCACTTCAGTTTTTAAAAAGCAACATTTGCTTGTATTCAGTTTTAAGTTATATTGTTTTAAACGTTGAAATACTTTTATTAAGTTATCATTATGATGTTGTATACTACATCCAAATACGATTATATCGTCTACATACAAAAACGCTTCTGCTTAAAGCTATTGTTAGCATGCGCTGAAAACTGTTTGACGATATTTTGAGGCCAAAAGGTAGACGTGTGAATTGAAAGTGACCATTTCTTGTTGAAAACGATGTTAATGGCCTAGAATCTTCATCTAAATTGATTTGATGAAACGAGCTATTCATATCTAAAGTGGAAAAATATTTTGCCCTGCCCAATTTATCTAAAACGTCTTCTATTCTTGTCAATGGGAATTTATCATTTACTATTTTCTGGTTTAATCTACGAAAATCTACCACTAGACGCCATTTTTTGTTGTCGTCTGTTGATTTTTTAGGAACTACCAATAGTGGTGAATTATACGGGCTTACTGACTGTTCAATGATCCCATCTTTTAACATTTTGTCCACCTGTTCATCAATCTCCTTCATCTGTGTTTCTGGTAGCCTATATGGTTTAATGTACACCGGTGTCGAATCTGTTGTGTTTATACGTTGTGTATACAAATTGTTTACAGTGAGCTTCTCACCTTCAATATGAAAAATTTCATTATAATCAGAGATTATATTCAATAAAGATTGTTTCGCCATAGGTTCTACTGATTCAATATTTAGTGCTTCTAAAACACTTTTCATTCTATTATTGTCTACTGGTGCATTATTTCCATTATAATTGTATATTTGGTAATCATCTAAATCTCTTTTCTCTAACTCCATGTGGTTTATGATAACATCGTTATCAGTTGTATTTAAAACTTTTATATGCTGAGTGCCTACTGCTGGAATAATGCTATTTGCAACAAAAACGCCTGGATTTATTTCCTTATTCAAAATTATGCTCTCTTTGCTAGTATGTATATTTATGGGTATAATTGACTCTGAACGCGCTGGAATACAAATGTTAGCCTTGTAGACGCATTTGGGTGTTATTGGTAATATGAGTTCCTCACCTAATATGTTAAAACTTATTGTATATGTTTCAAAATCAATTTTTGATTTATATTTCTCTAAAATATCTCGACCAATGATTCCATCAGTATGAATTGGTAAATCATTATGGACTATATGAAACTCATGTTCTATATGTCGATTCTCAAAGTGTAAATTTAAATATGCTGTGCCAAAGCTTTCAACTGTCTCTAGAGTAAAACCACTTAACGTAGAAATGTTTGTTCTATCTATTGTACTAATTTCCCCTTGTTTGCAGATGGAAATATCCGCTCCCGTATCTACAATAGAACTTTTCACAATTGAGGAACGTGAACAACCTTTTCACTAGGGAGGCTTGGATCGCCATGTAATGTGAAACGGTAGGACAATGGTTTTATTTTATAAAAATGTAGTTACCGGCGCTAATAAACGCCACTGGTAATGGTTTTAAAGTTTGGCAGCTTTATATGCCGAACTATATCTTTTAACACTGGCAAATTTAATGCCAAATAAAAAGCCGAGTTTTAAGGCTGAATAAATAATGATTGTTTATTTGAATTTTCGCTGGCTTATAAATAAAAATAACGGGATCCTTAAACTAAAATTTATTGTTGTAAAAATGATACAATTTCCAATAGATAAATCTAATTTCCAATTATTCCAAAATCCTTAAAACTGCATTAGGGTGGCATATAATGAATAGGGTTAAAAATATAATATAGAATATAAATAACTATAAATAAATATAAAAGTGAAAAATATTAAATACACTACAAAACTCTAGTTAGATATCAACATCTAAGCTATTCTTATACATAAAAAAATATTTTATAAAAATTGTTTGCCAATTTATAGATAAACTGAGTTTTGTAAATACACTAAAAATTCAGAGCTATGTTTGAATTCTTTAAAAAAAAATATTTTTTTTTTAAATTTACCATACAAAATCTATAGTAAAATATATAGCATTTTCCAAATTCAATAAAATTATTACAAATTATATATTAAAAATACGCGCACAATTTGTCAATATTAAATGACGACTATTTCGTCCACTTTTTGGGAATATTGTAAAAGTTGTTCCAATTTTTATTAGCATAATGTAGCACTTTAGATTTAAACGGGCACTTAACACCCCTTCATGGACTAATAATTTGAAATCAATGGTTAGTAGATGTAGCAATTATGCACAGTTGGAGGTATATTTCGTTAATGTACCCTTAACAGATAAAGAGTCATAAAAAAAAATAAAATGCTAAAATGCACTTTGGAAAATTGTGCAAAAATTGTATAATTTGTTTTCGCTTTTTTTGTATAGCAATCAATTATATGGGCAGATTTTTAAAACCTAAAAATAATATTGCCAACGCATATAATTGATAGCTATCACAAATTTGTTTCCGTAGTCACTCTGTGCTGGAAAATTGAAAAAAATAAAAAAATCTTTTATATAAACAAACTTTGCTGCACCACATCAACAATATTATTCGAAATTATTCAAAATGAACATTATTTGTACGCTTTGTCAATGCTTTAGCATAAAACCTTGGGCGTATTAAAAAATTTAAGAAATAAAGGTTTTATTGACCAAATTTAATTTAATTAAATTTAAAAGGCATCATGTTAAAGACTGCACTTATTTGGAATCAACTTGAAGAAAATATTTTTTTTCAATTGATAACATTAAATCTAGAATCTCTAAAACAAATCATTATTTTTTAATTTAATTTTACCACATTTTTAGCCATGTTTGAAGCAAATCATCTTTCGCTCACTTTTATTTTTCCTCGATCACTTTTCCAAAGAAAGCAAGACATTAAAAATAGGAAAAATTTTCTGAATGTGGCTTTTCTTAAAAATAAAATCTTCCTAGCAAAAGCTTGGTAACAGGATGGACACGCCCTTGTTAAATTAATAGTGTTTGTAATAGAAAAGAAAGAATTACCTCTTTATTACAGAAATTTTGATTTTCCACCCAAAACTTATAAAAAATTTCATGTTTGAAATTTTTGGTTAAAAAATTATAAATTTTTATTTAATATCAAACTTTCCGAGTAAAAATAATAATATATAATGTGATCCAGCTTTGTAAAATTTAATATTAAGTATGTCGTTGTGTATATTAAGATAAAATTGTACTTGACACGGTAATTGTTCGTACAACTGCAAATTTAATTGTATCTTACAATATTTTATAACTAGGGCAAGTTTTTTTTTGGAATTTGCAACAAACTGCAGCATTTGCCATTTTTTCGATTATTTTCCAAAAATGCCACCTTATACTTTCTCGCAAATATTTTTTAGTTTTTTTTTTATAAAAATGCCCTATTTACACATTTTGCCTTAAAATTGTCAGAATGTAGAGTAAAATATATTATTCGTTTAAATTTTTAAGATGTCAATTCACTAATTTCTAATTTTAAAGCAGTATTTTTTAAGGTAAGTTTAACATTTAAGGCCTAGGTATTGTTTGTTACTTAAACTTTGTTTAGCTAAACCGACAACGAAATTTTGTCCACCATTTCCAATTTTATGAACAAACATTTGCCGGAATAACTTTTACTAGTTCAAGCAAAATAAACAAAATTGCAATAACGGTATTCCAGTTACAAACTGCGTTAAACTAAGACTAAAGATAACATACATCCTAAAAACTCGGCATAAGTGTCGTGTTATCTAGTTTATAAATTTGATATCTTTTCAAGCGTCATCTAGCCAAAATTTGTTACAATCAATGTATCTGAATTTAAGTAAAAATTGGATTAAAGCTAAAAATATTGTTGTGATAATTTTAATTAAATTTGTGACGCATTAAATATGCTCAGTGACGATGATGCACAGTCTACACGGAATACAAATTGATATTTCAAAAACATGGAATAAAATCTGATTTAGCTTATATAAAAAGTAATTTAAAATGTCTTTGTTTAAGCATCGACAAATTGGAAACAAAAGGACTCTCTATAAATGAAAGTTTGGATGTTATAGCTTTCGTTAACGAAAATATAAATGATATCAACAACAAAGACATTTTTTAAAAATTTGATTAAATAAAAACTTTGAAAAAAAATGTTTTTTTTTACTAAGAATAAAAAGGGTTCATAAATACTCGTAGAAAGCTAATCAATTTCGGAATTACATGCTTTCAAATATGCTAACTACAGCATATTTGATCAGATCTGTAATACAAATCTGAAACTCATATTTTCAGTAAACTCAACTGTTTTGTGTGACAATAGTAGATCGTTTCTTTTTCATAACTTAAAAAAGCACATGATTGTACTACACAAACAAAATTTCATAAAGGAAAATGAAAAAAAACTTCAATATTTAACTTTTTTACTTTTTACACATTTTGTTTTGATATTTTGCCATTTTTTGTTATTTTTAATGGGTTTTCGTGCTATTTTGCCTGCCATTTTTAA
Source organism: Delia radicum (assembly GCA_021234595.1). Taxonomy (NCBI): domain Eukaryota; kingdom Metazoa; phylum Arthropoda; class Insecta; order Diptera; family Anthomyiidae; genus Delia; species Delia radicum. The sequence continues at coordinate 137,715,538 of CM037853.1, forward strand.
CCTTTTTAGTGACAAAAAAAACTTGCCCTGCTTATGACATACGTTATTAGACGGATAATATATAACTGTATCGGCAGAACTAACTTAATATATGGGATTGAGCAAAACATATAATAATTTGTAGAAAAGTGACGTTTTTGTTTTGAAATCCGTAACATCCCATTGAAAATTTTAATAAATTTGTTCGATAACACAAATTCGTTCAAATTTGTACAAGTTGTTACGGGAAGATGCTCGTTTACACAAATACTCGCTAAGAAAACAGAAAAAAGTTTTGTTACAAGTTTTTACTGAATATTCTGTAATTTTGTTACTAAAAATTTTTTAACTTAACTTTTCAGGAAAAGTAAGAAAACAGACCTAACATCAACCCGAACATTTTTATTAAAAGTATTAAAAGGACATGACAATGTAAAAGGACATGACAATGTAAAAAAGCAAACTCCAAAATTTTAGTTTGATATACAAATAATCGGACATAATATACAGCCCCAATATTCAATTTAAACAAAAATTTAGAAATATATATTTTTTTGTTTTACCACGCCCCTACATACAGCCCTTTTTGTTTTTTGTGCACTGCGTCGTTATTTGCAGTCCGATCGTAACACAATGCATATCGTTGATCATGGATTGACAAGAGCTATATTTCTCTCAAATTCTAGTTGAGATTTCTGGTATCTGGTGTCCTACCCCCTAATGTCAACTATTTTTAACCAAAAATCAAGTTTTTTTAAATTCTATGAAACTTTTGTTTTGAAAGTAGTTATTTTTTTTTTATAAACAAGAAAGTTATAGATGTTGAAAAAATCGAGATATACCATGTAACTATAGACCAAACTAGACAACATTATCCAGATCCGCTGGTGCTTTTAATATTATTTTCATTGAATATTTCTGTTTTGCTTTCGATTCTAAATAGTTTATTAAAAACACATTACGTATATTTATATGTTATATATATGTATGTATTAGCTTTTAAAATTAAAATTAGTTGTACAGGTATTTTCAAAGAAAAGGTTAAAAAAAAATTATTTAAAAAAAATATATAATTAGAAAATAATGGAAAAATAAGATAAAAAATAAGAAAATATTAAAAAATAAACAAAATATGTAAAACAAAAGTAAAAAAAAAAATAAGTTAAAATGTTCATATTCTTGAGATCACAACAAGGGTACATATAATCCAAACAGTTCTGTCATTAAAAAAAAAACCTACTTTGTTAAGGACGTGCCTAAGCACGTTTTGGTTTGGCGGTTTGTTGGCAATTTTGTTTTTTCAATATCACGTGGTTCAAAATACATTTTGTTTTCTTTTAAAATGTTTTTGTTCAGCAGCACGAGTTGTAAAACGACGTGGGTCACCAGTTAGAAAACGCGATTTTTTTTTTTACAAAAATATTTTTGAACTAAACTATTAACAGAGGTTTGTATCGTAACAGAAAATATTTCGAACTGCATTACTTATATTTAAAAAGTATTAAATCGCGAGACTTAAAATAATATGAAATTATTAAATTATTTTAAAATTTAAATTTTTTTTTTTTGTTTTTGTAAATGTTAACAAGTCGAATTTGACCCATAATTATATTTTGATTTTTTTAAACCTCTGTAACTTTTTTGTTTGTGAAAAAAATAAGTACTTTCAAAGTGAAAGTTTCATATAATTAAAAAAAATATTTTTGGTTAAAAATAATTGGACTCTATGGGGTGGAAACTAGAACGGGTGGAAACCAGATATCGGAAATTTCAACTTGAATTTGACGTCAGAGTCAAAAATCACAGCTATTGTCAATCCATGAACAACGATATGCATTATGTTACGATCGGACTTTAAATGCCGACGCAGTGCACAAAAAACAAAATGGGCGGTATGTAGGGGCCTGGTAAAAAAAAGTATATATATATTTCTAGAATCGTCTTTAACTTATATTTAATCCTAGGGGGTGACTGGCAAAACTTTTTTTTCTTGTATGTGGACCGACCCACCTTAATGGGCATGCCGTTGTTAAAATAATAGGGTTTGTAGAAAAAAAAAGTTACCAGATAACGACCTTAATTTTTTATTATCAAACTTATTACCGGGTAATAGAAAGAAATGCTGGGTTTAAAAAAAACATATTGCAAATCGGGTGCCACAGTGCAGTCCCTTAACCAATGGGTCTATTTTCAATCGTTTGAAAATATAATAATGGAAATAATTCATTATATTTTTTTCTAGTTAGATTTTTAGAGGAAGAAAAAGAAAACATTTTTATTTAAAATTTGACACAACATTAATTCGTGTTAAATGTTTAACTGCACTATAATACATACTTATTATTAGTACATATTAGTTTATTTTGTTAGTTAAGCAATGACAGAGATTTTAGATTTCCATGTACAAACAATATTTTAATATACATACTTTATTAAATTTTTTATTTTTGATTTTACAGGACCATTTCGAATGTTTGTCACCGCTAAACTAATAAACTAAAGTTAGAATTCTGAAATTTGAGTCCTGTCAAACTTTTAAATGTTTTTTTTTTTTACTTTAACAATTTAAAAAAAAAATTTAAAAGCAAATTTTTAAAATTTTTGAACCTAAAATATTACTTCAAATAATTTTATTGAATAGCAGAGATCATGATCTTTCATTTTATACAAATATTGGCATCATTTAATGACTACAAATATTTAAAGAAGCCCACTTTAGATATTTCTAAAAATCTTAACTTTTAAATTATTTGTTTAAAAAATTATTATTATTATTTGTTTAAAATGCGATGTGATAACGCAAATCTGAGTACGCAGTTTCACTACATGTGGTCTCATGTTTAACATGAACATCGATTTTTCCATGTGAGGCAATAAACCATTAAAGCTTTTCATTGGGTGCTATGTGAGTGTACAAAATTTTATATTAAATATCAAAGATACTTTCGGAAAAATATTTTTGAACGCTTCTGATTCCCAACTTGAAATTTTTACATATTTTAAGTGATACTTTGTGTTAATTGGAAAATTTCAGAAAACTCAATTAAGGGCTTTTTGAGATATTCGCGAATTGAACTATTTATTTTGAAAGTGGATTGTGTCCCCTTGTTTCTCAAACGAGACATATGAGACGAATTTCGAAAGATGGTATTTAGTGGAAAAACTCTCAGAGTATATTTAAAATATGGACATGAAGACCCAGAAATTTGTTTATGGGAAAAATATCCGTAGAATTTAAAATACAAGCTTTTCAATAAAATTTCAGCTATCTTTAAAATTTTGACAAAAATTAGTTTTGCAGTGAATAGAAACTATTGAATATAAAACTTTATCATTACCTCAATTTTTTTGAAAATGGATTCATACTACTTTCAAAATAAATAGTTCAATTGGAGACAGTTTTTCAATATCGTTATCCTTTTCGCGAAAATAACCAATTTTCTGCAACACTGTTTGAAAAAAAGGATTTTAACTTTAAAAATGATATCAAATTTTTAATTTTCTGTTGGCGCATCAAAAGTTATGATAATTCAAACATATATCACTTACCTTCCTTTTGGTATTAAAACCAAGAAATGATAGTTTCCGAACATTATTATGTTCATTCGATGAACCTTGGCCGCTAAAGCTCATCTCGTCTTTCGGTTTTTTATTGTTATGTAAATTAATACAAATTTAATAATTTTTAAGGACCTGATACAATTTATGGTCCTAGTACATGAAAAATTTGAGAATGCTCTTCTTTTAACAATTTCGACATTAATGCTTTCCTTGATAATAATATGTAACTGTAAATAAAAAACAGATAAACGAAAAGTAAGAAAAAAAGCATTAAAAACAAGTATTTTCTATATAAATAATAAAACTATAAACAAAAAGACATCAAATTAATTGAGACTCTGTGTTCAATTAAAGTCACGCATTTCATATATCACGCAACACAAATTATAAGCATCAGTACCAACATCATCCCCATCATATTCATCATTTTGTTATTAATAAAAGCACGCGACTTTTCCTTATATGATCAATTAAGAAACACCACGCTCACATCACATCAGAATGATGTGATCATCAACGCCATTAAATATTTTCTGTGTTGTATGATTGTTTGTATACATTGTTTTTTAATGGTCACAAATAAAAACAGAATTGAATTTAATTTTTAGTATTGACAGTGTTAATAAATTTGAAATTTTTATTATTTACAAATAAATTAGAAGAAAAATATTTATTTTCCTCTTCTATATAATTTCCATCAAATCGTATGTGTATACGTCATTTGATCATTACACACAATATCCCAGCAAAATTATTTGTTTAAAAAAACCTTGTACAAAATCATACATATGTTTAACTTTAGATATTTTACTTTTATTAGCAGTTCAATCGTCAAGGATATTTGTAACAAAAAATTGTCCCAAATGCTGCCAGTTAGGTTGGAACAGGTTATTTTGGATTATGATCTAATTGTCGGTCAGTTATTCCTTACATTTTAATTTCATCGAACAGGCTTGTTTTAAAATTATTTAGTTGGAGTTATTTGTAAAAAAAACACTTAATTTTGCGATCTCCACAAGAGTGCCCATATTCCTTAATATCTAAAAACTAGATGTGCCAAGTTTCAGCTCAATTCCTTGACATTTAGAGTTTGCAGAATAAGTTAACTTCCCGGGGAAAAAAAATATATATATATCTCTTTTTTAGTTTTTAATCTTCAAATATATTATAATATGGTGTCATTCATATCAATGTATTATTATATATTTTATGTGGCAACATGAATAACGATATTTTATTATATATTGACCTTTCTAAAATTAGATGTTAAGCATATATGCTATACATTATAAGATATAATAGATCAGTTGTCATATACAATAATACATTATCATATATGACATAATATGTTATAATATATGGTGGAATACAATTTAAGCTATATAATTGAATATAAAATATATTCTCCCGAGTAAAAAAGTTATTTAGAAAATTATATAATTTTACATAGACGAATACGATTATATATATCCAACTATATTTTTGTGGATATAATTATGTATAAGTTTCAGTTTATTACCAATGTATAATTATATATTTCTTATGTGGCAACATAAATAACGATATTTTATTATATATTGACCTTTCTAAAATTAGAAGTTAAGCATATATGCTATACATAATAAGATATGATAGATCAGTTGTCATAAAAAATGATACATTATCATATATAACATAATATGTAATAATATATGGTGGCGTGTAATTTAAGCTATATAACTGAAGATATAATATATTCTCCATAGTAAAAAAAAGTTATTTAGAAATTTATACAATTTCACAAAGACGAATACGATTATATATATCGAAGTGGGGTACTATATTTTTGTGGATATAATTATGTACAAGTTTCAGTTTATTAACAATTTCAAATATGCCGTCATATGTAAAGAAATATGAATGAGTTCCCATGCATATTTATATGTACCATATGTATTTAGATATGCTCAGAAGTTTTTAGTATAGTCTCGTTTGTAATTAAAAATGGTTTTTATAGATAATCATATCAAATTTTATATGGCACCATGTTAACTCGAATAATTTAATTTTTTTTTTTCATAAATTTTTCTTTGAAAGTTCGCAATAACACACAAAATAAATATATAATCAGCAGTTTGGAAAAATTTTTTTTTTATCAAAATTTAATATACATAAAAGATTGTTAATATTATTTATTTAAAAATAAATAGATCTAAAATAACATTTCATTGTGATAACATTTACTTTTTAAGGAGTTTTTTTCCTTTTTTATAATTTTCAACATTAAGAAAACTAGGTACATAACTTTTACCATTTTTTGCGATTACAAAAAATAATGTCATAGCAATCAAAGCAGTTGAAGTTTTAAAGACAGATTTTTGTTCGAAAGAAAAAAGTGACCAGCCCACTCCAAACTGTAACAACAAAATGAGATTGTTGAAGTCAATTTGAATCCTGTAAATAGAAGTAACACGACCCAGAGAAACCACTCATTACCAAATAATGGGTGAAGTAATGGATCGCCATAGGGCCCACGCATTACAATACGCCTTACTTTACTGATGAATTTTACAGGCGATGAGCCAAAAAGTAATGGGTTGGCTCATTACCTAGTAGGGGGTAAAGTAACTGGTTACTTATATGGTTACCGGATTTGGAAAAAGTAATGTGCCTATAATATGTAATGTGGCTGTATAAAAAAATTATTGCAAATATTTTTTTTAATTAAATAAATAACGTGGTCTCGCTGAGTTTCGAACCTGGGGTCTCTGGTTGCTTGGCGAGCACTCTATCAACTGAGATATCGTCACATATAATAATAGGTTGCTTAAAATGTAAAAATTGTTGTGTTTCAAGTTTTAGTTTGTGATGTTAAAAATATATACCTTAGCCTCATGATTACAAAAACTGACAAAGTAATGTGTCTAAATATAGGCTTTCAAAAAAAAAATAGTTTAAATATTACTTAACGTTTATAGTTCATGTATTATGTAATTGATGATCGGTAAGTCATTACTTTATGTTTTTAAATAATTTAAAAGGTAATGATGTATCATTTAAAGGTAACCCATGAGTGCCCAATCATTGGTAACTCATTACTTTATGTTTTGAAAAACTGATGAAGGTAAGGAGTATTCATTACAAAGCAATGCATTATGTAACCCATTATTGGTAACTCATTACTTTTTGTTGGAAAATAATGATACAGGTATGGAGCGCACATTACAAGGTAATTTATTACTTTATCGCAACCATTACCACAGTTTTCTTTGGGATCAAATAGTTTTGCGATTATTCCATTTTTTATAATTTCGCTCAATTTCTGGAAGTCAGACTTTTCGGCATTAAATTTTGTTTATAGTTTCGATGTAAATTAAAATTTCATTTGAGTGTAGTAATGTCTGTAATTGTTTAAGGATATTTTAAAAATATCTTTAAAATTTGTTAAAAATTTGTCATTTTAGGCATTGGTCTGGAAGTGGAACGTTTTTATTTTTCAAAATTACCCAAAAAGATATTATTTTTATTACTAGTACATTCCCTAAGGGAATGAGGAGTCAATTGTCCTAAAAGTGACTGGTTAAAGAAGGACTTATTACAGGACTGGTATAATTTAATACTGAAGTAGGCTAAGCAGTGTCAATTGTCCTAATATTACCAATCCAGTGACTGGGAAAGAGGGGACATACTACTTAACCAGAATGCTTATTAACAAGAAAAAGCCAGTTGGTCAGAATTTTACCCATTGGAAGCTGTTTAGTTTTCGTTTATTTTATACGACATGGCCCTTTTGCGGCAGTCTTGTGGTATGTCCATCTTTGGTTAGTCCTGTGGCATGCCACTATGTGGTTTAACTCTGGATAAATGACCCCCCTCCTATGACAAGCCAATGTTAAAGTTGCCAGTTGTTTACATAGGGTAGGGTTTAGCAGAGGACCGGTCTCTGACACGAAGGGACCGATCCTGTGGCACACGCAGAACCGGTCCCATTCCCCATAGTGTTATCTCATATTATAGTATACATTTCTAAGTCTCCTAAGAAATGTATACTAGGGTGGGTCGAAAAAAAAAGTTCAGTCAGTCACCCTATAGGATTAAAGATAAGTTAAATACGATTCTAGAAATATTTTTTTTTTTTTACCCTACATACCGCCCTTTTTGTTTTTTTTCTGCACTGCGTCGCCATTTTAAGTCCGATCGTGTCATAATGCATATCGTTGTTCATGGATTGACAAGAGCTACATTTCTCTCTTTTCTGATTTTTGACGCCGACATCAAATTCTAGTTGAGATTTCTGATATCTGGTTTTCTACCCCCCCCTAATGTCCAACTATTTTTTAACTAAAATTCTAAGAATAGTTTCGGTATATAAAAACTTTTAAGTTCATTTATATATAATTCAGCTTAGCCTCATGTAAACGGAAAAATTCCAAGTTCATTTATTATTAACTAAGTTTAGCCCCATTAAAAAAAAATAAGTTGTTTATGTACATATATTTCGGTATGATTATAAGGACTTAATTTATTTTTTATTTTGCACTTGAAGTTATGATATTACTATAAAGAATTTATACGTAGACAAGGGTCGTAACGTATTGGCGAATTAAAAAGAAATGAGGATGACAAATCTATTTTTTTAATCACTTAGTTTAAGTATTCCTTTTAAAACACAAAAATATATATAAAATATTTTTTACATTGCAATTTTTATAGAACTTATAATTAAATTTTTAAACATTTTTTTACTTTTGTATTCCATAAAAACATAAACTCGCAATTTTTATTTTTACTCAATACCTACTAAATTTAAGTTTTTTTTATTTCATAAAATCATAAACTCTAAATTTAAGTTTTTAAATGTGGTATAAAAAGGAAGTCGTAATAAATTAAAATCAATATATGAACCATAAAAAATTTTATATAAAACTATAAAATTATGTATTTCTACATCAAATTAGATATAATTATATCGGGTCAAGCTCCTGATAAAATTTATATAATTTCCCGTGGAAAACCGTTTACATATAATCATGCAAAATTGTATGTAAATGTATATGTTACTGCATGCTATTTTATGTAAATCCATATGTTTATGTATGCTTATATACAAAAATTGTTTTATCTAAATTGTATATAGGTTAATTTAATTATATATGAATCATGTATGCTTAGATATAACACAAATCAAAATTGAATACAATAACATAGAGTGTAATATTCAAAAAAAAAAATTATTTAATTTTGGATAAAACGATATCTTGACCTATTCATCGTTATAAGTATGGTTATCTCGTCTCATACTTGAAAAAAATTGCCATTTTTTGAGTAAAGCTATGTATATAATGCCGCATTCTAAGTCTAACGGCAGTATTTTCAGACTATCACAAATTTAAAAAATTTATGAATTTCGTCATGTAATAGCACTCAAACAATAGGTATTATTGAGCTAATTATGTGGAAAATACAAAAAATCGATTTCACTACCCTCGTTTAAAGTTGGCCTTCGTAGTGAATTTTTTTTTAAAAATATGTAATATTTAGTGCAATTTTATCAGACTAAAAACCTGATCCAATTGTAATTATATGTATCAGTTTGTATAAAACCATATAAGATTATGATATTTACAATCACATAGAATTACATCATATCAAAATCGGGATACAATCATATTATATTTTTATATAATTGCATCTATATCAGTTTAGATATTAGCTGATACAGTTAGATAAAAAAAACTGATAAAATCTAATAAAATTCTATTGGACAATAATTCGGGTATTATTATATTAGACATTCATCTAATTGCATCAGATTAGATCAAAACCCATATAAGTAGATACAATTATATGGTCAATATTTCGGGTAAGATGTTTTGACTACATAAAGTTCCATTTAATTTTTTTTTTTTAATCAGGTTAAATTATATATAATAAAATAATATATATATAATTCTATCCAGCATTTTTCGGATCATCATATATCTCCCGTTACATATATTATATATTATTTTTTTACTAGGGCTGTCTTATAAAAAATATGTTTTTGTGTGATCTAAGGTAGGCTCATATATGGAGACATATATATAATACAACTTAAGATATAACTATATATGACATTGAAAACTATAGGACATAATTATGTATGATAGGATTATACATGGTCAAACATCATTAATATTTTCTATAAGTATAAGAAATTATATATTATTATACATAGCGCCATACATACCTAATTATAAAATTTTACGATTTTTAAATTTGATTAAGAAATTAATATTTCATGGCATTAAAGTAAATCCAATTCTATCTCAAAATATCTAACTCGCTATAAAAAAAAAAAAAAAAATACTTATATTTTTGTATCTAACTAGAAAAGTTATCCCATGGAATATTTTGGGATATATCAGGATATTAATTAATATCAAATTGGATCCACCAACTTTGAGATCAATTTTGATGTAGTTTAATCCAGTAATATATTTGAGGAAACATTTTTTGTTGACATTAGCCATTCTTGTGCAAGGATGCTCCCAGCAAAAATGTGGCTGACTTCACTGACTTTTTTTAGTGTAATATTTCTTTTGCTATATTTCGTTACTTTTGATACTTTTTAATGAATTTTAATTATGAACCTAAAATGTTTAGTTGTATTATGTTCGTTGTTGTTCTGGGAGGTTTTATGTTCACAAATTTGTTTGAAACCATTTCATAGTATATTTCTAAACTCATTATTTTTTAGGGCTGCAATAACGAATCAACGCAAATAATTGTACAGCCATAAAGTACCCAGTGTAGAAAAGCATTACCATATAAGTGATTACATAAATACATATTTTACAATAGCAAGTACTTACAATTGTAATTACAAATCTTCTTACTTTTATATGAGGATGTCGCGCAATGACATATAATTTGACATATCATTATTAAACTCCTTACCTTAATGACATATCAATACACAAAACACCTTACGAAAAATGAAAAAATATGAGGTAACATATATTCTTACTAGAATGGACAAAAATAATGACAATAAACAATAAATTTAAAAAAAAAAACTAAATTAAATAAAAACATATTTATTTATAGTAAATTTTTTTGAATCAAATGCGCCCACACCGGATATCCATGTTGTCAGTCACGCACTCTACCGCCTGAGCTACCTCGACATATTATAATTGATCAATAAAAACATAAATGACTTCCTTGCACAACATATCATTACTTTACAGTTTCCAAAAAATCAGAAATAAGTAATTATATATGTACTTACCAAAATTGGAAAAATAATGAGTCTAAAAATAAATTTAAAAAAAAATTTTAAGATCATTTCTTTATGTGGAAAATAATGGTAAAAATAAGTACTTATGGACAACGCATTATTTTTTGCTGTAAATTAATGGGAATATTAACTAGTTATTAGTGCGTCGTTATTATTTATGTTAAACTTATTCAGAGAGTCATTACTAGTAGTACGAAAAGTAATGACATGTCAATCACGTTTCTAAACTGGCTATTTCTCAAGAATGTGCAGTAAACATTCTTAGTTTGAGTTATTGTCTGTCCTACGTAGGTGGCATAAGACGCTTCTTCGAAACAACCATTACTAGAGTTTAATTGTCAGGGTCAGATTTATTTTTTAAATCTGATCTATCGAAACATGAGTTTTTCAACTACGTTTTCAAATAAAATATAATTGGAGCAAAAGCAAGTATTTGAAGCATACACTAAGGGGATTTCTGCTGTAAATATTAGTAGTTGTTTGAGTAGTACTCTCAAAAAAATAAGTTAGTAGAAAAGTTAGTAAAACGTCTTGTAAATCAGGTATACTATTTTTTAGCAAATTTTCTGTTAAAATCGTGTTTTCAACTAAAATTTTTGTTATACTTCAGCACTTAACTATTTTATACTAATGCTTGACTAATATTATACTAATGTTTTACTAATTAATTTTGCTAAAAAAAAATTGTGCTGATAAGCACATTAATAGTGTGGACGACAACCAGATTGAAAGGTAAACGCAGAATGAAGTAGATGTCGCGGCATGTCAAGATTTAGTAGAGAAAAGGAAAATGATACTAAAAAGTACAACTCTAATAAGACATATAAAAAATCTTAAATTTTGCGTTGTCACCGGCTTGTGAAAATAATTGTCTATTAATTAAATAAAAGACAAAATAAAATATTTAAATTTAATATGTATTTCTAAACTAAATGTTTATAGATTAATAATCTAGTGTGTTCAAATTGCAAACAAACATATACAGACATGTAGACAGAGTAAAGCGAAAGACAAAGACACACATCTTAGGTAGATTTTTATGGTTCCTTTTTCTTATTGCAAAAAAGGGTTGTTTTTTTAGTTTCGTTTGTGGTTGTTTATTTTTTCGTTTCGTTTCTATAATTATCTTCGTCAGTTGAGTCCACCATTTGATGTAAGTAGTTGAAAGAACATTTTTGTTATGTTATATATATTTATTTCTATATATTTTCAGATATTAAATTAATTCATGTCGTCAATGTGGGAAAATGAAATTTTTTTTACTTCGTAATTATTGTAAATTATTTTTAAAAGAATCACAAAAATATGTTTTATGATTTTCAGCAAATTAATTAACTAAATTACAATTTTTCTACAAATTTTTTGCGTTTTTTTCAGCCTACTAAAATTCAGCAAAAAATTTATTAATTTTTAGCAAGGCTTTTTTTATTTCTAATCTACTAAGTGTTAGCAAAACTTTTGCTGAATTTACTAATTTTGTTGCTAAATATCAGATCGCTGATTTTCAGCAAGAGATTTTGCTGACATTAGCATTTTTTTTGCAATACCCTCCTGACTAAAATTTTGCTGACTCAGCAAATTTTTTTTGCTGACTTTACAAACTTTTTTTTTCGAGTGTAATAAAGCATATTTATTTTTAAATTAAAAAACAGTCATTTGACGAATAAATTTTAGTTTTGACTACATTTGTAGTTCATTTAAAAAAACAAAGCACATCAAATAACTGTACTACGAATTTCCGTTCAGTTTATCAGTTTTTTTTTTGTTTTTATTAAAGAAAAATAAAACAAATAAACGTAAGCCAATTTTTTACTACATTTGTGGTTAATTTTTACAACATTTGTGGTTCACTTATCGACAGTCAAAAACAAATGATAATGTTAGTTGAATTCAGTAAAATGTAAATCGTCCTTTTTTCAAGTGATAGTTCATTTGATTTTAACTACATTTGCAGCGATCTTTATATAAGTTAAGGTACGTTATTGCAAACATGACAGAAGTCTTTGTCAGTACTGCAATAAAAACGATTTTGAAACTATGAAATTAAATTTGTAGCAGACGCTACGTTGCATTTTTATTTAAATTCCGTTCATATGAAATGTGCATCCCTTTTGATGATAAGCATAATTGCCGTTATTATTATGAAGTTAATGATTTCTTTAGTTCAGTTCAATTTCGACACTCAAGCTTGCATAGCAAGAAAATAATTAAAATATTATTAGAAATTTTATAAATAAAATTGAATACAACAAATATAATTTGGTGTAAATTTATTGTCGTGATTGTGCAAAGAAATAACTGGCGCCCAACGTGGGGCAACAAAAAAAAAACATTTAAAAAAGATACCTAAGAATTGCTACTTTTATTAAAACGAAACCAATCTCTTACAGGCCAGTAGTAAAAATGAATAATTGGCGCACAACGTGATATCCATTTAGATAATTCTAGTAAAAAAAGTCACCATACAGTGAATAATAAATTATTTGGGAACAATCCTTTTATTAATAAAATAAATTAAATAATTTTAGTATAAAAAGTCTTCATACAGTGAAAAATCAATTCTTAATTCCTTATAAAGGACCAATTAAATAGTTTTAGTTAAAAACACAATACAGTGAAATATCAGTTCTTAACGAACAGTCCTCATAAAGGATCAATTAAATAATTTTAGTAAAAAAAACATGTCAATAAAAATCAATTCTTAACGAACAATCCTTATAAAGGATCTAATCTAAAAAGATACCATACAGTGGAAATTAAATTCTCAACGAACAATCGAATAATTTTAGAGTTCAAGACAAAAACTTAAGAATAATAAAAGCCACCATTACAATAAAGACAAAATAAACGGTGCAACAAATCAACACATCAAGCCAATTTGTGCCAAAACAACATTATAACCATATATACCAAACAAGCCTAAGAATTCATGTTTACCTTGAAAAGTGTATATTAATGGTAACAACTTATCAGTTCAGTTAGTACAACGATATTTACATAAGGTTTCTGAATATTTTTGGTGTTGCAACTAATATTCTGTTGAATTAACCGAACTTTGTTGTGAAAACTAATGTAATGTTGTGCCAACTGTCTGAAATTCATAATAACTGAATTTGAGTGATAGTAACCGAGTTTTAGTTGGCAAATAGCTAAATTTCTGTGAGTAGGGTTTGTTACATGTAATGGAAATCGATTTCGCAAAATTGTAAACTATTTTCGTAAAATATTTTGCGATTTTTGAATTATATATAGTTACATAGAAACTGACTTTTTTCAGTTTTGGATTATACATAAGTTTGTCTGAAATGACAGAAGACGTTTTTGATGTTTGTATTATATATAATTATGTACTGGGTTATATCTAATTTTATAAAAATTTAATCAAATTTATCAACCATGTACTATCATAATATTTTTTTTATATATGGTTCGATTTGCTTATGCATGCATTTTTTTGGTAGAACATTTCGAAAATATTATTATAAATAAATACATATTGATGCATATGCTATTTCATATGATCATATATTTTTATATTTAAGAGATAAGAGAATACGTTTTGATTTTATGTTATATAGTATTTTGTATGGGATTTTTATCCAATTTTATATAAATTTTTTATAAAATTTTTCAACCATGTATTTTCATATATAAAATTCAGAATAGTATTTTTTACACATGATTGGATATGCATATACATTAATTTTTTTCGTAAACGTTTTGGAAATTTTATTACACTAAAATTTCCATAATTGTCAGCTGGTTTAAATATCGGTATGCTTTAATTGTCATCTTCCTTTAAAGGTATGAAAAATAGATTCAGGTAGTACTTTAATTGTCACCTTGCAGTAAAAGTTGAACAAAAAATTAATATTAAAATTCTATAACAGTCTTGTTAAAAGTATGAAACAAAAAAAAATATAGAGCAATTCCATATGAAAGCGATCACCTTTTGGACGACCCCTCTCCGATTTTAAAATAAATAGTCTCAATCGATTGCCCAGCAAAAAATAATGTACCTACATATTTTTTTTTTTTTATAGTGACTGGTTTAGTGGTGGTGTGCACCACTGTCATGTGACAAAATTGAAGAATTCTTCATAAGGGACCTCATTGTTTTAAAAACTACTAAAGCGATCGCAACGAGTGATAGCTCGTTGGAAAGGTATTGAATCAGGCTTTAATTGAAAAATAAAATTTTCCTAATTTTTCTCAGAAATTTACCTTTTTTCCCATGAAAATTAAATTTTCCCATGAAAATTAAATTTTCCGATTTTCCACAGAAGCTCTTAAATTTTCCGGCAAATTTTTTTTTTTTGGATTCCTCATAATTTTTGCTTTAAGAATCAGCAATAAAAAAAAGGGCCCCGACTCCTTGTTTGGACAGAAGAAGAGCATTTAAGAGACCACCTTGTTCTCATTGTTTTTATATTTTTTATAATTGAATTATTTTTAATTACTTAACAAGAAAAATTAGGAAAATTTTATTTTTCAATTAAAGCCTGATTCAATACCTTTCCAACGAGCTATCACTCGTTGCGATCGCTTTAGTAGTTTTTTTTTAAAACAACTTTCAATGAGGTCCCTTATGAAGAATTCTTCAATTTTGTCATATACCTTTCCAAGGAGCTATCACTCGTTGCGATCGCTTTAGTAGTTTTTTTTTAAAACAACTTTCAATGAGGTCCCTTATGAAGAATTCTTCAATTTTGTCACATGACAGTGGTGCACACCACCACTAAACCAGTCACTATAAAAAAA
Organism: Delia radicum; assembly: GCA_021234595.1. Lineage (NCBI taxonomy): Eukaryota > Metazoa > Arthropoda > Insecta > Diptera > Anthomyiidae > Delia > Delia radicum. Next base: position 137,731,100 of record CM037853.1, read on the forward strand.
AAAAAAAATATGTAGGTACATTATTTTTTGCTGGGCAATCGATTGAGGCTATTTATTTTAAAATCGGAGAGGGGTCGTCCAAAAATTTGCCAATTTTGATCGGTTTCATATGGAATTGCTCTATATTAAAAAATTTGGATTCCTAGTATGATATAAGAGTCTGAAAATTATATAAGACTTGTTTTTTTTTTCTGATTTTTTGAACGGGAACAGTAACTATAAAATGGATTTTTATCCCAAAAATTAGGATATGAAACAAAAAAAGTTTTATTTTTTCTTGTGTCATATTTTAGCAAAACTATATAATTCACTACAAAAAAATGATTCGTGGATCAAATTATTGCAAATTATTTCCTTTTGATGTCCTTAAATTTAAAATTTCAGAATTTTCCATATTGAAACATCTTTAACTTCAGCAAAAGTATGGGTGAGAAATTTGGAATTTTTCATTTTAAGGTCATCAAAGTGACAGTTAAACAAACAATTTTATATCGGATAAAATAAAATTATTAAACGATTATATAAAATTAAAAAAAATAAAATTCGGAAATTTTTTTCTTTTAAAACCAAAGAAAAGTAGTTTGTTGTTTTTGGCTATTTTAAGATTTTATAAATTTTTGTTAAGATTTTTGGGCTTTAACCAATATTGACTTTGTTGTTTTTTAAGTGTTTTTGCAACCATTTACACTTTTGGTTTCCTCCTGTTTTTTTAATTACAATTTTATTGTTGAATTTTTTGTTCAATTTTCTGGCGTTATTTTTTCCCACCGAACTTCATTTCATCTAAACTTCCTTGAAGCTTTTACGGATTTTTGTTACACAAAATATCCTCTGTTTCAGCCCAACCACAAATAAGTTCTTTCATGTACGTCGTATTGAAAAATTAATGAGATATTTATGTTTGTAGAACAGTTGATGAATTCTGGCATTGTTTTATTATAGCCTATGTTGCTCTTGTTTTTGCATACTTTCATAAAAACCTTATAAAAAATCATATTTTTGATAAAAAAAAATCGTGTTTTTTTTTGCATATTTTTGCGATATTTTTTTTTTTTTTTTGTTTAGTTGTTAGTTATGGAACGATTTCGGCAGTTTAAGCCATTTTTGCAAATTTAAATGTTTTAAGACTGTACTGATTTATATATATTCAATATTTTATCTCGTTTTTGTCGGCAATTAAAATAAAATTTTCAAAGTTATTTCAACTATTCAGAAAAATTTGTTTTAAAGTACGAATTTTTAACGAAAATCTGTGATTTAAGAGCAAATTACTGTTTTCAGTGCATTGTTATTAGCTAAAAATTTATTTTTTGAGCATATTGACGGTTGTTTTGGTTATTATACATTTTAAGAGGGAATTTCGACACTTTTGAGGATTTAAAATTGAAAAAAAACGATACTTTTTAAGTTTCGAAAATAGTGTGGTACTTTGATTGTAGTTAACCGAATGTTCAAATTGTTCTACCAAAATTATAAAAAAAAGTATATAACACTTTTTGAACATTTTCTTTGCCATTTCGAATGATGATTTACAACATTTATGTACAATTTTACCATTTTATAATTAAAGCACTTATTTTAATAACGATCATAAATATTTAAACATCTGATAACTTTTTTAACAGAATTTTTCTAATTAAATTACGATATTTGAAAACATTTAAGAAAATGTCCTGGTTTAGGTGGCAACCAACAAAAATTTTAATGCGCAAAACTTTTTTTTTATTTACCAATGATTTAAAATTTCAACCCGTATTATTTTAAAGTTACGGTGTGTCGTATTTTGTATTTTTTAAACGCTTTTGGCGGAAATCACCCTCATTCCATTCCTCATTAAATTGAAAGATGTAGTGGGCCAAAATTATTTTGTGGAAATTTTATAAATATATTTAAAAATATATACTCAGCATTGCCAAACTTGAGCATAATTTTGAAAAAAAAGAATCTGAAAAATACAGGTAGCGAACTATAAGTATTGTCGCAAAACAGTAATATGTTTCTTAATATTTTGTTATGGACTCAACGGATTTTATAGGATGATCATATATTTGTATGAAATTGTGTATATTTTCATGTAATCACATACAAAAATGTAGGAGTCACTGCAATTTTACCAGACTAAAACTCGGATCTAGGAATATTTCGATGAATCAATTTACATAAAATCGTATCCAATTATATCAGATCATAATCAGGATTAAATAATATCAGGTTTTTATATCTATTTGTATCAGTTTAGACATAAACTGATACAATTATATACAAAACTGATGCAATCTAATACAATTCTATCTTTCGATAAATCGGATAAAATTGTACTGGACACTTTTTTAATTGCATCAGACTATAACTAAACCCACACAAATAGAAACGATTTTATGGTCCCATATTCCAAATTATATATAATTAGATTATATATGGCGTGACAAAGAAATTGATAGGACTACATAAAGCTTCATAACAATTTATTCTTTATAATTTAATTATTCGTATTAATTAATATTATTTCGTTGGAATAAAGTATACGTGTTTTGAGAGTGCTCCAGAAATTTGTAAAAATTCACCTACCTATACGCCACTGTAAAATCCGGAAAGTTTGTGAATACAAAGTATACCGTGCCGTAACTGCTTGGTGAAATTCGTTTGGAATTTCATTGGGTGCGGAACACATATTTTCATTTTAATTTTTTTAAAAAATTACTTATTTTATTGCAAATATTGGAAGGATTATTAAACACAAAGTCACTCAAAGTTTTGTTACAATAACACCAGCTGACTTTTTCTTGCAATATACTGGTTTACAACATTTGTTTACATCTGCTGTCAAATATCTATTTAAAGTGATGCCATATAGTTTATGAGTTAAGTGCTACCAAATTTACAAAATTTGCGTTACTGTTTTATCGACTTGATTAATTGGTCTAAGAATAAGATTACTTTTTGTTAAATAATGGAACCAACTGATACCCCAACAACAAAGCGAAAACACCTCGAAACATCCCCGGAAGCTGTTAACTCAAAACAAAATGCTAATAATCTTGGAAACGTGGATGCAAATGAGTTAATGAAGATGATGCAAAAATCTATGGAGGTTGTGATGGAAGAAAAATTTAAAAATTTATCGACAAAAGCGGATATTGAAGAAATCAAGCAACATATTTATGATATTGATGGTAAATTTGAATCTCTAAAACAAGAAAACGTAGCTCTAAGAGATGAAATAGCGCAATTAAGGGAAGAAAGATGCAAAGATCACCAACAAATTAAACGCCTCGTAGAGCAAGGAAAGAGAAAAAATGTTATCTTTAGAGGAATTGTGAACAAAGGAAGCCCAAAGTCGTCTGTAGAACATGTCTGCCAAGATGTTTTAAAAATACATGATACAAAAATCATATCAGCAAGAATTTTGTTTACCGCTGGAGAAAAAATAGGTGTAGTAGCTGAAATGCAAACAGAGCAAATGGCTTATAACATTTTAAAAATTTGAAATACTTGGCTGGCTCAACAATAAAGATAGAAAAAGATCTGACAGAGGAAAGGCAACAAGACAGAAAAGTTATGATGCAGCTTAAGCACGATATACTAGCAGTGGATAAAACTCATAAAGTCTTTGTAAAGAACGATTCAATCAAAGTTGGTACCAAGTGGATCTCGTGGAATAAAAACCGAGAGTTGATAAGTGGAAAGGAGGGAGCTGAAACAGTCCTTAGAAACTTGTATGGGGAAAAAATCAATACAGTAAGCCTTAGTTATAATGTATTGTTAGAAAAATTAAATCAAAAAAACTAAAAAAGGGCAATATATGTAAAAGTGAAACCTTAGAAAATATAAATTACAGTCTAAAAATTTTGTCATACAATATACATGGTCTAGAAAATAAGATATTATTTGCTGATTTCTTTAAATATATTTCTAACTTTGATATCTTTGCATTGCTTGAAACTCATGTTTGTTTAGAAAATACTATAAAATTCAATAAATTCTTTGGTGGATTTGATTTGTTATGGAAACCTGCAACAAGAAATAGTCGATATGGAAGAAGCATTGGTGGTAGTCTAATTGGTGTAAAAAAACAATTACGCAATAAAGGTTTGCAGTACTATTTTGAAAACAAGCTGGGAATAGATTTCGTTAAGATTAATGCCAATGGCGTACAGTTTAACATTATTCCCTTATATATGAGAGGCTCCAATTGGAAAGAAGATTTTAATTTAATAGACTCACTCCTTAAAGAATACGACTTAATACATCCAATAGTAATTGGTGACTTAAACGTTAGAATAGGTTATATGCAAAAATTGCTCGAAGATATATTTAAGTCAACATTCCTGTCAGGAATGGCAGAAAGAAAATCAAAAGATAGTGTTCAAACACCAAATGGAAAACAGTTTATACAGTTTTGCTATGAATATGGTCTGGTAGTTACAAATGGAATGACAAGGGGTGATGAGGACGGCGAACTTACATTTGTCGGTGGAAATGGTGCATCAGTTATTGATTTGTGTGCTGTTTCTGAAGATCTTCTTGCTTATGTCGAAAAATTTGAAGTTGGAAATCAGATGTGGTCCGACCACTTCCCAATAGATTTTATCGTTACAAACAAAACTTGGAACATGCAGCGACAGTGACACAACACTTCTTCCAAAACTCAAATGGAGAGATGATAAATTATTTGAATATCAGAATAAAATTAGAGAAATATTGTTAACTGAAAAACAACAAAAGGAAACTTTGGAATTTAGCGATATTATAAGCATTATTAAACAAGTTTACCAAACTATAAAGTTTGAAAGTTTTAAGTTCCCTAAAGACCAAAAGTGGTTTAATATTAAATGTTATAATGCTAGAAAAAAGTCATTTGCAAAGTTACAAAAGTATAGAGAAGATAATAATGCTGAAAATAAAGATAAATATTTAAAAGCAAATCGACGTTATAAAGAAATATGTAATGAAGCTAAGTACCAATATTATCAACAACTAGAAGTTAAAATAGAAATGATAAAAGATAGTAAAGATTGGTGGAAAGTGGCAAGAGAAATAAGAAATGAAGATATGTCAACAACAATTCCAATATTAGCTACTGAATTAAAATACTATTTCGAACAGCTTCTGAACCCACAACAAACCTCATCAGACATACACTATGCCCCCCCATTTTTTGTTGATGAAGATTTGGATCAAACCATAACTTTAATGGAAATCAAGCTTGTTTTAGAAAAGACGAAACTGAATAAAGCTCCTGGAGAAGACCGCATACCGTATGAGTTCTTTAAAAATGCGCCAGATGAATTGTTAAACGAAGTGGTCAAAGCATGTAATGTACTGTTTGATGGTGGTGACATTGATAATATTTTTGTTAAAGGTATAATATTTCCAATCCTTAAGAAAGGCGATAATTCAATCCCAAATAACTACCGCGGCATATCATTCATGAATTGTTTAGCGAAGATTATGATGGGTGCTATAACGGAGAGATTGTCAAAATGGTCTGACAAATACAGAAAATTAAATGAGTACCAAGCTGGCTTCCGTAAGAATTACTCTACCTCGGACAATATCTACAGTTTGTCAAGCATAGTTCACCTGAATTTCAGTGAGAAAAAGAAAACGTATGCATTCTTTGTAGATTTTAAGGCTGCCTTTGACAAAGTGTCACGTAAAGCTTTAATTTATAAACTTCATGGAATGGGTGTATCATCTAAGGTAGTCAGATTTATACAGAAAATTTACGAAAACACAAAGTTTGCAGTTTGGACAGGCAGTGATATATCTGACGATTTTTCAACATCGACTGGAGTTAAGCAAGGGTGTTTATTGTCTCCTTTATTATTTGCGTTCTATCTCAACGATTTACATGATTTTCTGGGTGGTGGCACGAATGTTGGAGGACTCAATGTACGCCTTTTGATGTATGCTGACGACATAGTGATTTTAGCTGATGAAACTAACGTGTTACAACAAATGATACATAAGCTAGAAGACTATTGTAAAACATGGAATGTTGAAGTAAATCTAACCAAATCTCAGATAATGGTTTTTAGAAAAGGAGGTAAAATTGCTAGCAATGAAAAGTGGATTTTAAATGGAAACTATATAACAATAACATCAGAATATTGCTACTTGGGAGTGATATTGACACCGAAAATGGTATTTAGAAAACACGTTGAAGCGAGAAATATGTCAGCAAAGAGTAGTATAAATGTAACCTGGAACAACTTTCTTCGAAAACGCAATGTATCACTTCAAACCAAATGGAAACTGTTTCTAGCGGTGTGTAGAGCAGTTCAGACATATGGAGCTCAAGTATGGGGTTTTTCATATTTTGAAGAAGTAGATAAACTGTCAATTTATTTTGTAAAAAAGATTTTGAGACTACCAAGCTTTACTCCAACCTACACTCTAATGCTGGAAACGGGATTTGAAAATGGCCACCTTTTTACATTGGATTTGCATTTAAGATATGTAACCAAAACACTTTTTGAGTACACAGAGGAAAGATTGCCACACCAATTAACAAAGAAACTACTTCAGCGACAGATATATTGGGTTAATGAGTTAAATAAATTAGGTTATGAATTTGGTTTAACATGGTCTGACCAAAATTGCAATAAAAGGCAATGGGATTTAAATAAAATTGTCGTATTACAGGCGTTAAAATCAAAATATTTAGACCACCTAAAAACTAAAGTAGCACAAACATCCCGTATTTATAATAAATTAGACACCTTTGTGGGCCAGAAGTATTTGGTGGAATGCAACAACCACGAGGACATCATGTGGATTTTTAAGGCTAGAAGTGATTTAATAGCACTAAACGGCAACAGGTTTCAAGCAAATGCACCAAATTTATGCTCACTTTGCAATTTAAATGAAAAAGAAACAATTCAGCACTTTCTTGGTCGATGTGGAGCATTGAAAGAGTTTAGACTGATTTATTTCAATAAGGTTTTACTTCAAGAATTTGAAATCATTAATATCCTAAATGGACTAACTGTTGAATGGAAATCCTTAGCAAAGTATATTAAAACATGTATTTATTATAGAAAATTCTTATTGGATCAATTTAACTTTTAACGAGGAAAAATCAAATATGTATATTTTATTTATTAATATTTTATATGGACTGACGACCTCAGGTCAAAGTCATACTTATTCTATTTTCTATTTTTATTCAACTATTTATGTATATTGCTTAAATTTACGAAATAAAGAATAATACTACTACTACTACTACTATTAATTAATTTATTGCAAGCATAAATTTGTCTATTTTGCGTAAAAAAAAATTTAAAATTTTCCATAAAAAAAAAAGAATTCATGAATGTTTTTATTAAATGTATGAAAAAGTTTTGGTAAAATGCATACAGTTTATGAACAAATTTATTTTATTTATGAATTTGAAACTTCAATTTCGATCAGCGACCTCTAAACAAAATTTTGTTGAGATTTTTTTTTTGGCAGACCATATTTATTTTCATAATGGAATATTTAAAGGATAGTGAAGCTTGCGAATTCCAACTTTTTTTTGCACCACCTTATTGTAGATAGTAATTGCATTAAGTGTTTAAATATTTTTTGTACAATTATAACCGTAGAAAATTTTTGTATCGGCCTTTTGATACATAAAAGAAAAGGACACCAAGAAAGTGAATGTTCAACTTTTTGATAAATATAACATATTTCGCAAAATTTGCATTATTTTTGAGAATGACCCAATTTTAGAATAGTGCATTTAAAAAATAGATTACATTTAAAATGCAATTCTTTTTGACGCTGAAAAAAAGGGTAATTCACAAAATAAGGGTAGAGGAGGACAATAATCCAATGTATATTAAAGAAACTGCGAATGTTGAAACTTATACACTTTTTACACATTTTGTATTGTTCAAAATATTTCTCAAAGGTGTTTTATGATAAAAAAAAGTCATATTTTTTTTATATAATTCTCTACTGGATTAATCTACATCCAAAACTTTTAACAATGAGCTTAAATGCGTATTAGCTTTTAAGAGATAATTTTACGTTGTTTTTAAATTTTAAGTTAAATTATGTCGACAATGTAAAAGTATGGATTCCATACTTACATATTGTAAATACATTGTTCATACTCTCACATTGTTGACATACTAGGAAGATTTCGACATTATGTTATGTTTTGTAAATTTTTTTTAAACCATTACAATATTTTAATTTTCGGCAAAAGATTAACGAAATTTTAATTAATAATGTTAAATTGTCGCAATTTCTGACAGTTTCAGTTTCTGACTGGGTATACGTAATATTACAATAATAACAAAAATATATAACATACCCATTACACCTTATTTATATCAATTTATAAGTAGAGTTAATTTCCTTCACTATTTCACAGATTTCTTTCGGTGGTTTAAATTTAATTTAAATTATTAAAAAAAAATATCTACGTTTACCACTTGTTTATGGTTTTCATATATGAATTATTGATTTTTATTGTACACAGTAATGAGAACTTTGTATATCCTTTTGATTTGATATATTTACTTTATATTTTTATTAATAAAATATTTATAAATAAAAAAAAAAACACACACACATTCAACTAAGCAACAATATAGATAATTTTTAGCAATCGGAAGTATCCTTGTGCCGGCAAATAAAATATTAAAAACCAAAAGCAAAATGAATAAAATAAAAATTATCGATTATTACACCACGACCGACAAAATCAATATGAACTTGTTGCTAAAGAAAACATGTTGATTTATGCACCCCTTAAAAACACAAATAGTAACCGAAATATTAATGATAAATACACAAAAATCGTACTCCTTTTCTTTTGAAAGTGTAATGCAAAGACTAACTAATACTCTTTTTTGTTTGCAGTTATAGTGTGTGGAATATAGAATTAAGTTGAATATTTCATTATTTGTTTTTAATACCACCGTGCAAGTGAGCGACTAAAGTTTAACTATGTATGATTCTTATTTGTTTTGCACGTAGTAAGTGCCGTGGCCCGTGGTGTGTTGTCTGACGGTCTGTATTTGATGTGTATGTTAAACAGTACCTAACCAAAAATTTATATTTGATCAGTTTCGATTGCCTCCACAAAAATTCATAATTAAAATTCTTGTGGTGTTCTTTCTGCGTTTTTATTTTTTTTTTTCTTAATTATGGTTCTGGTAAAACTTTTAATCCTACTCGCTCCACTCCTTCATACATATATCACTTTTAATGTGCTGGGCCTGAAAAATTCATCCTTGTTCATCTTTAGTCGGATATATTTGTTACAAGGAGGAGCATTCGCCATGCGCTGTTTTTACTTAACCAAACATTTTATTGGGAAATTACATTAGTTTACAGAAAAATGCGACAAGCATGAGACTGTTTTTTAATTATGTATTTGATACACCTAAACCGAAAATCGCATTAAAACAATTTTATGAAATAATTATTGAAATATATTAAATTTTTAATTTTTGAGTAATTTGACTCTCATTACTATTGCATATCACGATTTAAGATCAAGTCACTTCGGTCAGGCGAATTGCAAAACAAATACCATTTTTATAGCTTTGGAGCCATGTGACTTATATTATTTCTACAATCTTTTTACGAAGGTGAAACTGTGAATCCAAAAAAGTTTATCTCAGAACAGGGTTGTTTTGAAGAAAAATTTGCTTTTCTCAGATTTCACTAATAAATGAGGTATGTTGCGAGAGAGGCTTAACGTTTTTGTTAATTTTATCTAAAAGAACATATCTTAAAATTAGAGTTGGGATTAATCGTTCATTTTGGTGACTCGGTCAGTATCGTTCAATTCGAGTCAGTGAACTAGTTCGTTCAAATCGTTCTTTTTTCCTTTGACTTGTGACTGATCTGCGTGTTGTGAACTGTGTCGTTCGTTTGACAATTATTACGCACTGTTCATGTTTTACGAGTTTTTTTAACAAATTTTACTGTACACATACAAAAAGTGTTATGAAATTGCAACTTTTCTAACAAAAATTTATTTATTTTGTGTAAAAAAAATATTATATTTGTATGACTATAATTGCTTTTCCTAATTTGAAACAATATTACTACTATTTCATAAAAAAACAATTATTGCTCTTAAAAGCAGTTTTAATTGAATAGAGATACAATTTTTTTTTTTTTTTTTTTTTTTTAAAGAGAGGCAACACTCAGGAAATACTTCCTATATTTAGTGTCTTGCTTTTTTGGAAAGGGATAGTATAGAGATGAAAGGTGGGGAAAGATGAAGGGCTTCAGACATGGCAACACTGTAATTGCGCGAGATGATAAGTCTTAGAACAGTTGTTGCTCGCCACCTGATGGAGAGTTGGCGAACTTATTGAAGCTTTTTGGTTCATAGCCCTGATTCATTATTTTACTTCGGTGGGGTAATTGCTATGGGAACACCGAAGGTGGGCATTGCGATACGTATGAGGGATAGAAAAAACTCATACATATTATTTTGATGTTGCCGGCACCGGGGATCGAACCCGGGACCTTCTGTGTAAAAGTCCAACGCGCTAACCATTACACCACAACGCCCATTGCTCTGTGAATAAAAAGAACGAAATGAACGATTAAACGACAAGATCGAATATTGGTGAACGAGTCATATCGTTCAATTGAGTGAGTCGTTCAATTGAACTAGTTCGTTCATGAACGACACAACTCTAGAAAAGAACGATTCGCAACGAAATTGTACCTAAAATAAATTAAATGAAGTTTTAATATACTCCTGTGAAAATGGGTAATTTTTTTATTAACCCATTTTTTACCAGAATGTCTTAAAGACATGGCATTTTTATGCATTTTTTACGCAGTAAAACACATATTCAAATGTGAAGTAGTGGCTGCAAACAAGGTTTAAAAAAAATTTTAATTTATATTTCCATGGTTGCCATTTAACGATTTGAAAAAAACAATTTTTCTCTTTTTTTAAAGCCCTTTTTTTAAAAAATATTTTAAAATATAAAGAAGTCCGGCGTAAGAAATGTGACTTATTTATATAGATAAAGACAGATGAGAAAACTTTTCGAAATATAATTTTTTTTTCGTTAAGCATGTACTTTTTGAAAAAAATTGACTGATCGAATCATGATTTTAACGTTTTTGTAAAAATTTAAAAATTCCTAAAAATACTGCGAAAACAATAATGAAAACTGATTGAAATTTTTTGATAGATGTTTGGGTTGCTAATAATACATAAAAAAATATCTTTTTTAACTTTAACGCCTTATGTGCGTGCAAAGCTTTAAATGTTGAATTACCATTAATTATACCACCACTATGGCACGAAATCAATGCTTGGTAAAAGAATGGGTTAAAAGGGCAACAAAAACTGCAAATGGATCGAAAGGTTTTGGTATCGACTACTACTATTGTTATTCTTATGTCGTAGCAACAACTTTAAAATATTGCAAATATTTATGAAAATAATCACCCATGAAGTGAACTTATAATTATTTCGTCCTCTGTACTTAGTTATGGGAAAATGGGCCAACAAGTCAGCAATAAAAACATGCTCTTAACCTATTTATTTGGACATTTACTGTATTCAATATTTCTACACATAATAATCTATAGCAATATCAAGGTTACTTAGCTGCTAGTGGCACAAGCATTTTTTTGGCTAAAAAAAAAAATATATAATAAATAAAATTGACAAAATATTATCATCTCGTGACTAAATATTGTTAATTGCGAGGGTGAAAATTAGTGTAGTTTCAATGCGGTTGTTGTTTTTGTTAATATTATTTGTATTAAATTAGTTAAAGTTTAGACAAATAAAAAAATTTACACATTCTCCATTGTGTAGATAACATTATAAAATTATGAATTTGTTAGCACTTCAATATAAATTTAATCGTTGCAAATGGTATTAAAGATAAAAACCAATAACAAAGTATATGAAATACACATGATACTTTTTTGGCTTTGCTGGATTTTAAAACAAACTGAAAACTAATACAAAAAAAAATATTGAGACAAGAAAAACAAACCAACTTTATGATCGATATTTATTTTCATATCGACAATTACAGTTGTGGGTTAAAAAATACAAACAATGATTGATACAAGTTTTCAGCAAACAATAAGGCAATAATTCTCATTTCGAAGTACTATACAACATTTCAGTGGACGACAAATAATGAACATTTTTAGTAAACAAATACAAATTAGTAGTGCTTCCAATTAGTGTAGTGTTTCCAATTCGATAAATCGATAGTCGACCCCAAAAAAATCGGTTAAATTAGATAGACTAACCGGTTAAATGTTGTACACGCATTTTTTTTCTCGATTTTCTCTCAGATCTTAGTAATTATCTTAATTTAAAAAAAATGGAAAGTAAAGCTAAAAAAGAAAACGCTGTGTAAAATAGCATCAAACTCTTTTAAATCAAGTACAAGCGATCTAGATAACTTCTTTTATACACTGATAAAAATTTGTGCGTAGTATTAATGAATTCCTTCATTAATCCAATGAATTTTTTCATAAAAAAGTCCCCAAAGAAACGTTTCATTGAGTCAATGAAATGTGTTTCATTAAATCAATTTTAATGAATGGTTTAATTGGCCCAATGAAAATTTCATAAAGTATATGAAATTTTTTTCATTAATCCTAGCCTAATCGTTGCTAAAGCTCATAATTTTTGACGAATCCGAAAACGATAAAATTTGAAAAATAGCTGATTAGATTTCAGATCGAAAATTACAAATTTCGAAAATAAATATTTTTTATCCATGAAAAAGAAATATTTTAATTATTGCACTTTTTTTAAATTATGTATATTAGGAACTTTAATGATTGAAAAAATCGTTTAAATATAATTAACAGGCATTAAAATATTAAAAGCTGAACTAAAAAAAAAACAATTTTAATTTATTTCTCTTTTTATTGTTTCATTTTTACAAAATTGTTCAATCTTTCTTTACATTTTTTATAATTTGTGTTAAAAGATGACATATTCTCTTATATGTCGGTACAAAATATGTAATTTTTTTCGATCTGGTTTGGAATTCTGTAGAACGATGGACGATTATAGTCCACTATTTGTAGTTAAATTACGACCATATTAGATAAAAACGTTAAATATTGTTAACAATGTTGTTAAAAAAATTATTATCGTTTAGCATAACGTTTTTGTGCAACATCGTCAAAACGATAACAATTTAGGTCTAGTTTTGAACAAAACTATATCGTTTTTCTTAGAGAATCTGTTCTCTGGAATTTAGTGACCAACTATTCAAATTCGTCAAAAACTGTTAGATATAGGCAAACTTAATAAAAAAAATTTATTTATATCAAAGTTTTGGTTAATTCTGTTTAAAAGAAATTTTTCAGTTCTTTTTATTTCAAAATGATAGTACAAAAAAAAAAAATTTTTTCCAAATTCAAGTCAAAATTATTATAGAAAAAAATTTGAAAATTTTTCATTGATTTAATGAATTTTTTTTATGAAGTTATGAAAAAATCATCAAAAATGTTAATGAAAAAAATACCAATATTAATGAATTTTCATTCAGGTAATGAAATTTTTCATTAAACCAATGATCGATTTTAATGAAATCGTTTCATTAATACTGTTTCATTTATAACCAACTGAAAAATATTGAATTTTAAAACTCACACCTTCCGAATTTGTTTAGAGTTGCAACTGGAGCTGACAAATGTACTAAAATTACTTTACAAAATTAAGCATTTAATGAAAAGTGTTGATAATATTTTTTAAATAAAAACTTTTATCAAGGCAGTTTCCACTTTTAAAGTAGCAGATTCAACTAAAGTGACCTATAATCAGTTTTCTACATTATTTTCCTTTCGATGTTCAGATTGACTTATTTCAATAACTTTTGCAATTGAATGCCTTGCACGAGCAAGGGTATAAAATCCTAAAACCAAAATGCTCAGGAGAGAAAAAAACGTGGGAAACTGTAAAAAAATAAGTTTTAATAAATTTTTGCTAATCTATAAATATTGGAAACATGTACCTGTTTACAAAATTTAATTTCCAAATTTTAAGCAGAATTAACTAACAAACAAGTTGCACTTGAAATTTTCTGTAGTGGAATAAGAGTATATGTTATAATTTTATTTGCATTTTCATAGATTACCCAAGTGGCTTTTTAAAATAATTTTGTTCTTCTTTTGAGTTTTCAAACCACTATATGTAAATTTATAAACGTTAGATTGCGTACCTTCATAAACATGCATCCCTTAATTTTTTACTAATTAATTTCACTAAAATTGAAGCGAAACTATGGGACACTTTTATTTCCCGCTTATTCAGATTATTGCAACCTAATTAGTAAGTGACTTACCATGATACATTTAATGATTTAGTTTTCCATGGTAAAAATGAAAAATATCTTAAAACTATTATTTTAGAACAATGTCTCATTATAACATTTAAATTATGTGCGCCCCGGTAGGCTAGTTGGTAGCGTGCTGGCTTATCAGTGCGAGGGTCGTGGGTTGGATTCCCACCAGAGGCACTGGTCGCTACAACGCGCCGAAGGCCATAGTAACTAGTGCTCGGTTAGGGTAATAGTATATAATTTGTAATTATATAAATATAAATTAATAAAAAAAAAAAAAAAAACATTTAAATTTTAATTAATTAAGATAATAAGAAAAGTGTATTTGAAATAGGAATTTTTATCTTATATTGGTAAAATGGAAATTACATTTTTTTTTGAAAAAATCAATATTTGTGAAATTAAGAAATTTGTAAACTGCATTTTCGAATTAAAATCGAATGTATTGATTCAAATTTCTTGTTATAATTTTAATTTACAATCAATATATAACAATTTATAGTTGTATTTAACAATATAAAATAATAAATAAACGTTTAAACTTGGGTTCATAATCACTTATTAATGTTAGAGGAGATTTTAAAGATATTAATTAAGGTTTTAAAATTCTACAAGTTTAAAACATATAATTGTTGAGCATCAGCGTAATAATGTTGTTTGTCCTTATAATTGTCTCAGTTCACTGTAAGGTTCAGAATTTATATTCTGTCATTGAGTTTGGGATTAGTTTAAGGACTCGGTTCATAGTAACATTTGATCCTATAATCATGGCTAACCCAGAATCTAAATATTTTCATTTGCTAAGTCTAGCGTGTGATAATATCATTCAAGAATTAATGTTATCTGCCCATGTCAATTAGCCTAGTTCACAATTGTGGGTGGTAAATGTATTCTAGCATTTAACTGTTCAAAATAATGCTAGCCTTACACACAAAAAAAAATAAGAACCCATTTCAATTACGAAAACCACATATTTAATAACTTTAATTGCTGAAATTCCGCCAACAACGAAAATTTCTAATTCAATTAGGAATTTATAGCTTTTTAATTGAATTATTTTTCAATTAAATAATAACTAATTTGAGTAAAAGATGATCAACATCGCATACCTTCCCAAAAAAAAAAAAATTGTTATTCCCATACCAAATGTTTTTTTTATAGAAGTGTTGTTGCCATACCAAATGTTTTTTACAGCTTGTATTTTATAACATTGAATTTAAACCGGCATGAAATTCTTATTTAGTTGACAAATTTATTTATACTTAAGTGAACAAATTCACACGGAAATTAGTTTTTTCTTTCTATTGATGCGTAGGGGTTATGGGAATTTTTTTTTTTTTTTTTTTTTTTTTGCAGAAATTAGCCCTTTTGTTGAAATAAGATTACTTTTTTTCTAATTAAAATAATTTTTAATTTATTTTTTCCATTTTCTTTCTGTTTAAAAAAAATTAAAATTTTTATTAGACGAAATTAAACTTTAAAAATTACATTATCAATTTTATGATAATGTTTTAGAATAAATAAATATTCAGATTTAAATAACTGAAACTAAATTATTTAACTTAATAAAGTAATAAACCTGATAAGAATTAATATCCTAATAAGAACAACAACAATGTGTTGATGTTTGCTTTTGTGCGATAATATAAAAAAATGTCAAGCAAGTTCCGAAATTGAGCAAATATTCAATTGATTCAATAAATTTTTAATTGACACCTTTTAAAATTTTCAACTTACCGATTTAATTGAATAGTGTGTAATCCCAATTTATTACGTTGTTTTAAGATTTTATTTTGTTTCCATTTATATTTTGAAAGTTATATAAGGCTCAAATACTGATATCATTTATTATCATATTATTATAATTATAGAACTATCCTAAGTCAAATTAATACTTCGAAAGATGTTTTATTCTAATGCAATCCTATACCTTTTTCTTCATTTATTTTTATGTTCTTAAACGCTGATATGGATCCCGAAGAATTTCTTTATTAACTTTGAACTGCACTTACGAGATATGGTAATGAAAAACTTGGATTCGTTTTTTTATTAAATACCTTAATAAACCGTAAATTTTAAGGCCTTAAACGACTATTTTTCATCCCGCTTCCACAACATCTATTTCAATTAGTTTCAATAGGTTGTTTTAATAGTTTTGAAAATGTCAGTTTAAATATTAAATATACAATTGTTTGCTGAAGCTTCTACTAGATCGTTGTATGTTTCAGACCTCCATACGAAGGATATTACACGGTAAGCCCAAACTCAATCCGAGGATCTTTTCAAATGTTCGGAAGACAAAGGACATTTGTTAAAGGTAGTATCTTATTAAAAACAAGTAAATATTTCAACCAGTAAAAATTTCCATTTTAAAAAATAAACTTTTTAGTATTCCATAACAACTATTGTAAATTTTATTTATATCTCATTGTTTTATTATTAATATTCAATATTCTGCACTTATTTTAAATAAATTTACTAAATTGTTTGTACAATCATTTTCCTGAATTACAGGACACAGTTTCACAGAATAAAAAATTATAGACTCAAACTAAGCACTAAAAGATTTTCATTTTTCGAACGTTAATTTTTTTTTAATTCAAAACAAAACATTCTTTAAGCAATGGAAAGTATTTCCGAAATTCTCAAATATTTTAAAGACAATGTGACTTAGCTTATTTAAAAACAAATCATTTTACTGAATCTTTTACTATACCAAAGTGTGTTTATATTTGTTTTTGAAACAAATAAATGCATATTTCTATATATACTAGCTGACCCGGCAAACGTTGTTTTGCCTTCAAATTTTATTTGTATTAATTAGCTGACCCGGCAGACGTTGCCCTGCCTAAAATTTTGTTTAAGCCTAATAACTTTTCTAAAAATAGCCGAGTTTAATTAACCACAGATATTTTCATATAAATTCAACACTCATTACTATAGTTATCACTAAACTTTGGCTACATTGAGATAAGTTAGCTGACCTTAGTTTGTCTATGATCGTTTTTAAAATTAAAAAAATGATTATTGAAATGTGTAATACATTAAAAATAAGATAACAAAATTAAGTAAAAATTTCGTGTCAATGATATATTTTTTTTATAATAAAAAGCTGAGCTGTATACAATTTGAAGTAAACCTGTTAAAAACTATATGGGAGCAATTACATAATTTTAAAAAAGTGGGCGTAAAAGTGGGCGTGGTCGAAAAAAAAGTAATGATGCCACAGTCCCAGTTAAATGCTGTGAAAATTACAGGAAGATCGCTCCAGAGGTTTGGTCTCCTATAAGGTACAAACTAACAAATAAACAAACACACATTCAATTTTATATATATATAGATAAAACAGGATGTGTGTATGTATGTATGTAACGTATGGCCTCCAGAATGGCTGGGCCGATATTGATGAAATTTTCAGGGAATCTTCAGAATATTCAGACGGGTGACACTGTGAAGTCTGATTTTTGATTTTCGGTCCGGGGCGGAGGGGAGTGGCAAAATCATAATCAAAATTTTCATATTGTACCACCAATGACATATACATATATTTATTTTTTTTATTTTATTTTATTTTATTTTTTTTGAAAGCCGTTGTCATGTTTTTCAAAACGAGATATCAAATTCTTAAATCGGTTATGTAGTTCCGAAGATATTTACAAAAAACCTATGTTAATATTTACAAAAAACCTATGTTAATCTTCAAGCTATGTTACACGAACACAACAGCCTCATCCGTCTATTCAAAACAGCCCTAGACCAGATGCCGACAGATGATTATACGGTTGTGATAAGAGCTGACAAGACACCGGCTGGTGAGCATGAACTGCGCTTCAATGCAACATTTGAAGGCAAAACAACGTTTTCCGGGTCAGCTATATTTCATAAAATTGAGTGTGGTTAAAAATTAACGTTAATCATCGTCAGAATGTCGGTAATTGTATTTTCCTGTCACAAAAAAAATATGTGTGAAAAAAATATTGATAAATTTAAAGAAACCAATAAAATATATTAAATTTTTTTCAAAAACGCATTTTTTATTAAAATATATTATTATGTTTGTATTTGTTTTTGAAACAAATAAATGCATATTTCTATATATATAAAACAGGATGTGTGTAACATTTCATAGATCTAATGCAAAAATTCAGTGATATCATGCAGATAACTCTCTCACTGTATAAATTCATAGCAAAATATACAACAAAAAATGCACTAAAACATGTATTCATAGCAAAATATGTAAAAATATGTAATTGTACGAAAATATGCATTAATAAATCAATGCCATTTTGTTGCAAATTTAGTGATTCGCAAAAATAAAGGGTGCTTTTTATACAGGTATAGAACTTTAAGTTGGCAACACTTTTTAATTGGCAGCCATTTTGTCAGCTGTCAAGTGATTTATGTTTAGTTTGGTATTTCAACATGAATAGACTGACGCCTGAACAACGCTTCCAAATTGTGCAAATTTATTTTGAAAATCATGGCTCTGTTCGAAATACGTATCGCGCACTACGTCCATTTTACGGTCTACATAATAGTCCATCAGAGCAATTAATTCGATTAACTATGGAACGTTTTCGCACCATTTACTCTAAATGATAATATGCATCCACAGAGACGTCGTACAGTGCGTACAGAAGAAGTCAATCTATCCGCCATCGTGCACAGGAATTTGATATGTGTCCTTCCACTTTATGGAAGATTTTGCAGAAAGATCTTGGTTTGAGTGCTAACAAAATCCAACTCGTGCAACTATTGAAGCCACACGATCACCCAGCAAGGCGTAGATTCGGTGAACTTGCCCAAAACAAGATTATCGTTGATCCAGATTTTCATAAGCGAATTTTGTTTAGCAATGAAGCTCACTTTTGTTTAAATGGATACGTTAATAAACAAAACTGCCGTATTAGGAGTGATGATAATCCTCAAATGTATGTTGAGACAGCGTTACATCCAGAAAAATTGACTGTTTGGTGTGATTTATGGGCTGGTGGAATCATTGAAGAGTACTTCATTAAAAACGATGCTGGTTAGAACATTACAGACAATGGTGACCGCTATAGTGCCATGATTACTGACTTTTTCGTTTATCAATTGAACAAACATGATGTGCAATAGCTGTGGTTTCAACAAGACGGCGCAACATGTCACACAGCACTTGCCACAATTGATTTATTGAAGAAAACGTTTGGTAACCGCATAGTTTCACATGTCGGACCCGTGAATTGGCCTCCAAGATCGTGCTATTTTACACCGCTGGACTATTTTCTGTGGGGATATGTGAAGTCACTAGTCTATGCCGATAAGTCCGAAACGATTGACCACTTGGAGGAAAACATTCGCCGCGTTATTACCAATATACGGCCACAAATGTTGGGAAAAGTAATCGAAAATTGGACCTCCAGATTAGGCTACGTTCGAGCCAGCCGTGGCGGTCATATGCCAGAAGTCATATTTAAATTATAATGCCAGAAGACTATCTTCCGAATAAAGTGAATTTCATGTCAATTTAAAAATTTATCTTTATTTTATTCCATTTCAAAGTTCTATACCTCTATAAAAAAAACACCCTTTACTTGATTGAATTTGATCTACAGCTAACGAAAACAAACACATATTTACATGAACTTCCGAGTCCTACTGATAATACTTTCTTTTTAAACTCCTCCAAAATAAAACCTTAATATTCTAAAGCATGTTTCATTCAAAAATTGCAGGATGCTGTTAACATTACTTGATTTTTAACGATAAAAAGATGGTCTTTGGGTATTTATTGATAAAAAATCAAAGAAATGTTTTATCGATTATTCGACCCAAAAAAACCGAATAATTATTGTAATTTAAGCGAATTATTGAAATCATTAGTAAAGAGTGAACTAAAAATAAATGAAAAGTTACATTCTTTTTACAAAAATAACTATTAAATTAAACTACTTCATTAAGTTAACAAAACTCTGTAAACACTAATAAATTTAAGGACGAATTTCATAGAACTTTATGAAATCTTGCATTGCTTTTTTGCAAAAATTAATTTATATTAATGAGAATACTCTCAGTGTAGTCGATATTTTCATGATTGAAAATACATGTCTTTAGGGTCGCTATTCATTTTGCTAGATTTGTACGCTCATCTGTATTAACATCATTATGCGTACATTAAAAATTGTAAATACTTACTAAGTATGCGCTATTTTTCTACATTGTATAAATATTTAAACTGCATTGTGCTGACGTTTGTTTTCTTTTCCTTATTTTACGCATTCGTATATACACATTTATATAAATTTATATAATAGTGTGTATATGTGCGTTTTATATGATATTAATTAGGCAATCTATAATCAAATTTCACACTTTTATTACAACTTAAAGAATCGTGACTTTAAGTGATATCACTCCAATGAAAAATGGGGGGAATTTATTTTTATTTAAAGATAATATATTTCTTAAGAAAAGTCAATACTTTTACTTACTTAACTTTTCCATTGTTACATTTGTTTTAATTAATCACAATTATATTATTGTGTAGGCACGCAGTCAGAAACTGCCAGTGGTACAAAAAATAAAGCACTTCCTAACAGAGGAATTTTAAATATATTACTGGCAGAACCCTTGTTTAAGACACTTTACCAGCGTTTCCAAAAAGAGTTTTGCCAGTATTTGTTTTAAAAAGATTTCGGTGGTTCACAAAAAAAACATTGGCAAAGAATTGGCGGAGATCACTGGGCCAACGTTGGCAAAAAGTGTTTTCCCAGTGCTATTCAGTCAGAAATTACCAACGGATCAAAAGTCTAATAACTGGTAAAAGACAAATTTTATAAAAATAATGATGCTTTGTTTTAAAAACTTTGTAGTCGGAATTTATTTTACTTTTTTAATATTTTTTTAATATAAAATCGATTTATTTGTTTCTGCAAAATCTCTTTTAGGATAACTTTTTTTTTGTTTTCCCAACGTTGGCTAGTTGAATCCAACAAAAAATATGCCAGTGCTGAAATATTTGAGCAGACAAATGTTACCCAGCAGTGATCATTCACTTTCGTTTTAAGCTATCAAGTATTATATGTCTCGTAAGCTCAGTGAGTAGAGCTGTCGGCTGCCAATATGGCGGGTTCTAATCAAGGCAGGAAAAAAAATGTAAATGCACTTTTTTTATTTTATTTTTTAAAATCTATTTTAAGACCACCTATTTCATGGTTTTACCAACAATTTGCCAACGTTGGCAATTTTGTTTTTCCAGTGTTTGTTCGACTCTTTTTAAACAGGCGGACCTTTTGTCCAATGGAGTTATCATTTGGGGTTAGGAAAGCACTTGTTACCAGCACTTATTGCCAGCACTTGTACCTCCTATTCAAGTGATTTGCCAGCGGTGCGTCGTTTGATTTTTCTGACTGGGTATCTACGATTCTAAAGTATAATTCATAATAATTTCGTTTGTTAATATTAATTCCGCTGCTATTAGCAAATGTCATGAAATTATAACTGATTTATTTAAGAATAAAACAAAAGTGTCTTGTGAACTCATCAATAATATCTAATAATAATAATGTTCAGACATAATAGACAAAATTATACAAACATATGTCAATGGGTATTTTGCCATTAGTGCAAATGATAATTAATATATTTATTTACCGACGGAAAAAGTTTCAATATAATCATATATGATTATATATAATATCACATATAACTAAACATCACATTTCATCTGATCCGAGAAATGGCATACATAAGCTGATGTCATTGTATCTCATGGGGTTTAATCTCATATAGTTTTATCCGAAAATGGGTCTATCAAAAATGATCCATTTGTATATAATTCCATACAATTTTTTCTAATAAGTTTTTAATTAAAAAATTAAAATGTTTTAGAGGTCAGTACTTTTTTTTAATCCAATTAAGTACTACTTGTAATTTATGTATAAAACATATAAATATTGATTTTAAAAAATAATGGTAAATCTAAAAATTTATGCTTTTTATGAACCTAAAGTTCGAACATATAATAAATTTCAAACACAAGGCAAAACAAAAAAACAACATTTTCCGAGCAAAAAATCAACTTTTTTCGCAAAATGTCAAATACCAGACTTACAATTTTTTTTGTTTTGAAGGAGAAATAAACAGCAAACTTTACATGTCCTTGATATACAAAATAATTAAAAATAACAACTATACGGTCGGTATTACGGATAACTACGACATTTTTTATGAAATCTCCCTATTTAGTACTTTAGCAATTTCAGATTGTGCAAAACAACTTTTTCTTTAAACACAAAACAGGACCAGTAGTAGAAAGCATATTGCCTATAAACTAAGTAACTATTTAATTTTTACAATTGGAAATTTAAAATCGATTACGCATGCTATAATTTACGCATGTGTTTAATTTGCTTAAACTAGCCGTTTTCAACGGTCTCTTCTAAAAAGCTGAACTGGTTTTAAGAAATTTTCGAAAAATGTGTTAATAGTGGTACTTTTAATTAAATTATTTTCATGTTATTAAGCAATTTTAATTAACTTGGCCAAATTATATAGATCCATTTTTCGAATCAAATTATATCATATGAGATCCCATGGGATCACATGAGATAAGGTTATGCATGCCATCTTTCGAACCAGAGATATGTTAATATAAAGGGTGTTTTTATAGAGGTATATAGCTTTGAAATGGAATAAAACAAAACGACGCGTCGTACAGTATGCACTGTACGTCTCTGTGGATGTATATTATCATTTAGAGTAAACCTAGTGCGAAAACGTTCCATCGTTAAACAAAGTAATTGCTCTGATGGACGGTTATGTTGACCGTATAATGGACGTAGTGCGCGATACGTATTTCGAACAGAACCACGATTTTCAAAATAAATTTGGACAATTTAGAAGCGTTGCTCAGGCGTCACTGTATTCATGTTGAAATGCCAAACCAAACTAAATGTAAATCACTTGGCAGCTGACAAAATGGCAGCCAGTTAAAAAAGTTTTGCCAACTTAAAGTTCTACACCTGTATAAAAAACACCCTTTATAACATATGATACAAAGATATATGATAATATATTATATTATTTGTTTAAACAAACCGTTTCCAACGCTCTATTCTAAAAACTTGAACTGGTTGTAAGAGAGTTTCGAATAGGTGTGTTTACAGTGTCATATATGGGACTTATTAATTGAATTAATCGATGATTTCATTGATATCAATTGTAATGAAATTATTTTCATTAGCATCTTTTTATTTAATAATAATGATTAATGGCAATGACTTTGAATTTCAGTACCATTAGTAATGCATCAATTAATGGAAACCAATTACAATTGACAGTTAAGATTTTCGAAAGACTTAATAATGGTGAATATCGATTAAATCAGGGCTAAGGGCATTATGTAACGCTCGTAGTACAAATAGGCTAGGTCCGGGAAAGATCCCAAGAGATTAGTGTCTTAATTATTTGTTTACCAAAGTACGTCCGTGAAAATACCAATTTAATCACTCCCATAAGAAAATGGAATATTGGCCCAAAATGGAACTATATGGAATGAAACAGGGAACGAGTGGAATCGGAACACTTAACACATTTGTCTTATGGGAACGTGTTACAGGGGTTAAGTTTTGTGAACAACTTAAGTTTTGTGAACTAAGCGAGATAGGGCAAACGGCCAACAATGTGGCTCCAATGGAGCATTAATATACACTTACAATGTGGATTGGCTAGGTCCGGGAGAGATCATGCGTGATCAATTTTTAAAAAGCAGCCACAAGGTACTTATTTACGTGATAATACAAATAAACATACTCGTATAATAGAAAGTTAGTTCCTCGTTTCATTTCTTTTCCTGTATTCAGTGTAACAATTCCTATCGATATCCACTCCACTCCTCTGTAAACCTATTTACATTCCACTTTTTTTTGTAAACAAATGCTTATTTTGGTCAATTGTAATTATTGTTTGTTTGTTTATTAATTAATAATCATATAATTACAAATTATATACTATTACCCTAACCGAGCATTAGCGAAAACAGACCAGTGCATCTGGTGGGAATCGAACCCACGACCCCCGCACTGATAAGCCAGCACGCTACAAACAAGCCTATCGTGGCACACCAATTGTAATTAGTTTATTAGGCTTTAGTGTAATTTCATTAGCATCAGTAAAACAAATGCAAATGCCAAAAAAATTTCATTACAATTAAATAGTAAAAAAAAAAAAAAAAAAAAAAAAGTAATGAAATATTTTTGGCATTAGCATTTGTGAACTAATGTTAATGAAAAAATCCCAAGTATGAACAGTGGTACTTCTAACTACTTAATGTTCTTGCTTTTAAGCAACTTTGATTAAATTTTAAAGTTAATTTGTGGTGTTTAATGTATTATATGCATAATTTTTGTGTAATTTACACCACATTTTGCTTACAGGTTTGCTTACAGGCGCTACAAAAAAAAAAATGTAATAACTTTTTTCTGAGTAATTCATCGGTTCCATTTTTTGTTATTGTCAGTAATTGGTTTTTAAATTTAAGGAAAATAGGCGATTGAGGTAATGAAACGAAAGGTTTGATTGTGCAGTAATATTATGCATTGGAGGCTATCGTTTCCAAATAAACAGAGTTTGGGGGCCCATATGGCGGCACTTATCCGAGTAGATGAGGCTCGTAAGCAATTTCGTTAATAGTGGGACAGTCGTTATTAGTTCTTATCATCGAGTACGGACGCGGAAAACTATTGCTGCTGCAGTTGCTGCCATACAAGTCAATTGTAGAGTTTCGACAAGGAAACTTTTTTGCTCAAATGGTATCACCAAACAGTCTCTACAGACAGTTCTTTATAAAAATTTTCATTTATGTCTTTATAAAAATCAATTAACAGGCAAAGTGACAAGCTTGGAATTTTCTGTATAGTAGATTAAAAAAATGTGCACAAAGAAACTCTAAAAAACTGTTTCCCTTAAAATGAGTTGGTATAGAAAATTTAACAAATGTTGGGGACCTTGGCTTGTTGGTTAAAATCTAATAATTATAACATTGTTTTTTTAGTACTTTAATAAAAAATATTTATAATCATTACAAACAGAAACCGTAGTTTTTAAATTTTTTTAAAGTAAATATTGAAACTCATTTATATTCCAATTATAAACGGTGCAAAAAAATATATAATTGAGAGAATTTTTCAAAATTTGACCCTTTGGGTCAAAGTTTCTTATTTTTTTTTCCCTAGAATACGATTTTTCTGGAACGTTGAGCGATTTTTAAATCGCGATTTTTAATCATATCCAGATATACAGGGTGATTCAGTCACGACCCGCCAAATTTCACCAGCGTGTTCGTTGTCTCATTTTATGAAGATATGTCCATTACGACCATCCCCGGAAATGCAAGTGTGCGAAATGGCAGGGGTTTGAAAATTTTCGGATTGGTGGTCGGAGGGTAGTAGGGTAAAATTGCTAACTTCTGAACCAGTGGTCAGATTTTTTTGTTTTTTGGCTTTTTTGAAAGGTCTTTAGAAGCGCTTTCATAATCATTAAAGAAAAATTAAAAATAAAGTGAAGTCACCGAGATAACGAGCTTTAAAAAAGAAAATTAAAAAAAAAGGCATAGGAACGTGAACATAACCTCAATTTGCTCAGTCAGATGGCAGGTAACTCCTATTTTTTTTTTCTATTCGAAGATAGTTCTGCCTCTTACCTTTCCGAAATGTCCTTTTCGAAGCACAGAGGTCTTACCTTTACAAAGTTATGACCATTTGACTGAAATGCAAAAAGTTTTGTTTTTTTTTTTGATGTGAAATAAAAGCACATATTCATTTGTATGCCTTTATTTTAAAAGTCGCTGTTGGTAAAGACGTGTGAAAAATTTTGTTTACGTGGTTTGTTTACGTGTTTAAATGCATACAAATGAATATGTGCTTTTATTTCACATCAAAAAAAAACAAAACTTTTTGCATTTCAGTCAAATGGTCATAACATTGTAAAGGTAAGACCTCTGTGCTTCGAAAAGGACATTTCGGAAAGGTAAGAGGCAGAACTATCTTCGAATAAAAAAAAAATAGGAGTTACCTGCCATCTGACTGAGCAAATTGAGGTTATGTGCACGTTCCTATGCCTTTTTTTTAAATTTTCTTATTTTAAAGCTCGTTATCTCGGTGACTTCACTTTATTTTTAATTTTTCTTTAATGATTATGAAAGCGCTTCTAAAGACCTTTCAAAAAAGCCAAAAAACAAAAAAAATCTGACCACTGGTTCAGAAGTTAGCAATTTTACCCTACTACCCTCCGACCACCAATCCGAAAATTTTCAAACCCCTGCCATTTCGCACACTTGCATTTCCGGGGATGGTCGTAATGGACATATCTTCATAAAATGAGACAACGAACACGCTGGTGAAATTTGGCGGGTCGTGACTGAATCACCCTGTATATGAGTATACAGCAACTTTTTTCATCGGGCTATTTATTTCGTATGATTAATTCCTCAAATATTATTATTTTATAACTATAGAAAAGAAAAAATAATTAATTATAATGTTGTTTTTGAATTAACTAACATTTTATCAAATATTATAGTAATACTAATAATATTAAAATGGATTACAAATGACATATTAGCAAGAGTTTGTTAACATGCCGGTGGAAAAAGTTCTGATATATGTATACATATATAATCTTAGATAGTCACATATGTATTATTTGATTATCACGTCAAATCTGATCCTAAATATTGCATACATAACATTTTCTCATGAGATCCCTGGAACCTCATCTAATATAATTTGATCTGAAAAATGGGTGTATCTAATTTCATCAAGTTATATATAATTTGATAAAATTTTAGCACTACTAATAGTAATGAAAATATAAATTAATGTATTTAAATTTGACAAATTAGCCTATTAATGTTTGTTGCTTTACTTGGATTTTCCTATTTTGAGCATTAAAATAACTTTTTCTTAGGATTTTTTGGCTTTTCATTGCTATTTTAAGGTTTTCTGACTTAAAGATCTTTTTTACTCATGGAATATTATTTAATCTATTAACTTTGAACTGTTCTTTACAGTACAGCTTTTCTAAGTTGTCTTTTCTACAGTACAGATTTTCTAAGTTTTCCTATTTTTTACTTTTTTTACAAAATTTATTGCTTTAAATACATATATAAAAGTGAAAGAATTTTTCTTTTTAATTTTGACAAATATATTTATATAGAATTATATGTGATTCCATATATTGTTATATATAAAAGTATAGCGCTATATTAACGATTTTCGTAAAACTAAATATGAGATGTAAATATATATTGTTACATATGGCCACATATGCAAATGCAGTTAAAAACAAATGCATTTCACTCAATTCAACTAACATTGTCATTTGTTTTTACTGTTCAAAAAATGAACCACAATTGCAGTAAAAATGATCCACATATGCAGTAAAAAATAAAAAAACATTTATTTTTTTTTAGTTTTTTAAATAAAACAACACTGCGGTATAAAATGAATGTAAAATCATAATACAGAAATTTGATGTGGTTTGTTTTTTTAAATGAACTGGAATAGTAGTCAAAACTGAACTTACTTCCACAGATGACTGGGCTTTCACTTAAAAATAATTACAAGTATTACAAGCCAAACAACTAGAAATATTTACAGCAGATGTTCCCTGAGTGTATATATAAACTCTTTTCTTGTTCCATCTTAATTATATATTTTATAACAGGACTATCACTACTTACATCAGCTTATTCTCAGCATTTCTGTAAAACATTTAATAATGACAAACGAATCCAATTACTTTTTGCATTATTTTAAAATAAAAAACAGCACTAACAATACCGAATTATTTTTACCATTATAGTAAATATAAAGTGAAGATCGGAACGTTTTTGGAATAAATTCTAATGAGACATGTGGGTAGCTGGCTTTATCAACCCATTGTAGAGAAGTTTTAACATATAAATGGTTATATACAGTGCCCGACAAAAGTTTTGGCAAAATTTTGTATATAAAAGAAAGAAATAAAGTATAATTAAACATTTTTATCAAGTTGATAAAATTACATTTCATAAAATTAATTGTAGAAGAGAATTCTGATTTGTGTTTTCAAAAAAGCAAAAAAAATTGTTTATTTAGTTTTTAATTGGACATAAGTTCTGGCACACCTAGTTCTTTTTTTAACTTTTCGCTGTTGGTTTAAAATTGTTTACTTTAAAAAAAAAGGAGAATACCTTGAATATATACAATCAATATACGGCCTTGATGTGTTTTAGTCAGAAAATCTGCACTCAATGGCATGATTTTTTAATAGCACTACCCAAACTTAAAAAAACGGTTTTTTTTGAAAAAAAAAAAAAAAAAATACCAATGCATTTGCAAAGAGAAAACTGTCGCACAATGTGGATGGACAATAGCTTAAGTCTATTGTCGGACAAAAATTAGGAAAACAACAGGAAACAAAGAAACTAATTGATATCAAGCTGTCTTTCTCTGCGTTTCAAAAATATAATTACACATTAATTTCACAAAATCAAGTTAAAAAATAAGTATTTATTATTATATTTATTTTTTATTTTACTATTTAAAACCAAATAACAAAATCAATTAGTATTTTATAACTATAAAAATATTTAACTTAATAAATTAAAATTTACAAAAATTCAAGACAAATATTTTAAAGCAGCAGTCATAATAATGCGTGAGGCGTCCTTTTTTCATTAACTCGAAAATTCCATCAGACAAATGGATTTATTCAGATTATTTTATATGAAAAACGATTTCATATTAGAGGTTTTCTGCGTAAGCTTGTCGGGTTAATGCTGAGAACATGCGGGACATTCCAATACACTTATAATTTTGATGATAGCCATTCCATTTTCTGACGACTTACATGTACTGAGGCATAGTGGTGTTCTTCGGTGCTATTTCATTAAATGGTACCAATTTCTCTTCTAATAATGTAATGTACTCGGAAGAATTCATTGTATTGCTTGGATGTGCCAAATCAGCCATAACGTTAAAACAAACAGGGCCCCAAACCTTTAAGGATCCGCCTCTGAAATTTCTTTTTCAGAAATATCGTGGTTCCTTATGTAGGTCTCTCCAATAGCTGTCAAAACCATCTGGACTTTCAAGATTGAAAAAATCGCCTTTAACAGCAATTTATGTTTAAATAGTAATACCAACAATAGCGATTATCGATCTACCTTTCTCAAGTTGGTGTTTGGAACATTTGTGGCGGGGTAATGACTTTAGCACAGACATCAGCTTTGTCGAGTAATTCTCTAGGAATCATTTAAGAGTCTACTTATGATTGATTTGAACCTATTTACCTTGCATTCATCGATTATCTGATTGCGAGATTATTCATTGTGTTGCTGACACAGTCCAACAAAAATATTTGTGACAACGCCATGTGAACGGTTTACTTAGATATGAACCACGCGTCGTTTTATTACAAATTGATTACAATTTAATAACAGACAAAAATAATTCTTGAATTTGTCTTTGTTTGTTATATTTCTTTGTTTATCTATGTAAAATTTTCAATAATATAATTATATCCCATTTGATAAGTTCCCATATATAAGCATATACAAACTGATACGAAAAATGAGACATCTACATCTATCTAATTATATCAAATTATATATAATTTGATACAATTTTGTACGTGACTTGTCCATATTCGGGACAATAAATATAAATATATCAGATTTTATAAACTTTTAGCCGATAGTAGGTATGCTAACTTCAAGTTATGCTTAAAAGTATTTAACTTCAAAATTTAAATTTTTAGAAATCAACAATTTAAAAGAGCAAAATTTTTGCAAAATGACACAACGAAATGATAAAAAATTATCAAGAACAAATTTAGTGTTTCAAAAATATATAATTATGAAATGTATACATTTTTTTATTTGAAATTATATACAATAAATTACTTGCAAGATTTTTTAAGAGCTTTCGGGTTTGATTTAAAATTAAATTTAGAGAAATGTCTGAAATCTTTATTTGAGTCGATAGAAAGATCTATATAATTCAATGTTTAAAGATAATTTCATGTAAATGTTGACCGCGGTTCAAATGGTTTATACGATATAGGCGGTCAATTGACCGGCTACAAACGTAAAATTAACTGTTCATTGAACTCGCCTCTCAATTGGGCCATTATTTCGCGTGCTGTGTGGCATGTGGCACCGTCTTGTTGAAATCACATATCACCCAAGTTCAGCTCTTCCATTTTGGGCAAAAAAAAATTGTAATCATCGCACGGTAGCGCGCGCCATTCAAGGTAACGTTCCTGCCTTCGCCCAATTATGCCACCGGCCCATAATCCACACCAAACAGTGCATTTTTTGGGATGTATTGGCAGTTCTTGCAATGCAGTTCTGGCTACTCTTCACAGCAAATACGGCAATTTAGCTTGTTCACGTATCCATTCAACCAGAAATGAGCTTCGTCGCTGAACAGAATTTTCCGATAAAAAAAGTGGATCTTCATCCAACTTTGCCAGCGCCTATTCATCAAAAGTTAGCCGTTGTGGTAGGTCGTTTGGCTTCAATACTTGCACCAGCTGTATTTTAAAAGATTTTAATTTTACACCCAAATCCTTTTCCACGTAGTGGAGTAACAGACCCCCAATTGCTGCGAACGACGCCGCGAAACGATAATTCACGGTCATCAACAACACTGGCGGATACAGCTGCGATATTTTCCTCTGTCCGCAATCTACGTATGCGTGTTGGTGGCTTAATGTCTAAAAATGTAAATTTGGCTCGAAAGTCAGTTACAAGATTCCGAATAGCCGCCTCAGAAGTTCGCCCAAACAAACCATAAATTGGAAGAAGTGGACGATGCACTTTCTTAAACGAGCATGAATTTTGATAATAAAATTTAATAATCTGCAAGCGTTGTTCGTTTGTAAGTCGATTCATGGGTAAATTATAGACCAAACTGAACATGTTTAACAGTAACAAGTTAAGCGAAAACAGGTGAGCTGCCAAAAACAGTGTTGCCAAAAAGAAAGTTGCTAAAAAATCACCCTTTATATAAAATAATAAGGAAAATATTATTAATATGGCGTTACAGATAGTTTAATAAGACTTAGCATGGGACCATATGTAATCATATCGATCGCTACATATATTTGGATTATTATTATATGGCTTATGTAGTTATATATGTAGTAAGATTTGGAGACATATAATAATATCAAGTACCATATAAAAAAATCTCTTAATAAAAATTATCAGATGTATTTGTATAAAAGGATGTTAGTAGTAATGTGACTTCATTCAAAGTCAGGTATGACTTAATCATTTTATATATGACTAAACATAACTATTTTCCCTCGGGTACCATCATGTGTAATTATAGTTATGAAGCACTAACAAAATATTATTACACAATTTTTCTCTTCAATTCAATTAAATAACCTCTTAAATTTTACATAATAAGAGATTAGGTACGCACTCTTAAAAACAGTTATAGGTTTTAAATTTTTTTTGTTATATTAAAAAAAAAATAGCAAAAATCATTTGTAATTATATTTATGCAACTGAGTGTATCCACTAGTACGTAACTTAAATGACGATTTGTCGATTTTGTTTCATGAAATTCACAAGTTTTATTGCAAATGGTTCTAAATGGAATATATCATTTTAATTTTTTTTTTTTTTAAATTAAAAATTTCGAAAAAATTAACTTTTTATCCATTTAATATACTCAAGATTATTCAAATATCTAATTCTGACTTTATCGGCTGTCATTTACAAACTTTAGCAAAGAATTCAAAATGACCCACGAATTTATTTTAAAAAAATGCAGAAAAGTTTTTTTAAATTAATTTTAAATATTTTTTTTAAAATGCCTAAGTTGCAGATGTCGATTGCTATTTCTATGAAAAAATAAATATAAAATAAATTGAAAAATGATAATTCGAAATTGTATTTGGAGCGACTCCTTTCCAATACATTTTATGAAAATAGCTTATTTTAGTGAATTTTTATTGTTGATCTATGTAAATTGTGTGTGAGTTGTTGGTTAGTTCCGTTAAAGATCATGAATATTTTTCCATATTAACAGAAAAATTATAATTTTTTTTTTTTTTTTTTTTTTTTTTTTTTTTTTGTGATAATTTACTTTAATTAACAGAAAAAAACAATTAGAAAAAAGTTATTTGACACCTGCATGAATGGAGTTAACTTTCTAGCCCGCAACGGCCTTCATCAACATTCTTCGTGCCTTAAAGTGTTAAATTGTAAACATCATCTATTTAACTCAACTAGTTAGGTTAAAAACATGCCGTAACTTAGTTTGAGAATGACGAAATTTACTGCGAACTTATTTTCTATAAAGCTATGTTTAGTTGTTAATTATTACCACAGTTGCCAGTTCAACTAATTAAGTTGAAATTTGACTGGCAGTTATTTTCAAATGTCATCATATTTTATCCTTTACATTGTAAGTGAAGAAAAATTAAACATTGAAGATTTTATTCGTTTTTCAATTATCACAAATAAAATTATAATTTTTCTGTTAATATGGCAAAATATTCATGATCTTTAACCGAACTAACCAACAACTCACACACAATAGCTTATTTTGAGAAAAATTTATCAAAATTTGAATGTTTTCATCAAAGTTTGCATAATTTTTGGAAAAATAACACTTAAATTTATTAAGACAATTTAATAATCTCTAACCCTTAGTGGCTTGGGGACAAAAAGCCCATGAAACTTAATTTCAATTATGACTACAAGATTGTATAACTTTAAAATGGATTTAAAAAAATCTAAACTTAATAAAAATAATTATTTTATGTAACTTGATACATATAGGGTTAATTTTTACACTTTTTGACAAACAAATACCCACATGAAAATTTACAGAATAACACATTTCATAATGTTAGGAAAAACATCACTATTCGATTGTTCAGAAAAATTAGTAGAAATAAGCGTAATTTGAGATTATCAGGATGGACCAGATTGTCATTAGGGGGCGCCATAAAAAAAGACACTTTTTTTATAAAAAAAAATATTTTTTTTAACACGCAGATTGAAAATATACTATTACTGGAAAAAGTGGCATATAAATTTTTATTTTGTAGAGATCTTTTACAAAGTTGTTAAGATTTTGATACGAGAAGTATTAATAATAATTTATTATTTGTATTATTTTTGAACCAGTATTGTGTTTTTTTCAAGCTACATTAATATTTAATAGTAATATTATTTTCCGAAATGGCTGATCTTTTACAATTAACAGAAAACAGAATACGGCGAATGCCAGGTCAACAGTTATTTTCACTGATATACATTCGTCTTACGTCGTTTTTCACTAGACATAATCTTAATTGAAGAAAATATACTTTTGTAGCTGCATCCACTGTTGTATCTGAAATTGGGAGATTTTCGTGCTTTGAAAGTCGCCTTTCGATTATTTGTAGTCAAGATGCAATTGATTTTTTTTTTTAAATTTAGAAACAAAATTATTTTGTGAACTAGTGTAACCAGTTCTAAATGCACTCTACTGCATACAAACAGAAAAATACACGAAACGTATCCTTGAGTATTTTATGTACTTGACGGCTTTGAAATTGCTCTTTTCCGTAAATACACTATCGTATATGTACGAACACTCACGTGCTTAAAAGCTTTCACATTCTATACAAAACACTATAAAAAATTTACCTTGCAAGATCACATGAATAAACCAAAACCAGCCAATAATGATGTTATTCAGTATTAATGCACTGTTGAACAACTACAAATGTATGAGAATACACAGATAAACATTTCCTTCTCATTTTTTTTTATGTGGACCAATGGTTCCCAACCTTTTTTGTGCACGGTCCCATTTCTTTTGTTTCAACAACTTCCATTTTGCCACAGCATTACATCATTAGGAACATATTGATTTTCTTATGTAACGCATAAATTTAAAAAAATCGTGAGGATAGATACATATGACCCACTGTAATAGGTTTTCAAAAATTGTCGATGTGCTTCTACAAAAAAAAAAAAATCACAAACTTGAGTTAAATTAAGATGCATGAAAAAATATACCCCAATTATTTAAAAATTTACAACAAAAAACAATTAAGGGCTTGCTACCAGATTTTTAAAATTCTGCCTTTTTTCAAAAACGACATATTTTTATAAAAATAGGTTAACTAAAAATTTACAAAATTTATCAACATTATTTTATTTTATCCTCTCGCGCAGCAACAGTGTTGCCATGTTTGAAGCGCTTATCTTTCCCCACCTTTCACCGCTAGACTATCCCCTTTCCAAAGAATGTAACCCATTAATAAACAGGAAGAATTTCCTGAGTGTTTCTTCTTTAAAAAAATAAAAAAAAATAAAACATAAAAATAAAAGTTTTATATCAGCGTTTGTATACGCTGATGCGATTTTTTGGGGAAGGATGGGTCGGGGTTTTTTTGCCTGTATATGTATATACATATAATATATATGAAATTTGAAGCCAAGCTGTGTTTATATGTGGGAAAATACTTTTTTTCAGTTTTTGTAAAAAATGTTAAGTGTAGTAACAGTTTTTATTCTAGATGATAAATTCGTCGATATTAGGAAAAAATTATGTTTTAAAAAACGTATAAAAGTCCAAAAATGCCCCAGGTCACTAATAAAAAACTATTTATACTCTTTTTTATTTTACATATCTGACCAGGGCCTTCCTTTAATCCACTAAAAACTATTCTTACTAAATTAACATTTAGATGCTCTTGGTGTCAAAATGGCCCTTGCCTTATGCTAATAATTTTCTGCTAAGGGACATTTGACACCAAAAGCATCTAAGGGTTAATTTAGCTTAGAACATTTTTTAACGGATGAAAGCCAGGTATTTGTATTTGTATTTATTTAAACTTTGCATTTCTAATACAACAAGAAATAATATCTTATAAATTAAAGTATTAGAATCCGACAAGTTAATATTTAAGTAAAGTAAATTACAATCGCACTTAACATAAAATTGAATATAAAATAAAAATTTAAAACATTTAAAATAATTGAAACTAATTTTTTAATTAATTAATAAGTTTAGATTCATAAAAAACAATTAAAATAAAAATAAAAATAAAACATTGTTAGCAATTACAGTAATATAGCATTAGTGATTTTTTGAAATTTACTGCGTTGCTAATAAATTGCAAATTATTTGGTAGATGGTTCCAGAGGTGTATTGTGAGAATAAAGAATTGGTTTTCTGACGCTGTGTCACGATGTTGAAATTGCGTTATGCCATTATTTCTGGGTGATGATGTGGAACTTAACCGGCAAAATAGGTAATCAGGCTCATTTGTCATGAATATTTTGTGAAGGAAAACTAGATTTTTATACTTTAGATAATCGTTAAGAGAAATTCCAAAAATACGACTAGTGTAACGGGATATATGATCAAATCTTTTTAAACCGAAAATGTAGCGGATGATGTTATTGAAAGTGGTGGTATAAAATAAAAAAGAGTTGAAATATTTGTTGGTCAAATATATTTAACATTGAGACGCTCTTGGTTGATATGATCCTTAGATGAAAAGTATTAGCGTAACACTGTGTATTTTTTTAAAGAGTTTTCAATTTAGTTCATAATATTATTTTAATTGGATTAAATGAATGTCTTTGGACAGATATGTAAAATAAAAAAGAATTTAAATATTTGTTGCTCAAATATACATACAATTCCGAATTATCTCATTTAATCTCAATGCGGCACGGCACGTCACGGGTTAACGTTGTTCAATTTGTCCAAAATGATCACTTTAAGAAACGTGAACAAAGCTTTGACGTTTTTCGTAAATTGAAATAACTTAGATTTTATCATTTTGGGCATCAGCTCCACATGGGTTTTTGATTTCAAACTATTTTGTTATTAAACTTGAATAATGATGATAAAATAAAACAACAAATGACACAGAATTAGCCAGCCTTCTATTTTAAATATTTTATGACCCAAATTAGCCTTTTTATTAAAATCCCAATTTCCTCAAAATCCGAAGAAATAAAATCGATGCCCTACTCAAATGCAAGTCGTGATATTTTAAATTTTTTTTATTTACATTCCTTTAAACGTATTTAACAATTTCAATAAGTTCGAATCTCAATACTTTCGATCTTGTTGAAGAATTTTGTTAATGACGTTTTGCTTCGTGTGAAGCAATACGTCATCAAAAAGCAGGGTCTTACTTTTATTTTTAGGTGGGGTCAAAAATTAAAAATAAAAAAAAATTTAAAAAACATACATTTTAGAATACATTTAGAAATGTAGAGTACAAGACCATTAAAATATGCCATCAGCCATTAAATCGGCCCTAATACACCATTTCCACTTGCTATGCAGAAAATCGCACATCAATTTAAAAAAATACCAACCATAATTTCATAATTTGCATTTGATTTGCAGTACATGCCAACCACTCGATTTCCTACCCCTTTCTGATTTCAACGAAAATTGGTATCGAAGATGAACATCATATATCTATAACCTCGTCCAAATGAAGTACAGCTATTCGCGTTTCAAAATATGAAAAATATTCATAAATTTTAAAAAAGTAGTCGTACATAATATTCCATATCTTTTTAACGGCTTAAGCTACGGGAGTCATTGGTACCTCATTTTAAAGCTACCTTAATTGTGGTTTTACTAGTGCACACAAATGACTAATTTCTTTACGGCAAAATGCGTTTTAAAATATGAAAATTATTCGAAAATTTTAAAAAGTACACTCAGGGAACTTCTGCTTTAAAAATATGTAGCTATTTGGGTTGTAATATAGTTTCTTTATTTTTAATGTAAATGCCAGTCATTTGTAGTAAAAATTCAATTGTTTGCTAACCTTGTAGTTCATTAAAAAAAAACAAACCACATCAAATGACTGTTTAATGATTTTACATTCATTCTTAACAGTAGTTTTTTGTTATTAAAAAAAAAAAAAAATAAATCTTTGTTTATTTTTTACTTCCATGTGGTTAATTTTTACTACAATTGTGGTTAATTTTTTGAACATTAAAAAACAAATGACAATGTTTGTTGAATTTACTGAAATGTAAGTCGTCCTTTCTTTAAGTGAAATTTCATTTGTTTTTAACTACATTTGCAGTGGTATTTACCTACATACTATTCTAAGTGTAGTCGTACATAATATTCCATATCTTTGTAATGGCTTAAGCTAGTCATTGATACCTTGTTTTAAAGCTACCTAGATTGTGTTTTTACTAGTGCACACAAATTATTCACTTCTCCACCGCGGTTCAAAAAGCTGAATTTCAAAAAAACTGGGTTTTTAAATTTTTTTAAAAAAATATATTTTAAATATAGATTACTGCTGTGCCCAAATCCATGTGTGGAGTTAAGTATAAAAATGTGAAAAAATTTAACTAAAAAGCCGATAACTCAGTAACATGCTGGAGCACCTCGTAGGGGTTTGGTGATGGTAGAATAATTTATAATTAACATATATTTTTTTAAACATGTTATAAAACCAGTTTTTTTAAATACAGCTTCACAAACCACGGATTTTGAAAAAAATTAATTTTACCGTCAAGAAGTAAATTAGTTTTGTAAACCAGTGAAACCACAATTTAAGTACCTTTAAAGTGAGGCATCAATGACTTTTGTACCTTAAACCGTTGAAAAGATATGGGCAATTATGTGCAACTACTTTTGCAAAACTTTTATTTAGATATTTTTCAATAAATTATTTTTTTTATGTAAATCGTTTTTTTCTACTACTTAGATTTAGTATCTTTTTTTTTAAATTTTTATTCACAACTTTGAGTCCCATAAGAACTCCACATATTAATATGGCAGCCACATAGTGGAATAAATTATAATTAACATATATTGTTTTGAAAATTTTAAAATATCCGTTTTTTGAAATAACGCAGATTAAAAAAAAAAGCAATTACCTTCGTTATTTGTTAGCTTATTTTGTTTAAAGCATGACAAACGTGGCTTTACAATGAGGTATCAGTGAACGATTAAGTACGACTACTTTTGTTAAAACGCAATCTTTCCACAAATGTTAGACCTAACAACCCAAAACTTATAAAATGTCATATTCATATGACACTTACCTTCCATACCAAGTTTGGCTAAAATTGAAGAGGGTGGACATCGAAAATTGGACATTTTGTGATGGTTTCATATGGCATGTGTCTATTCAAAAAATACAGTATGTTATTCAGAAAATAATATATATTTTTCGAAAAATCATATTTCTTTTTCATAAAATGGCATTTGTTTTTTAGAAAATATCAAATTTAAATCAGAAAATACCAAATGTAATTAAAAAATACCATTTGCAATTCAAAAAATACTAATTGAAATTCAAAAAATATCAAATATAATTTAAAAAAATAATAAATGTAATTCAGAAAATACCAAATGTTATTCAAAAAGTACGGAATGTAACTCAAAGAACAAAAAAAAAACATTAAAAGCGCAAATTAAATTCAAAAAATACATATTGAAATTCAAAAAAAACCAAATGATATCTAAGAAGTACCAAATATTATTCAAAAAATAGAAATTGAAATTGAATGTAAATAAAAAAATGCCAAATGTAATTCAGAAAATACTAAATGAAATTCAGAAAATACCCAATCTTATTAAAAAATACCAAATGTAATTCAGAAAATAAATGTAATTCCAAATAAATATCAAGTATTATAAAAAAAAAGATCACCTGAAATCCTATTCATATTTTTTTTTAATTACATTTGTTATTTCATCAATTACATTTGGTATTTTCTGAATTACATTTTAAATAACATTTGGCATTTATTAAAACTCAATTGGTATTTTTTTTTTTCATATGTGTTTTTTTATGTTTTTTCTGGTTTTTTGGAGTTAAATTTAATATTTTTTGAATATCATTTGGTTTTTTCTGAATTACAGTTGGTATTTTTGAATTAAATTTAAGATTTTTTGAATATCAATTGGTTATTTTTTAATTACATCTGGGGCATTCCATGTCAAATCGACCAATGGTTCGATTTGATGAATTTTGGTCAGAAGTTTTATTTAACCATATAACGAAGTTCTGTCAAGGAAAAAATTTTTTCAAATGTTATGCAAAATTTCATAATTTCTCGAATTTTCAGAATTGTTATTTGAATTGATTTTTTGAATATCTCGAAAACTATTATCGAAGCAAAAATAGTTCTTATGTCATTTTAAAGGGGATATTTGTGGCTGTTTAAAAAAAAGTTTTGAAAAATCAAAATTTTTAAACTTGTTAAAATCGAGTCGCAAAAAAATTTTATTTTCTTTTGCTGATTTTTTTTTTTTTATAAAATCCCTAATTAATCTTAAAAGATACTGAAATTTTCAAAAGTGTGTTATTTGCTGTGTCAGAGATTTGAATTTTGAAATTTTGTTTATTTTTTAATGGTTGAATCTTAGTAAAAGTATCTGAAACAGACATCCAACTTTGTAATATTGAGCAATAAAAATCAAATTTTAAGGTATAGATTCGGAGAATAATTGCAAAATTATAAATTTCGCTCTATTTTTTTTTTTTTTTTTTGACACTCATAAAAAAAGCTAGTAAAAAAGTCTTTTAAACAAGTTCTAATTCAGTTGAACTAATATGTTATGTTGCTTGCGTTCAGTTAATCAGTTATTAAGCTAAAGTTATGAGTTATATTAATTCATCAAAAGAACAAATTTCATCCGTATTTGATCTAATTTTTGAAGCTAATGTTTAAAAATTCGCGGTTCTCAAATTAACAAATATGGCAGTTAATTAAACTACGATTGTTTTCAAAAAATTTTTTGATTTGTTTCTCCGCTATCAGTCTCACTTTTTGATGGCGTTATTTTCTCATAACTTTTTTATATAATCATAAATTAGGACATATCTCGGAAACTTAGCGAGATAGAGCCAAATGGGCCCCGTTTGTCTTTTTTTTATTCTTTTTTTCTTAATTGTTTTATTCTTTCCCGTTGTTTATAAAATTTTACCTACATTTTTTTGTCATTGTAATTAACTAAGCTTGACTCCTTGCTTAGCTTAATAAACATCAAGTACAAAAATCACTCTTGTTTAAACAATTGAACTGATTGAATCTATGCAAAAGGTCAAGCTTAGTTAATTACAATAACAAAACAATGCAAGTTGAATTTTGTAAACAACGAAAAGAATAAAAAAAAATGCAAAATAAAATATCATGAAATAATAAAAAAATCATACAGTGAGGTGTAATAGCTTAGGGGCACACCAATGAGCATTGCCATAAAGAATGGTAATTATTTGGTAGACAAAATGTGAGTATTAGACACATGGAGTGTGACGGAAAAAATCCGGAAAATTTACTTATTTTTGTTATTAGTTTAAGGGAAAGCAGTTTTTAAGTATAACAAGATATTATATTAATTTCTTTTTTATTTAATCAAGAATTTATTTGCTTAAACAGCTAATATTTTAAATATTTTACCTAGATTTCGACCCGGTATTAGCAAAAACTGGACCTGAGTCGGACTAAATTTGGAATTTTAAATTTTCAAATGGGAATATCTCGGGAACTATAAGAGATAAACCACACAAGTGGGCATGTTTTTTGTTGATCTCCGCTAGCACAATACATGTATGTAAACATATTTATAATACGAAGAACAAATAAAAACATCTATATGTCACAGCTTGTCTAGATGAAGTAGAGAGAAAAGAAAATATACAAATAAATTTAACCATTTTAAGACTTATACTGTGTTTCCACTTACATGTTTTGAGCCAAACATGTGTTTTAGTGAGAAAAATGTATTGAAAAACATATACAAAACATGTTTTCACATCCAGTGGAAACGTAGTATTACAAAAGAATACAACCGCTGTTGATTTTATTGATTTAATTTATTCTTTTGTAAACTTCATACTTGGGAATTTTTCCTTGGTATTGAAATTAAATTGGCATTATTTGCTGTCAATGCCAACAAATTTCATTATCATTCCAATGTCAACAACAGAGATTACAAAAATAAACAAAAAAAAAATCAAAAAATAGAATATTTGTGTTTGTTAGTGTTGGTCACTTCACAGTTTAATATGCAATAACAGAAAAGGTAATAGGAAACAAACTGCAATTTAGCTGCACTACATTCGATGCCATACTTGGTTGTGATCGCTAAACTGTGATGACTTGGTATTGTTACGTTTATAATGTAAGAAGAAGCGCAGGTTTGATTCTTACAGCCGCAGGTTGTTGAAAAAACGTATCATATAAAGAAAATCTCACAAATAAGAAAACACAAATAGTAATGCAATCACTGATGACGCCTGTAAATAAAAAAATGCTGAAACTAGTCTAGTCTGATTTTAAAATTAATAGTGTTTATAATTTTTAGAGAAAACCGTTTATTCATCTTCTTAGTCTTAACCTTTCTACATTTTTTTAATTGACATTGATTAGACCAATGGTTATGAAATGGCACCAATGCACATAGGTCTGGCGAGCTACTTTTTTTGGCCAAAAATAAAAAAATCACATATATATATATATATTTATATGTAAGCAGTTTTCTTACAACCGGTTTCAAATAGAAAAAACACTTTTTTGGAAAACGTTAACCCGTGCCGCAAGACGGCCCAAAATGACTTATGGCCCATGTGACCCATATCATCTTTCAACCACATTTTTCTTATTTTAGACGGTCTTGTTGGTTTTCTATAGTGTTTTTAAGAACAACCAATGATGCTTGCATTAATAATTCAGTCTCATTTGCTGTAGACTTTGACAGTTTGGCCGCCTCTCTTTTTTTACTGCAATGAGACATGACCGAAAATTTGATTCGAGGACGTCCACGGGAAGATGAAGGTTTGTCTGCGTCTTCAGGTTTCTTAACTACCATTTCATTTTGCAACCAGGTGTCATTTTAGTTTAGCCTAGCGCAATATAAACGAACTTTTTCTTTCAGGTAATTCTCATATTCAATTCAAACATTTGATTTTCCAATAGGAAAGGAATTTAATATAAATATTCAGCAAAAATCCCAAATATGCTATTAAAATATACATTTTCATCGACACATGCACACTAGGGCAATTACTTTTTGCATTTCTTGCAAATATCAAATCACCCCAGACAAAATCGTGTAGGGCATGGACAAATATTAAGAACTGCGTTTTTAGTTTTTCGCTATCGTTAAAATAGGTTCCGCACCAAACGCGTTAAAGTTTTGAATCAAACAAAGTTAAAAAAAAAAACTTTTTTGATGCCTCAACGTCTGACCATCACATCTATATAATTAAGGCATGCTGATATCAATAGTAAAGTCCGTTTTCAAGTCAATGGAATAGTTTTCTTCCAAATTTGCTTACTTACATATGTATAAACCATATTTAAGAAAAATTGTTATTAAAAAAAATTTAAAATAAATATATTAAAGGCATTTTAGAAATCGCTGTCGGTGCGCAAGGTTTTTTTACCAAATTGAACTGAAATAGTTTTTTTTATCATTAATACAATATTTGCCATTAGAAAACCCCTGGCGAGAATGTTGTCCAAAAAAAGTTATTACCCTAATGCACACTCAAAATAATTTGTAGTTTAAATTAACTAAAAATTAAATTTAAAATAACTGACGAATCACTTAAAATCCGGTCTACTTATTTTTCATTTAAATCAAATGTTTCTTGTTATTTACATATAAATATTGTTTAAATAAGAACAAACGAATAGTAAATGCTCCAATTTTAACTATAGATCAGTAAAAATAAAAGTTACGTATTGGAGTCTCCCTTAGAGTGTTATATAAGTTTAAATGTTGGAAATGTTAATATGGTACCCTCTAATTTTTTTATATTTGACTTGAATATTACTCACGTGTAATTATACGCCTCTTTGAAATTGATTACTAGAATAGAATTTTTTTATTCAAAAGACTTACAGTTGTGAGATATGGAAGAAGTTTTTTTTTTTTATTTGATGTCGGTAACCTGTCTTAAGGTGCTGTCAAAAACGGTCAACATTTTTGGGGAGCTTTTTAAATCTCTAATTTCAAATTTTAAAATGTTTTCTTCAATAAAAGCGAAAAAAATGATATTTGCACTCCAGGGTCTGGTTTATCCCCCAGTACATTTGGGTAGGTCACCGATTTTATATTTACGGATTTCGAGGAAATTGTGTTTCTTGGTAATAACAAGGTTTAACAAAATAAAGCGTTAGCTCTTTTTACGTCTGGTGGAAAAAACTTGTTTTCAAAAAAAAAAATGGTATATAAAAATGCTAGTTTTAATTCAAAAACCAATTCTTTTGCATATCTATTTCTTATTTCCTTTTTTTCCATAAAAATAAACAGATGTACATTTTTGGAAAAGTTTGGTATTAAAAATGAGCAAAATCGTTCCAGCGGTTTTAAAGTTGTGAGTGAAAATGTAAAGGTACCTCTAAATTTTTCACACAAATTGGTTTATAATGCACTAGTATACTAGTAAAATTTCTTAGCAGCGTAAATATCCTAAAATATAAAGTCGTAGTTTTCCACCAGACGTAATAAGATTTAACGCTATATTTTTTGCTGACAAATACCATAAATGCTGGTGCCATTTTTTTAACAGTTCTTTAGGAACAGAAGAATCAATTTCTGAATATGAAACAGCTCCTAAAATAACAGGACAAGTATTCTCAAAAGATTACTTGTGAGGTTTGTCTACTTTTTATAACAATTTTAGTAAAATTTTCTTTCAGGTTAAAAAAATATATATATCTGATGCATAAAATGTATTTTTAAAGTTTTTCCAACACAGGGTCACTTTAGCACCAAAAGCATCTAAGGTTTAATTTAGCTCAGTATATCAGAATTTAAAAAATGACTGTTGCCAGGTTTGTAAATAAGATCTTAAATATATGTATATATATAAATTCCCGCAGTATCTAATTTGATCTAAATGCGGCACGGCACGGGTTAACGTTGTTTAATTTATTCAAAACTGTTGGCACAGAATCTTCAGATATTGTGTTATAAAATTTTGGATTACTTTTCTTAAAATTCAAAGCTTTGACCTTTTTTTTGTAAACTGGAATAAATAAGTATGGGATCATTTGCGGCCACATGACCACATGGGTTAATGATGTTCAAAAAAATTTTTTTCTTCAACCTTGAGTTACTGTTATAAAATATAACAACAAAAGTTACTAAAGTAGATAATTTTCGATTTTAAATATTTTATGACAACAAATAAACATTATTACCAACAAATACAATTTCCTCTGTACTGGGGGATAATTTTAAATTTTTGTTAGTTTTATTCTCTAAGATGTTTTAAATAAGACCCTGGAGTGCAAATTATCAATTTTATCGCTTTTGTTGAAAAAAACATTTTAAAATTTGAAATTAGAGATTTGAAAAGCAAACCAAAAGTTTTGTCCGTTTTTGACATCACTTTAAGACAGGTTAACAACATCTTGTTCCACATTTCACAACTTTGAGTCTTTTTATTGTAGTTATT
This sequence comes from Delia radicum, assembly GCA_021234595.1. Taxonomy (NCBI): domain Eukaryota; kingdom Metazoa; phylum Arthropoda; class Insecta; order Diptera; family Anthomyiidae; genus Delia; species Delia radicum. The sequence continues at coordinate 137,775,868 of CM037853.1, forward strand.
AATTTTAAAAATTTTTAAGATGTGTGCTCAAATTTTTCAATCAAGTTATAATTGGCACATTAGTGGTCTGGGGCAGTATTTATTACTGGGATAGTTATTAACCGATTTTGAATTTTTATACCTTTTTGAATACATATTATTATCATTATGTCGAATAATTGATCATTTAGAATAAAAACTATTACAAAAGTTTTTAAAATACTGAAAAAATTTAATTTTTCCCCATATAAACGCATGTTTCACTCTTCAAGGCCGAGTTGCTTAAGGAAGGCGTTGTCGTAGAGAAACTACACATGAGCTATATTCAAGTCAAATATTAAAAAATTAGAGTGTGCCGTATGAACATTTAAAACATTTATACTTAAGGGACACTCTACTACATATACACAAACACTACATGTGTACAAATTTTCAATTTATTGTAATTTGAATTGAAATAATTTTCTATAGTTAATAAAAAAAAAAACAGACATGTATTTTTTTAATATATTTTTTTTTGAACGAAAAATTTAATTATAACAACAGTAACGGAAATAAATAAATGACAATATTCCTTTTTGTGATTAAATTTGTTTGAAACTTCAAATAAATAAAACTAAAAAAGTCTGTAAACGGTAATAAATTATTTGGAACAAATGTCTAAAAGAGTAGAAAAAAATATTTATTTGAAAAAGAAATGCATCTTCTTTTATTTTAAACTCAACTGAAAACTTTTTTATTAAACTACAAACATATTCTGAGTACACAAAAATACGAAATAATATGCACTCAAAATCCAAAAATATTCACTAAAAATCACGAAAAAAAAAAAATCTGATTTTTTAAATCGGTTTATTACTGGAGCCTGTTTGTTTGAAAACCAATAAATTCAACTAACATTGTCATTTGTTTTTTACTGTTCAAAAAGTTAATCACAATTGTAGTAGAAATAAACCTCGCTGCTGTAAAAAATAAACAAACATTTGTTTTAATTTTTTAAATAAAAATTTTATATTTTAAAATAAAAAAAAACTACGGCATAAAATGAATGTAAAATCATAATACAGCAATTTAATGTGGTTTGCTTTTATAAGTGCACTACATATGTAGTCAAAAATAAAATTTCTTCTTTTTCACTTAAAAATAAAGGTACTGTATTACTATTCAAACAATTACAAATATTTACAGCAGAAGTTTCCTGAATGTATTTAAATTTATTTTCATCGGGATAAACATTAATTGCATTTATAGTAATTAAATGTGCTAAAGTCCCAAAACTTATTTAACAAATTGTGAAAAACAATCTGATGTAGGCGTGTCCCTATCCGGATTTCATTCCTGCCCAAGGAAATCTTCAGGGGACTTTGTTATTGGAATTTCTAGAGATATTTGTTATGTTAAATCACAAACTCATGTTAAATTGTCAAACTTATGTTAAATTGTCAAACTAGTTGACAAAAAGATATTATATTTGTAATTAAATAAGTAGTCGCGGTTGAGCTTGATTGCTTATAAAAACGACTTCGTCAAACAAAAATAACTAGTGCTGAGATATGAGATATTTATTTTCATTATATAACCACTTACGTAGTAATGAAAGATTTTGCTGCGAATTTTAAAATAAGCACTTGAAAAATGTAGAATTACTTTTTACCATTCATGTAAGTAATTGAAAATTATTATGTTTTATTATTTAATTAATAAAATATTTTGTTTGTTTTGTTACCCAATGCAAAGTCACCCGAAACAAAAACGTAAAATTCTCAAACAAAATTGGGTTCAATTTCATATGAAAAATAACCCAACTTTTCATGTTAATTTTTCACAATTTTTGGGATATAATTCGTTTTTGATATTGGGCGGTTTTTCGTTATGAAAAATCACCCAACAAATGTTTGTGAAAAATTACCCATTTTTATTAAGAAAGGTTGAGGTTAAGAAGGTGAATAAACGTTTTTCTCTAAAAATTATAAACACTATTCATTTTTAAATCAGACTAGCCTAGTTTCAGAATTTTTATGGACAGTCGTCATCAGTGATTTTCCATTTTTAAATTTTATTATTATTTGTGTCTTATAATTGTTTTTTTAACAATGTCGTAGTCCTGAAATTTTTATATATATTTAAAACAATCACAATACAAATTTCGATGTAAACTTCAGCAAAGTAAATAAACTAGGATAAAAAATGTATACTAAGTTTTTCGTTTTTTTTTTAATCTACTAAGCTCCAGCAACAAATTTTGTAAATTTCAACAAGTTGATTTTCATTTGCATTGAACTAAGTGTCAGCACAACATGAGTTTATTAATTTGTTGCTAGCAATCAGCTCATTCATTTTAGGCAAAATATATTTTTGCAGATATTAGCAATTCTTCTGCAAGTATTCTCCCAGCAAAAACTCAACTAACTTTTCTGCTAACTTTACAAATTTTTTTTTGAGTGTACTAAACTAACGAACATGTACAATTCTTTGTCGTACTAATCTAATGGCCCAGGAAATACAAATAAACATTTATCCTTTACACTTTTTGGTAAATCGTTAGATATATCTTAAAACTACTTTTACCTTGATAGCCACTTTTGTAAAGTTGATTTTGCAATAAATGTGAAAAAAACGAAAAAAAGGAAACTGGAGATTTTTTTACCGCAACTTTTAACAATTAAAAATGTGATTGGTACGATAAAGAATGGGGCTTGGCCATTATTTAAGTATCCTTTATCACATATCCAAATTTAATCAAAACTAATAAAAGTTATTCTGTAAATTTTCCAGTGAGTCTTTCTTGGTAAAAAAAATTAACCGTAGCTGGATCAAATTGTTTAAAATAAGTATTTGAATTATAATTTTTAATTTTTTTTTTATTTAATTACAACTATTATATTATAAAAATAGCTATCGACATCTCCATATGATTTAAAAAAAAAAACCTTACTTAATTATATAATTTTGATCAAATTCGTTTCTCAGTTTTTATTATAGGCTAAAGTAGATTAGTGACATCCGATGAAGTCAGAATTTCATCCCTGAATAACGTTAAGTATATCAAATAAAAACATTAAATGAAAAATAAAATTTTTAAAAATTTACAATTATGGGAATTTTTAACAAAAAACCCGATTAAAAAAACTGATATGAAGCTTTATAGTGTTTTATCTAATTTAATATGGCCATACACTTAAGTATAGAAAATTTCATCCGAAAAATGGCCTGAAAAAAATTGAATCACATTAGATCTAATTGTATCCTATTGGATTAATTTAGATACAATTATAAATGATTTGATATAGTTATGTCCGAGTTTTGGCCTCATCCACTTATATCAAATCCCAGCAGAAATTCGGTAGCGGTAAAATTGATACGCTTCTATTTTGCTTCTTATCTGCTTCTTTTACTGCTTCCTAACATGAATAGCTTGCCGTGGTGAGTCAAAAAGTGCAATAGCGGTTTGCTTACCACACTTTATCGATTCACTAAAGCACGAAAGAATGGTGATGATAACAAAATTTACATATTAAAAACAGTGAACTCATGCCTCTATTTAGGGCTGTGAAATAAGGGTATTTTAGATATCAAACAAGTGCTTTCACGGGAGCTCTCGCAAACAAATATCATGCCTTATATCACCAATATTGCAATCGCTTAGCTGTTCACTTTCCCTACCGAAACTGCTTTCAAGCAAGTAGTGTTTTTTGCTGGGATTATACGTTATACTGTAAGATTATATCTAATTTAATAAAATAGTATATACTATGGTCTATATATTATTTTTAATATAAATATATGAATATTAAATATAACTTTGAAAAATATTAATATAAGTTGTTCTCATATAACTTGAATATCACTTCTAAATATGGTAAAATTATGTTAAACATAAAATATATTATAATTTTCAAGCTACAAACGAGTTTGTTGTATTTATTTTTTTTCAAATAAATTTTAAAGTGTTGTATTTAAAATGCAAAACATTTGTAATTGATATTGAAAATTTTTATTTGTAACAAAGAAAGTTACAAATTAATTAAGGATTTCTTTAAAATTTTTAAATGCTAATGCAAATATTCTAATTGATATTAAGATTTTTGGGTTATTAAACATTTTACTTAAAATTTTTTGAATTTAAAATAATCAGTTGCAATGTAATCTATAGTTTTTCCAAGCTCTAATGCAAAATTCCAATTATGTTTGTATTTTTATAAATTTCAGAATAATATATTGTAGTCCGGGAACTGGCGACATTTTGGTGATAGTAATTTTATGATGGCCCGATTTTCATTTATAAAAGATTTGAAGGTGCACATCAGTAAAACGGCGATCAGCTGGTCCAGTTCCGTTGTGTTTAGTCACTAGTCACGATTTTAAATGATCAGTTGGGTTTAAGAAAGCTGTCTGCAAAATGGGTGCCGCATTTGCTCTCAATTGACCATAAACGCAATCGTGTGACAACTTCAAAGGATTGTTTGGAGTTGTTTAACCGCAATTCGAATGAGTTTTTGTGGCGTTTTGTAACTGTGGATGAAACATGGACTTATTGCACCGATTTAACGCGGATTAAAAAAAAAACAACGACCCCATATGGTCAAAAAAAAATTTATTTTTCATCAAGATAATGCACGGGTGCACACTTGTGCAGTCTCAATGGCAAAATTTCATGAATTGGGCTACGAATTGGTACCTCATCCGGCATATACTGCGGATTTAGCCCCCGGTGACTATTTCCTATTTCCAAACCTAAAGAAATGGCTCGGTGGAAAGAGATTTAGCTCCAACTATGAAATTATTGATCAAACAAAGGCATATTTTATGGACCTCGAAAATGCCACTGTTTTGGAAGGGATACAAAAATTTGAGAAGCGTAGGACTAATTGTATTGAGCTTAGAGGAGATTATGTTGAAAATAAATTTTTTTTTTTGCAAAAAAAATGTTTTTCCTCAAATGTCACGGACTTATGATCCGCCCTCGTATTTATAAAAATATATGCAGAATTATGTTTGGATTTAAAAATTTATTAAAATAGAAACAGATTGTGATAAATTATTATTTTAACTTTCAAAACATTAAGTTTGCTTTCCAGTGGAGCGAGGCCTCCATGTTGGGAACCAATGATATATACAAATGTTTGTTTTAAGACAAAACCAGTTTTTTAAATTTTGTAAGAAATGCAACCATCCGACATTGAACTTGACATTATATGTATCATAATCACGTGTGTGGTTTGCAAAAAACGGGTATATGTATTACATTAGGGAGCCTTTCGTTGTATGGGCGAAAAATAAAAATGAGATTTTGGGTGTACATCAAAGTGACTTTTTTGCATTTTTGAAAATTTTATTCAATAAAAATCAAAAACCTAGTGTTTGCTGTCAAGTATTTTATTAAACACAGCTCCAGTATTAAATAAGCCAAGTACTGTGGATATCCGTTGGCAATTTTTTTTTAGAACATTTTGATTCTCGGGGATTTTAAAGTTTTTTTTTATTTTTATACATTTTTACTTTAAAACAAGGTTTTAATAATATTTCATCAATGTTATTGTATATGCTCTTGTATGATTGTACTAACTTTATTATAAAATACTATTTTTTCTGTTGATAGTTAACCCATGTTAACCTGGGGTCAAATATGACCCACGTTAACAAATTAAAGGTTGTTAATGACACAGCAGAACGGGCAGTGAAGCTCATGGAGGACTACAATAAAGTATTGTCACGAAACGAGGAGGAAAAACAAGTAATAATGCAAATTGTAGCCGATTATCGGAAGCACTACACGGATGCAAAACAATTTACACTATTAAATAAAAATACGTTTTTCAAAAATACCCCTGAATATGTACAAAAAAAAATCAATTTAAATATGAATACAAATATCTGAATTTATACTAAATAATTAATTTTAAATTTTGTGATTTTGGACTCTTTAAAATACGAGGGTCAATTGTGACCTAATGAAAACACAGGTTAACTATGAACACGAAAAATTATACTTTATAATAAAGTTATTACAATTATATAAAATAGCATACACAATAACATTGATGAAATATTACAAAAATCTTGTTAAAAAAAAGTCTATACAAATTTAAAAAAACGTTGAAATCCGCTAGAATCAAAATGCTCTAACAAAATTTTTGCCAACGGCTATCCGTAATACTTGGCTTATTTACAACTTGAGATGTGTTCAATAAAACACTTGACAGCAAACACTAGGTTTTTGATTTTTGTTGAATAAAATTTTCAAAAATGCAAAAAAGTCACTTTGAGGTACACCCAAAATAATTATTAATTTTTTTGACAAAAAGTTAGGGTAAGGTAGCGACTTTCTGGAAAAGTAATATTTTTTATCTGAGTAGTTATGATTAAACCCAACACAAAAATTATTTTATATTTTTTTAATTTTGAAGAAAAAAATTTTTTAATTTTTTTTTAAATTATGCCCATTTTTCCAAGGGGCTCGATTTTCAAGTTCGGTGCGGGACATCTTTCGTTATGCTAGAACTCTAATTGTTTGCATGGTGAATTTTTGTACCCAAACAAATATTTTAAGAGGGGGCAGCCCCAAAAATCGCAAGTTGAAAAATAAGGACCACCCTAGTATTACATATTATAAGTCGTTGAATACAGGTTCCTATGGCTAACTACAAATATGTGCAACGCTGCGTGAAATCATATAAATGTAAAAATCCAGTTTTTACTGACACACATCATAATTTCCATGCAATAAACATATTTATAAGAGACTCAAACAGAAAAAACCTGTTTGAGCTGAAAATGCTAAAAGAACTCTCAAAGAATTTAATCAATGTCATATTCAAATTAGTAATTAAATTCAAAGGATACAATACGTTTCACTAAAATGATTGTTAGTGTCCTACCGAACAGTTTGGCCACAAAATGCATTTGGTCGGTATTCGGTATTTGAAAGTTTTATGAACAAATTTGACGAATGGAAAAATGTTTATTGGGCTGATTAGATACGATTTTGAGTGTCAAATTTTAAAAAATGTTCATAGTTAAGCAATGAATTCACTGTTCGGCTTTCGAAAGGTCGGCCAAATCAAAAATAGTTCGGCGGCCGAACTTTTAACTTTATGGCTTAACTTCGGATTTTTTCCTTAAATTTTATATTCAAAATCGAATTAAATCGGCTTAAAAACATGTTTCCAATACCAAAATTGATCCTGATTGCCTTTAAATACAAAAAAACTTACCAAATATAGGTTTTTGGCCAAACTGTTCGGTCGGACACTAATGATTTTCAATAAAATAACACAGAAGGACAAAATCTTGACTTCTAAAAATTAATAAGGTTATTACCACCAATTATAAATATAGTCCGGTCAAAATAGACATTTAAAATAACAAAAAATTCCAAAAGAGCTGAAGAGCTGTACAGACCTCAGGTACACCGTTACAAATTTTCTCATAACCGGTAAACTATATAAAAAAAGAAAAGTTCAGACAAAAATTGTAAATTATAAAATGATCTGCAAAAATTGTCCTTACACTCTTTTTTCTAAGAGTCACAATTTCTGAGATATCACGATTATAAAAGTTGAAGGAGTTGTATTCTAGACTTAAAAAAAGTTTGTAAAGTCATCAAAAATTTAGTCAGGAGGATGCTTGCGAAAAATTTAATGAAATTCAACTGGCTGATTTTTAGCAACAAATTTAGTAGATTCCGCCAAAGTTTTGCTAACACTTAGTTGATTAAAAATCCTTGATCAAAGTTAACAAAATTTTTGCTGAATATTAGTGGACTGAAAAAACTCAAAATATTTGTAGAAAAAATGTACATTAGTTAATTTATTTGCTGAAAATCCTTAACATTTCTTTTAATTCTTTTAAAAACAATGTACAATAAGTTATATCCCCTTCAATTTTAACCAAACTTTCTGTGCAAAGTAAGTGTCATATAAATATGTCATCGTATAAGTTTTGGATTGTTAGGACTAACGTTTTTGGAAATATTGCGTTTTAAAATATGAAAAAATAAACGAAAATTTAACAAAAGTAGTCGTACTTAATCGTCTAAATATTTTAACGGTTAAAGCGCCGTGATTCATCGATACCTCATTTTAAAGCCACCATTGTCGTGCTTTAAATCAAATAAGTGAATAACGAAATCATTTTTGAAGGTAAAAAGCATTTTTTTTTTAATCCGCGGTATTTCAAAAGACTGTTTTTTTCCAAGGAAATATATGTTAATTATAATTTCCACTATGTCGTTGCCATATTAATAACTCTTACAAGACTCAAAGTTATGCGCAAAAATATAAAACAAGATACTAAATATAGTATGAAAAAAAACTTACATAAAAAAAAAATAATTTATTGAAAAAATATATATAAAACTTTTGCAAAAGTAGTTTCACATAATTGCCCATATCTTTGCAATGGTTTAAGGTACAAGAGTAATTGATGCCTCACTTTAAAGGTACCTTAATTTCACTGCAGCACAAAAATAATCCACTTCCTGACGGCAAAGTGTATTTCCGTGGTTCGAAACGCTGTTTTTCAAAAAAACTGGTTTTGTAAAATGTTAAAAAAAATATATGTAAATTATAAATTATTCTTCTATACCGTCACCAAGTCCCAATGTGATGTGGTGCTCCTGCATGTTTCTGAGCTATTAGCTTTTTAGTTAAATTTTTCACATTTTTATTCATTACACAGGGATTTTAACACGGCATTGGGCAGTGATTTATATTTACCATACATTTTTTTATAATTAAAAAAAAAAACACAGTTTTTTTAAATACATCTTTATGAACCGCAGTTTTTGAAAATAATGCATTGTGCCGTGGAGAAATGAATAATTTGTGTGCACTAGTTAAACCACAAATTAGGTAGCTTTAAAATAAGGGATCAAAGGAATATATATGGAATGTACGACTACTTTTTAAAATTTTCGAAAATTTTTCCTATTTTAGAACGCGATATTTCAAGATCCGCTTGGATTAGCTGTCCTACATTTGGACCAGGTTATACTTATACGATGTACATCTTCAGTACCAAGCTTGGTTGAAATCAGAAGTGGTGGAGGAAATAGAGTGGGTGATTTTAAATGTTTCCAGGCTATAGCTAAACTCGCAAAGGCCACTTGAAAAAAGCACCATCGTCGCTGTATGAACAATAGAGTATGTATAGTATATAGTATGTATATATATATATAGTATATAGTATACATACATTGTATACATATATTGTTCAAGATCATACGAGTAAAGTGAATAAGGGAATAAGTTTCTTTTGAGTTTATATTCTCAGAATTGTGTGGTTTATAGTTGTGAGGGACATGTATATATTTTAACTTATATAAAATATAATTCCTTCAACTTTTATAATCCTGATATGTTGACTCTTAGAAAAAAAGTGTAAGGACAATTTTTGTAGATAATTTTAAGATAAACAATTTTTGTCCTATATTTTTTTTTTGATAATACTTACAGTTTAAGAGAAAAGTCCAAAAACCCGTATGGTATTGATGGGGACTTTGGTTATTTTGTTATGTGAGCACTATTTTTCTGGCTTATTTAACTTTACTACTATTTCAAGCCCGCTTATTTCAATTATGTGCTTTATATATACATAAAATGACTTTAAAGTTTGGTGAGTGCAGATGCAGTTTTTGGCATATAACGTTATTAAAATGCATTAAATCTGACTGCTTTCTATTGAAATTCAAACAAAACCACTGTATTCTTATTTTCGGTACAGATTGAATTCACAAAACTTAAGATTAAATCCGCTATTTAGCAGTTTTTTAAAATGCAGTGAAAACAGAATATTAGGAGGAGTCTCAGCAAGAACACAATGATTTTAATATGGTCTCATGTGCAACACGTTTTATTAGTCAAAAGTTTTATATGGCAGCATAGCTTTCCGAGATAATTCCAAAGTCCAACTTTTGGTATGATATATGAAAACCGACAAATTAGGCCGTTTTGGTCAAAAAAATGAGCTTATTTCTTAAACACGAATAAGCATATAAATTTGATCAACTTGAGTTGGCAAAAAACAATTTGACAAAAAAATTTGTAAACACATCAACATTTTTTAAAAATTCCTACACTCAAATAAAAAAGTATGTAAATTTTACAAAAAAAAAAAAAATTTTGTTAATATTGGGTCAGCAGATCGTTTTGCTAATTTTAGTAAAACGTTACTGTAATTTTTTAGTAAAGTAAAAGTAGTAAAAAAAGTAAAAGTAAAGTAAACTCTTAATGGAAATCATTTTGCTAAAATAAAAATTACCCAAATTTTTTAAGTAAATATTAGAGAAATTTATTTAGTAGGAAAAATTAGTTTAAACTACTAAATATTAGTAAAATTTGTGCAAAATAAAAAATAAAAGAAAACTGCCGAAATAAGCCAAACGTTTCCTAAATATTAGTAAGTAGGAGGCTTATTAGTTTTCCTACAATTGGAAAGGTTTGTTTACTTCTTATATTGAATTTTTCCAGTTAAAATTTGATTTAAAATTCAGAAAATTTATATTTAGATTTGTTCAATTAATTTCATTTAATATAACACATCCAATAATATTCAGAAAATATGTTTTCTGATAAAAATCATATTTGCTGAATATTATTTGATGTGTTATATAAATGGAATTTTTGAACATATCTAAATTTTAATTTTGCTGAATTTTAATTTGAATTTTAACTGGAAAATTTCAATGCAAAAAGTAAACAAAGCTTTTGAATTTATATATTTCCTCAAAGTGTCAAGATCTTCAAAAGTTTTTGACACTTTTAGGAAAAATATTTTCAAAAAAATTATTTGTAGAACATGAATAACGTTTTGTTTGTTTAAACATGCTAAATGCTTTCGCATTTTTAGCGGTGCAAAAATTATAGCGGTTTTAAGTTTCAAATAAAATAAAATTACTGTTTTTGCTTCGATTTAATTAAAGAAACATCAATTTATAAATCTCAATGTATTTATAACATTTAACAATTTTATAAATACAATGTCTAATATATAACAAATTTTTTGTCATATATTAGAACTTAAAAAAAAACAGCGATGATATTTAATTTGGTTTAGGGTTACTTATCATCTTAAATACTTTTAATTTCGCAAAATTGAACATTTTGTATATGGAAGCTTTATCAAAATTTAGTTGGGTCGTATCACGTTCACTTGGTATTCCTCAAGCTATATAAAATTACACAACTTTTCAGATACTATTCTCAAAACTCAATTCCATTAAACGGCGCAAAAACCCAATGAAAAAAACTGCAAAACTTTAAAAATCGAAAAATTTTATTTTCACTTGCAAACCGCTATAGAACTTTTCACCAAGCAGCGATATAGAAATTACTTGACTATTACATGAGTTATTTTTGTATTAAATTAATGGTGAAATTGATTCGCGGTTCTTAATTTGGAACATAATTTTAATGTTCCAGTTCGGGTAGCAAGGAATTATGTTATTATACAGACGTCGTTTTGCAGATATAATTATGAGGAATTTAATCCATTTCGATGTCTATTTACAAATTTTAATGAGATTCACAACTTATTTTCCGTGTCCGATCCTATTCATAAAATAAAACGATTATTATTACGCGAGATTTAACATTAAATTTTTATTTCCGTTGTTGCCAACTAATGTATCTGTAGCGATGTGTCGAATTATTCTTTTGTGTGTGAGAATCTTCCGACTGCCTCCAGATATTTATTAGGGAAAATAAAACGATTTTTTCTTTTTTTTATGGCCTTTGTTGCCAAATGTTGTGCCTGTAGCGATGTGTCGGAATTTTCATTTGTGTGTGAGAATTTTCCGACTGCCTCCAGGTATTTGGTAGAAAATTTTGCAAATTGTTCCTGCTGCTCTGTCTGTTCCTGTTTATGCTCATGTGATGGTTGTCCTGCCTGCTCTGTCTGTTCCTGTTTATGCTCATGTGATGGTTTTTTGCCTATTTATCCATAGTTCCAGTTTAATTAATTATATTCCTGCCTGTCTGTTTTTGTATTTGATGTGTTCCATCTTTTGCGCCTGGCTGTTTGTCTGCTCATCATTTAATTTATTTATTTTATTTATGTTATTTTATTTCTTATATGTAAATTTGTTTGTTTGTTATTGTCTGTGTTGTTTTTATGTTGTTCTTCTATTTGATTTGTAATCATGTGTTTGTCCTTTAATGTCTATACATAATTTCTTCTTTAGTTTTTTTTATTTTTAAATTTTTTATTTTTATTTTTTTTTATTTTTAATTTATATTTTTATATATGTATATAAAATTTGTATTTTTGCCTAAAATTAATTTATTCTTATTTTTATTTGTTTTGTATTTTTTGTTTTTAATTACTTACTTCATAACGTATTAATGAATTACTTCTTATATTTATATTATATTACTATTATTATATTATTCTGTATTTGTCGAATTTCGATTTTGGAGCTGATGTATTTTCTACTGTAGCTGATGTAAATAAATAAATAGTAAATGAATCAAGAAAGTCTTGTAAGTTTTAAGAAATTTTTTAAATTTTTAGATTTCTAAATTACCATCAATTCATTCGGTGAAAACGTTTCAACGTAAAAATTTGCCTTATATAGCTTTTAAGTATAGTCAACCTAACACTATTCATCGTTCCTCTCAATTTTATCTATAATCCTTAATGTAGGTCACGTATCAATTGAAAGTAAGGAAATATAATTTTTATATTTTATGTCCTGTGGTTCATATTGGGAACTAAGGGAAACATAGTTCGCAAAGTTCTGTTTAAGAATCAGAAAACACAAGTGAAAATTAATATCAAATTTCTGATTTTTTTAGCGACCTGTCCATAAAAACTAAATCGATTTATGTAAATTAATCCAAGTCATCAATAATTTTGTAAATTCTATATGCTAAAATAAGAAATTATATTGTGGTTCAATCTTATCAATAATAAATATTAACAAGAAATAAAATTATTTTCACAAAGTTTATGAAACATTTTTATAAATAGAATATCAATGAAAAATTGTTTTTCAATTTATATGTGACTCTTCTTCGCATTTTTGAAAACTGCATAAATATGATGAATAATTGATGACAAACGATTTATGAAACATTTTCATTAATATGATGAAATTTTGAAATAAAATTTAAGTTTCTTCCCTATCAAATAATTTGTAGCTAAAAACAAATTAGATTATTAGTATTTTTATTGCTAATTTTAGTAAATCGGGTTTCAGAAGTTACTAAACTTAAATTAAATCAATTAGTAAATAAAACTAGTAAAAAAATTAGTAATTTGTTAAATAAGAGTAGCAATAAATTTTTCTAAACAAAAACTTTATACTAAAAATTAGTATAATAATAGTTGAGTCAGATTGAAAACTGTTTTACTAATTTTTAAACTAACTTTTTTTTTGACTGTACAAATAGTACTGTTTTGGTACTATAATATAACAATAACATTTTTTTACATTTTTTTTTATACAAAGTTGACTTGTTAGTTAATACATAAAAATTAGATTTTATAAAAAATATTAACACTTTAAGTTTCAATTTTAATTAATTATACCACCACTAGAAGGCGCGATTAGGCTATGCAATTTATTGAGAACACACTTTACTTCCAAATATTGTCAAAAAATTCGCACGGAATCCATCCATGCTTTCTTAAAAATTGGTCAATCAGGGGTTGATTTATTTATAATCGCGACTAAGAGAATATTTTAAGTGCTAACAGTAATAAAGGAAATCTTCGGTTATAATGGAATATGATCGCAACCCGATCCAAAATTTCGCAACCCGTTAAAAAAATTAATGTGTGAAATATGCAACGTTTTATTCACCATCTAGTAATTTTTATATAAAAATAATAATTACAATCTCTAGTAAATTTGTCTATGAAAATTAGTCCAAAAAGAGTTTATTATTTCAAACTCGTGTGATAACGAGAAAACAAGAGTACACAAAAAATAAAAAATAAAAAAATTCATATATGAAATAAATTTGTTCATTCTGATTATTTTGCTCAAATAATAAAGGATGATTTTTTAGCAACTTTTTGGAAGGACAATATCCTAATAAAGATATATAGAGAATGGCCTCGAACTTGAATAATTTTATTGTGAAAGGCGTGGTAGAGAAGAATGAGTGTATTTTCTAAAAATCATAACTACATCGCAAATTTTTAATTTTTTTCTGAATCATACTGCGAAGTTTCTGGTATTGAACCTTCCTCAGTGTCCCAGTTTTTTTTTTTTTTTTAATTTTTTTGAGTAATGTAATATTTGTTATGTTTTTATTTGTTCGATTGCGTCTATATGAAATTTTCTTTGCAATCACTGACCGTGGTATAGATAAACTGTTTTCTAGTGCCACATGCACTCGCACTACACGTTAGATAGAGCGCTTTAGCCCTCTGAGCTATGGTCAGGTCGAGTTTTGTTGTAATTAAAACTAGTTTTATTCAATACACTGTGTTTTTGTTCTTGCATACATAATCTCAGAAGTACAACTTCAACAACACAACAGTTCTATTTTTAGAAACTTACCTCACTCTAATGTCCACTGTTTTCCCATATGTTGTAAGTGATGCCATATCTATGATATATTCTTTGTATATTCCATAGATGGCGCTTACGTAGTTAGGGAAGAATTGCCATAATTTTCATATTTTTATTTTTAATAATCAAACTTGTATAAACGTTTTTTATTTGAGAAGGTTCCAATTCAAAACTGATTTTTTCTCTAGTGTGTTTTTAAATTGCCAAGATTAAAGTAAATAAATCAATTAAACAAACTGAAATAAACAAGTAGACACAATGACGCCTTTTTTACAAATGCAATTAATTTTAATCTTAGTACGTTCAGCAGAAACGATGTATTTTGTACACTTTTGGTTTTAATGACTTTTAATGCATATCTCACATAAAAAACCTGATCTAAATATACTAATGAATGATTGCGATTAATAAGTTAAAATTGAATAGTAGGACATAAAAAAGAGTTATATAGGAAAATCTACGAAACCGTAGAAAAAAAAAGTTATTGGCATACAATTTTCTTTTGGGCAATAATGAACTCACAGAAAAAAGTTAGTAGAAAAATTAGTAAATCAAAATGCAAATTTGAAA
Source organism: Delia radicum (assembly GCA_021234595.1). Classification (NCBI taxonomy): domain Eukaryota; kingdom Metazoa; phylum Arthropoda; class Insecta; order Diptera; family Anthomyiidae; genus Delia; species Delia radicum. The sequence goes on from CM037853.1 coordinate 137,790,938, forward strand.
CTAATTGTTAGTTTAAATTGAAATGTTAGTTAAAAATTTAGTTATTTTGATACAAAATTTTTTACTAATTTTGTTTGCTGAATTTAGTAAAGTCTAAAAATATTATTATGATAATCAAAACCAGCAGAGGTTGCTGTAATGCCATGTTTGCGGTTCAGTATTTGTGAATTTTTTAATATTATGTCAGTATAAAATAGGCAAGTGAAGTGAATACATCGTAAATATAATAATAATAACTAAAAAAAGTGTTGAATTGAAGGTTTATTTATTTATTTGTTATAGTTTATTTTCATGAAAATTAAGAAAATTAAAACTTGTATAATTAATATTGTCTTTTCAACAATGAATAAATATTGAAAGCGTAAGAATAAGCAGTGCATATTAAATTAGGTTTTATATTTTGAATTATTTTTCTATTATTTTATTTTCATTAGATTACGCTTCATCATGATGTACATACAAAATAAAGGAAATAATAAAGACAAACAAAACACTTATCTTACAAATACAGAGGTGTATTTTATTTGTGTTATTATTTGTAATACAATCTGCAAGTCCGTTTTTATTTCTTTGCTGTTTTTATTTTAATAATATTTAGCAGAATGATTCTTCAGATTTTAATAAATTTTTCTGCGACTTCATTTTTAACATATTTGTATCTGTTATTTTATCTCTTATTTTTACAGAACTTATTGTGTGTTCGCGAGAATAAATTTTTTTTAATGCTGAGAAGTTATAAAACTTTTCAAATATTTGGGTTTTCCGGGGATGCGACCACATGTTGTAGTATAACATTTCCGTGCTTAGTCCGAATTTGGTTTCCAAATTTTCCCAACACATATATTTTTTGCGGAAATTGAGGTCAAAGTTAAGACAAATTTAATTTAAAACTAAATCGTACATGCGCGGTTTAAAAAATTACGGGGTCAAAGCTTATTTTAATGATAGCTGTTACCGTAACTATTTTTATGTGTAAATATTAAATTGACCGGATAATATATTTTGTCTCGATATCAATTTGTTATTCAAAATACACAAAAAGTAAAAAAGGATGTGCCAAAAATATTGCAACACAATATTTTTTGGCACACCCGCGGTTTAAAGAATTATGGGGTCAGATATATCTTGAACGGTAAATATCACCATTACCATTAGTATGTGAAAATTTTGAATAGATCGGAAGAACTTTGTATTATCTACAACAATTAATTATGCAAAAATCGCTAAAGGGCTAAATTCAAATTGAAGGCACACCCGCAGCTTCAAGAATTATGGAGTTCAATACATCTTGAATTGTAAATATTATCATAACAATCATAATGTGAAAGTGCTAAATAGATCAGATTTTATTTTTTGGCTTTACACCACTTTTAGCTACACATTACAAAGCTTATAGAATAAAATGCTGAAATATTTCTTAATGATCGATATTACCATTACTATTGTTATGTGCAAGTGCTACGATGATCGGATTATCCCTTTCGTTTATACATCACTTTTGCCTACAAAAATCTTTTAAATGTTAAAAAATTTAACTATAAATTTTTGTGTATACCAATATAATAATACGATCCACTTAGCACTTACACACAGAAAAATAAATTGCCAACCAAATTTAAAAGTGTATTTTAATGGTAACGACTTATAAATTCAATTATTACAACGATATTTACATTATATTTCTGATTATTTTGGGTGTTACAACTAAAATTCAGTTGAATTAACTGACATTTGTTGCGAAAACTAATGTTTAGTTGTAACAACCGACTAAAATTCGTAATAACCGAATTTGAGTAGTAGTTACCGAATTTTAGTTGGCAAATAGTTAAATTTTTCTCTGTGTATACACACAATAATAGTAGTACTGATATTTACCGATCACGCAGGACTAAAATTTATTATGTCTTAAACTGCGGATGTGTTCTTAAAAATGTATAACATTTTGAGATCATCACGCACAGACCAGATGAAATTTGTATTGTCATTTTTTCTTTATTTCTGAAAGCACACTAAGGCGCAATAAAATACATCCCAATGAAATAAGTCCCAATGAATCAATTCCCAATGAAATAAGTCCCAAAAAAATAAATAAAATAACCTCTGAACCGAAAAATTTAAATAACTTCCAAAAGAAATCAAATAATTTCCAAGAAATAAATAAAATAAGTTTCAATGAAATATAACCCCTGAAAAATGAAACAGCTCCCATAAAATAAGATATAATTATCTACCATACTTGGGAATTTTTTCATTCGGGTGCACTATTCAGTCTTGTTTGCTAACTGATTAGTCATGATGGATCAGCTTTTTATTATAAATACTTGATAAAATACCGAATATTTATAAAAAAAAGTACGCAAAACATAGCATTTTTCTTTAAAATTTGTTTTGTAGATAATTGTAACAAACAATTATAACAATCAATTATAATTGTCAGTAAAAAGCAATTGTAATGCCAAAAAATTTATTTATTATTGACATCAAACATTGTCAATTAATTGGTCCATTATTGTGCGCCCCGGTAGGCTAGTTGGTAGCGTGCTGGTTTATCTGTGCGTGGGTCGAAGGTTGGATTCCCACCAGAGGCACTGGTCAGTTTTCGCTACAACTCGCCGAAGGCCATAGTAGCTAGTGCTCGGTTAGGGTAATAGCGTATAATTTGTAATTATATGATTATTAATTATCAAGAATAAAAAAATTTTTCCATTAAATGAACTAGTCCCAACATCCCGACACAAAAGTTGGTAATTTCGCTTCATCGTATTTTTTTATGAAATTTTGGAATATGTGTGAAATTTTTGTTACACCAGATGAAAAGGTGGTAAATTCCTCACGAGTTTTAGTATCATTTACTAAAAAATTGGAAAGAGCTTTTCTACTAAAATTTTTTAAAATCTTGTGAATACAAAATTTTACTTGCATATAGAAAACCTTATAAACGAAAAGGAAGATCTTTATTTAAATTTTTCCAGCAGCAAATAGATACAAAGTGATGAAAATGCGCTTTTGAAGAGAAAAGCGCTATTTTTGTTAAACATCTTTGAAACTTCTGTGTATGTATTTATTTGAATGCTGAGTATTTATTTGAGTGCTAAGTTATCGTGAGTGATAAATATATAAAGGTAAAAATATATTTCTGATGATGTTTATATATTGACTAAATTTTTTAGGATACACATATATTTTTATAATTAACACATTTCTTTTTAAATTCGATAAAATAAGCCGTAATACTTTCCGATCATGCCAATTTTTTACACACTGCCTAAAAACATCACCCCAAATAACATTGCCGAATTTCGGGCCAATATCTCATCATTTACTGTTTTGTCCAGAAAATCCTTAAAAAATCTTAATAGTGCTAAGGGTCGAAATTACACGGAAAAATCTTTTTTTTTCGACAAAAATTAAGAAAGGAAAATTTCGAAAATCATATTAAAAAAATATATATAAAATGCAATTATTGCTTAACCGTTGTACTTCGACAAAGAAAATAAGTCATTGACAAAAAAAATCTTTGAATAAATACTACAGTAATGACCATTTATGTAAAATTATCCACGTTTGAGATTTTGTGTATATTTATTTAACATAAGTCATTCCATGTAAAACCAAACGTTTTTTGACATCACGATTTTTGTTTGCTCTGAAATTCGGCAAACGTATTCTTATTTAAAAAAGAAGTTATTTGTGTTTAAAAATGCACATAAAACATGTAAAATGTTTCGACAATTTCGATATTTACATTGATGTATTTTAAAAACTAGTAGGCTTATTTTAATGGTCTTGTAGTCTGCTTTTACAAAAAGTGCTTAAATATCTATGGTGCTAATTTTTGTAATGCCATTTTTTTTAATTTTTAAACATTCGTTAGAATTTTTTATCGCTTTCGATCTCACATAAAAATGAAAGTAATATATCAGCGTCTACACACATTTCGACTTATTAAACACTGAAATTCTCAGAGTTCGACGCTATGGGTTCTCTTTTTAAAGAATTTTTTACAAAAAATACCACAAACATTTTTAAGTTGCATGCAAAATATTTTAAAATACTTTCAAATATAATATTTTCAACAAGCAAAAAAAATTAAAGTTATTGTGGTATTTTGAGTAAAAAATTCTTAAAAAATGGAAAAAATCACAGTCCTACTCTGAAAATTTCAGTGTTTATTTAATAAAAAAGTGTGTAGACGCTGATATATTACATTTATTTTTAGGTGTGGTCCAACGTGGTAAAAAATACAAACAAAAATTAAAACCTAAAAAAAAAACATTCAAAATTTGACAACGTAGATATTTAAGTAATATAAGTGTATGTAGACGCTGATGTATTACTTTTATTTTTAGGTGGGGTTGAAAGTGGTAAAAAAAATACAAGCGAAAGTTAAATCCTAAAAAAGCATTCAAAATATGGCAAAAAAGATATTTTAACCCTTTCACTACCCCTGTACACATTTAAAAAAATATAAAAATATGACTATGAAATCACACTTGGGATTTTACCATTGAGGCATTGTTTTTTTTCATATAAATGCCAATGCTTTGGCATTGATATGGAAAAATCAATGCCTCAATGCTTTTCTCCCATATACATATGTATGAAATGAAACCTCATATTTTTGTTTAAATATGTTCATTAGGAAATGGGTCATTGAGAAAAAATCATAATATGCACAAACTGTTCATCGCGATTTTTGTTAACAAGCCGCAATTTTTTTTATCAGCCTTTATCTCCGAAAAAGGGGCGTTTTGTATATATCATAAACTAACAAAGCTACACTCACAATATTTTATAGTTAGAAACAAACGAATTTGTACATTAAAACTATAGAAAAAGTTGTTAAAAACAGGACTACTGATTTTTCGTTTTAAAACAATAGTAATTTCCAATTATTTTTAATTGTTAAAAAATTAACTAAAAATATCGATAAAAACAAATAACTTTCGTTTATTTTAACTATTAAAAAATAATTGCTTAATCCTTAAAATAAACGACGTTCGTTTTTTTTGACTATCAAAAAATTACCGAAAATCCATAAAAATAAAAGATTTTCCATTATTTTGACAATTAAAAATTTAACTCCCAAAATTTAAAAATAAACGATTTTCCTTTATTTTAACCATCAAAATTTTACCCCCAAAAACGTAAAAATAAACGATTGTCGTTTATTTTAGCTATCACCAAATTTAATTTAAAAGAAATAAAAATGTATTATTTACATAATGTATTATATACATAATAATATATGTTAGGATTTATTTTTAAAACTAAATAATAAGATTAATTGAATAATAATTAATTGAGCGAATGGCGCCTAACATTTATATGGCAGCATAACGAAAAAGGATGACCTTTGAGTTCATCTTTTACTATAATATGCAAATAACTTAAAAAACAATGTGTTTGTAAAATAAAAGACAATTAAAATCTAAAGAAAAACTATAGTGATGGTAAATAAAATATTTGGTTTAGTACTAAAGTAAAAAGCACTTTTGTAAACATTTTGGTACCTTTTGATTTAATTTAATTGTTAAGGTACTCTTGCAATACTATTGCACATATTACTGACAATTTTATTATCATTCAATGTAGCCAACTCAATATTAAATATTTAACACATATCTTGTGCAGACACAAAACCTTTTTGATTTTTTCTAACCTTCCAATATGACATACACACGGGTAATTTGTTGCAAACTAGCAAAAGTTGCACAAGAATATTGCTTAATTTTAAATTTACATTAAACATTGATGCGCTTTATCTTGTTTACCTAAAAAACACTAGACTTTTACCATATTGCTAATTAATTTTCTTGTATTCAAATAATCAGCTAACACATGTTCTATACTGCGAAAATTATAATCCTAACTTTTCGTTTTATTTTATATATTAAACTTTGTTATTTGTACATGAATAAAGAAACTCAGAGTTTTTACTCTATCTCTAGCATGCTGTCTCTTCATCTCCTAGATGTCATCTAATAGATGTGCTTTAACATATAAATTTGGAACAGTGAGGGAACTCCATCTCTGTTCTAATATGCACATTATGCACCGTCAATACTGCTCAAGGATGAGAAAGTGCAAATTTGCATCGTGTGCAAATAACCACGCTGAATACCCTCAGTAAAATAAAAAAGTAAAACAAAATTTACTGAAACAAAGCACTTAATCGCCAGCTGGGCCACTTTGGAACTTTTTGGACTGAAAATGTAAATAAGTAATTAATTTACCATCCCCAGTTCATGCATATGAAAAACGTTTGAGAGAACTTTTTAAAAAAAAGATTACTGTGATTTTTGTGTGATTTTTTTTTTAAACAAGTAGATTTTTTTTAAACATGTAGATTTTAAACGAAAATATTAACTGCTACAGAAATCCGTATTAATTCATGGTTTGTTTTTTAAATAACAGGCAAAAAAGTTGAAAAATATGTTTCTTTGTATTTTAATAGTTTATTCAGTTAAAAACAAACTTTACGGATTACTTTTTAAATAAACTACAATCGGTAACGGAAAATATATTGTGAGTGTAGAATATCGAAATTAGGCACAAAGATTCATTTAATGAATAGAACAAAATACAACAAAGCATTTTTTCGTAATTCGAATGTTTTACTGGTAAAAATGGGCTGAGACGTTTTAAAAATTGAAAAAGCCCATTTATTGATGGGTAAAAAGGTGAAGGGGCCATATATGTATGTAAACCTTTTTCTTCCTAATTCCAAGACACCTAACAAAGAATGCGAAGTCAAAATGGGAATAAATAAAGAAAGTTAAAGCGGTTAACTACTTTTGGAAAAAAGTAGACTACAAGATCATTAAAATAAGCAATCACCAATTTAAATCGAATTACTAGTTTTAAAATATATGATTTTAAAAATCGACACATTCAGGAGCATTTTTTATGTTTTTTGGAATATTTAAACACAAATGAGTTCTTCAAAAAAATGTTCTAATTTTTTCCAAAAATACGTCTTCAATATTTTTGAAATAAGAACATGTCTTCCAAATTTCAAAGCAAATAAATCCGGTGATGTCAAAAATTTTTCGGTTTGACATGGAATGGCTCATATACGAGTATGTTGCTATCCAAGCCAAATGTCCAGCAAAAAAATGTATATCGTAATAATGGCAAATTAACAGAATTTGCTCTCCTCTAAAAGACTAAGACGTATCCCGTTTTATGGAAAATTTGAAAAAAAAAACAAAAATTTAAAAAAAATCAGAACTATTGCCAAATTTATACACTCAGAATAATATGTAGTTTATTGTTGTAATTTAGTAAGAAAATTTTCAGTTGAGTTAAAAATAAAGGAAAATGCATTAATTTTTCAAATAAATATTTTTTTCAACTTTTCTATATATTTGTTCAAAATAATTTACTACAATTTATCGAAGTTATTAGTTTCCTTTATTATTTTCATTTATTTAAATTTTCATAAAAATTTAACCACAAAAACAGAATTTTGTAGTTTATTTGTTTCCGTTACAGTTATTACAAATTTAAATTATTTTTTTCCAAAAAAATATTCGAAAAATTCGTGTTTGTTTTTATATTAAAATAGTTTGTTTATATACAAAATTATTTTAATTGGCTCTATGAAATAAGACCCCAATGAAATAAGTCCCCAAACCAAAAATGAAATAAGGCCCCAAAAATTTCTAATAAAAAATTGGGGTCTTATTTCATTTTTTGGGGCTTTATTTCATTTTTTTTTTTTTTGGGACTTTATTTCATAATGAAATAAGGCCCCAATATGAGGAATTAAATAAGTCCCCAAATAATATTTTTGGGGTGTTATTTCATTTTCTTAAAAAGCACAATTTTTAAGTAATATAAGCAAATAACCGTTATAATTACTGCATGAATTATCAAGTTATTAATGTAAATAGTTATTTGCTATTAGTAAGTGAGATTATACCGTGTAGTAATTTTGAAGTTTCTTTTATGTCGCACGCAGAAAAAACTTTATTTCGCGAAGCCGCCTGCCGCGTTCTACGGAGGAAAAAAACCCTAAGACCGGCCGAAGGCCGCCACCCAGAAGAACTTGTTTTTCAAATCAGATGTCGAATCAGTTGAAATCTTATATTTTTAAGACATCAAGTAATTTGTAAAAACAAGTTTTTCTATGTGGCGGCCTTCGGCCGCTCTTAGGGGGTTTTTCCTCCGTAGAACGCGGCAGGCGGCTTCGCGAAATAAAGTTGTTTCTGCGTGCGATTATACGATTTATAAATTTAGTTTTATTTTGTGATATACTACTAAAAAATATTAAAAAAACTGTATTGATATACTAAATATTATTAATCTTTTTATTTTAAAAAATTACTATGTATTTACTATGTATTAATTAGGAATAAAGAAATATTTCAAAGTAATATATAATTTTTTTTTTTTATTGGGGCCTTATTTCATTTTCAAAATGGGGCTTTACTGCATTACGAAATAAAGCCCCAAAAATTGGGGCGTTACTTCATTTTGTTTTGGTTTGTCGTTTCATTTGGTTGGGGGTTTATTTCATTTTTTTTTGGGGTATTGTTTTATAATGAAATAGAGCCCCAAAAATGGGGCGTTATTTCATTTTTGGTTTGGGGACTTATTTCATTGGGGTGTTGTTTCATACCGCCTTTAAAAATATTTCAGCAAATAAATGAATGACAATATATAATTTTTTATCCAAGGAATCAAAAGTTAGTCGTCAGACTGTTTCAAAAGTAATTCAACGGTTTAAGGGAGATTTGACCATAGAGAGACAATTTAGCTTAAGAATACGAGGTCGTCATGTTAAAAATATTCCCAAAAAAGTCCCTGGTATGACAACATGATAACCACGCCTACATCGTCCATTTTTTTTAAATTTAAAAATTTGTTCCATGTTTTCTTTGTCTCTTATAGGAGAACAGACACTGTTAGTTTGGCATTGCTGATTTTTGCTTTCTCTTGTATTACGACTTTTAAAGCAATATATTTGCTGTTTGCAAGATTTTTGCATTCGATTTACGAAGTGTCACTGGAACTTTTCTTTTGAAAATGGTCATTAATTAAATTTTTCATGAAATATTTGAAAAATTTCATTTTACGTATTGAAAATTACATACGAAAAAGTTTCATTAATAATAGTTTCATACAAATGTTGAAGCTTTTTTACAAGGCTTAGGAAAATTCTATTTTACTTTGTGAAAAAAACTGCATTAGTGAAAAAGTTTATATAAACTCGACCAAGAAAATTCTACATGTGTACATGAAACATGAGGAAATTTGTCAAATTGACTATTATTACCTCAGAGACAAAACCTATTTTGGGTGAAATTTGTGCGATTTTAGGACTAGTTCAAATTGAGTCCAAATATTAACCTATTTCGATGAAATTGGTTCTATATCGACCTTCTGGCCTTAAGATTTTAAAAATCCTCATATATTTGTATGAATTAAAAAAAATTTTTAATTATATTTTTGTTAAGCTAACTTTTTTTTGGCTGATTTTTGGTATACGTAATTTTCTAAGTTGTTTACATATTATACTAAAAGATGAACTCATAGGTCATCCTTTTTCGATATGCTGTCATTTAAATTTTATGCACATTTCGCATTTTTCCCAGTTAGTATTACCAAAAACGATTAACCGAAAAACTGGTTTTTGTGCCAAATTTCTGTTTTTTGGCATACCGTTTTTCCTGTCTCTTAATCGGTTTTTAATTTTTATTTAAATTATTTTGGAAAGCATAGATGCTAATAAAAACTTAGTATTCAAGAATAGAAAGCTGCTTTTACCATTACAATTTTTCGCTTGAAACTTACAAGCCTCAAATCGTAATTAAAATAATGAAAGTGGACGAAATTTTAATTTGATTAGATAGAGAAAATCGCAACAAACACAACTTGTCAAATTATAATCATAGCATGATGCTTTTAAACCACCATAACATGATGCCCTTTTCTCTGAGTGTAAATTTATTATCATATTTGAGTAAGGACTTATCAAATACTTTTAATTATATAATTGTCTTGCGGTTAATTTGAAACCAACCCGAAAGATCGGAAAATTATAATATCTACAATTTTCTAGCTCTTCAATATGGCTCTTAAGAAATAGGAACGTTTACACTCATAAAAAAGGTTAGACCAAAAGTCTGTTAACGTGTTCAAATTCAGTATTTAGCTAAATTTCTTATTTATTTAATTTCACCACAAGAACAAATTTCATCCGTATTTTAGCTTATTTTTTAAACTAAAATTTAATAATTTTTGATTCTCAAATTTTCAAATTTGTTAGTTAATTTAAACCACAACCTCTTTCAACAAAATATTTTTTTTGTCTTCGCTATCAATCTCACTTGTAGATGGCGTTATTTTCAAATAATTTGTTTGTATAATCATAAAATAGGCTATATCTCGGAAACTAAGCCAGATAGAGCAAAATGGACCCAAAATCCTTGCTCTGTGCTTATTATTTAATTTATTTATATGCCCGGTAATAAATATGGACTTGCCTCTGCCATTTTAGAGACATTTTCCGTTGATTTAGCTTAAAAATTCTAATGATTTTGCTAAATTCTTAGCTAATTGAACTACAACTGTCATCCAAAATTTAGGTCACCTAAATTTATCAGACTGTGACTCATTGACAATTCTGCCGGATCAAATTCAGGTACTAATTTCAGTTGTCGTAGCTGTATTTTTATTACTTGCTCGCTTTTTTATGAGTGTACCTTTAATTTTTTATAAACATCATAATTTCAGAAAAATCTCTTGTTTGAAATATAATAAAGTTTAATGCATTTATAGAAAACTTATAGAAAGTTTTTTGCATGAATAATAAACCAATTAATCAAATTTCTGAGGAGCCATTTTTACAAGCATTTTGTACATTTTTTTTAGGAAAAATCTTTTTGAGACGTGTTTTTTGGAAACACTATTCCCATGAACCGCACTTTCTTTTTTTAAACGAAATAATTTTTCAGAATTGTCTCTTTGCCTATGCACTATAATGATTTGATGGGATGATAGATTGTGCAAGAATAATAAAATAGAGTTAAATCTGAGAAAACCGCTGATTTACTTTTTAAAGCTACATATTTATTAAACAAATTTGATATCCAAATGCTGTTAAATTCTCGTCTTTTCAAAATTTTATATATTAAAAACTTTGTTAAAACATTCAAAATTTTAATGCAATTTTGAGAAGAATTTGGGCCATATTATGGAATTTACACATACAAGTTAATTATTAAAAATTGTATTAACGACTTAATCAAGCACTAAACAAAAGTTAATCCAACTTTTTATCTAAACGACTCTTATATGTATTTATTCATACTACTATTTGTGTGCAACGCGAAGCAACATACATACATAGTCAGCTAAAATTAGCGTTAAGAGGCTGCCGAAAAAATTTTGGCAATGTCGACGTTTTTGCTAACGCCGACATTTTCCTGTTCCTCTTAGGCCGAATCACTATCAGCGCCACTTTGGTATTTTAAACTGACATAGTTCATCTATTAGTTGTCCAGTTAGTAAAACAATGAATATTTAAACGAGGAATATTAAATAGGTGTATTAACGTTTTTCATGTAGATTAACTTCACTATCTAAACTCCCTATAAGTGAAAAAAACTGGTTAAAATAAGTGTGGCCGAAATATTTATGATCAATGGTCAGTACTTTTTTTATTTTTTGAGTGTAGTTTATTAATAACACGTCTACTGACAAGGTGTAAACCACACTCACATAACAAATTCGGTTTTTCAACAGAATTTCATCCAACTGAATTGATTCGGTTGCTGCAACCTCGTGAATTCTGTTTTCAGAACTGTATTCGGTTGTAAGAACCGAATTTACGAGGTTTCAGCAATCGATTCGGTTGGATGAAATTTCAGAATTTTTATTAGAGTGCATAGACGGTCTCTAAACAAAATCAAAAGCATTCTCCCTAAGCCGATATAGATCGGTAATTTAAATTTCTTTTTAAATTTAGGTGTTTAATCTTCATAGCATTCTCAAAATTGAGAAAGAGACTAATAAAAAAATTGAGAAGTACTCATAAATTAACATGACATTTTTCTAAGAAGCGTATCTACAAGTGTAATCCCAGAATTTTTCTATATATTAAAAATGGTTCTTAATTTACCATTGAGAGCTAACAATAAGTGCATGATATTTTAGTTTTGCGTATTCCGGAATGTCTAAACAAATTATTTGACCGGTTTTATATAGAAATTTTGTTGAAGTTTTCGTAAAGTTAATACATTTACAATTTATTCTCTTCAAGTTCAAGATTTAAATGCCTTCCATTGTGATACTTAATTATAAATCATAATCACATACAAATAATATGGCTAAACTACCTACTCGTTTATCATTTTTTTTTTTCAGAATGTTTATAAATAAATTAAATTAATGGGTTTAGATAACTGACAACAAAATGATTAATTGATTATATTATTTAATATTATAAGATTTTTTATTTTTTATTAACTGATAAATTACTATCTACAATATACATATTAACTGATTTTTTGTTTGTGTTTCTTTTGTTTTTGAAATCGAAGCAATTTATAAATAGTTCTGATTTTTCATTATCTTAGTTTTACACATTTTTTAATTAAAAGAAATTAAAATGTGTGTCGTCAAATAGAAAAAATAAATTAATTTTATCAAACTATAAAATCAGTGCACCGATTTTTATAAACTTTTTCTAATAAAATTTTAAAAATTTAGGTTTTTTTAATGAGGAAAAGAAAACTAAGCATTTTATGATATGTTAGCAGCATATATTCAGAACATATATGCTTATAATAAAAATTACAATTTGCGGTATTAACACTAATAAGCGATAAAAAGCAAAATAGTCAACTCGTCAATAAAATATTTAGAAAGTCCAAAAATTTAATTTTTTTAAAAGCGGGTTTAGTATTTTAGCGGTAACGGTATTTAAGTTATTTTGGTAACGGTAGTTATTTTAGTAACGGTAATAGATGGACAAAGCAACTGTAGAATGTGGACATTTCGTTTTTTAGTGCAGTTGTATGAATATGTCAAAGCTGTCAACTGTAATCGAGTTTAGTTTCCGTCAACACTATTTTAAAAAATTTTATAGTTGAGTGTGAGTTCAAGTTGAAAATTTGTTTTGGTTTTATTATGTCGTTTCAAAAAAAAAAATATAAAGTGTAATTTTTCGAAAACATTAACAGTGAATAACAAACAAGTTTTAAAGATTTTTCGAAGTCGTATTTTGTAAACGGTTAGAATTTTATTCACAATATTAATAACTGATTTCATAAAAACCATAACAAATAAAACAAAAATGTGAAAAATAAAATTTTCATGTTCCCTGAAGTGGACTTTTCATATATTTTCTTATTCTTTCAAGGTTTTATACTTTTTTAAATGATTTACGCGTCACTTTAACTGTTGACTATTTTGGATTATTTTTCAATATGCTTTACAAAAAACTGCCGTCTCTTTACCGCGGTAAAAAAAAGTTAGTATTACATATGGTAGGCCCTTAACCAGCTTTAAACTACACATACAATATTTTCATAAATAAAATTAAAATAATTTTTAATTTAAATACAAATTTATGTCGATTTTACTTCATTTTATAAAAATGTTTTTTTATTTAGGTCCACTTTATGGTAAATGTTCCCTAATGTGGACCTTCTGAGTTGGTTTGAATTTTGTTATATAACTTTTTTAAATTAATTTCCGCAAGAAAATTAGCTATAGCCGCAAAATGCCCATATAGTAGTCGTAGAAGCTGATGTATATGGATTTGGAATACTTCACTTATTGTTAGTTTTTTATATAGCCCATATACCAGGTGTAAGGCCATATTAGGGTACATTTCATTAATAAATATTGATGTGGTACAAAAACTTAAATTCAGTACTTCCCAGTTTTAGTCAAGTCGCTTATAGACGATTTAGCGATATAGTAAACATTTTACGCTTTTATTGTAGCTTTAAATCAAACTTCATACATACTGTGTACAATAAAGTCCGCTAACGATATAATCACATTTGATATATATGTCACGTAACTTTGGTTACCAAAGTTGAAATTATATGCAAATATAAAACAATTGCAAAATAATTCTAAAATCATAACCTTTTTAAGTTGTAACTAAATTTTTTTCTAATGCGTAAAAGAAAATCGGAATCAGAAGATTGAGCTAAAGCTGTTAAAACATCGGTTTTAAATTTAACTTTTTCTCCACATCTAATTTAATTTTATATAGTCACATTAATTGATGACTATAATCTTACAAAGTCGTTTATATGCAATGAAATGTCGTATAAAAAATGAGGTATATAGTCACATTAACGATGTAGTCTACAATTTGTTTGCAACTTTAATATGTAACAAAGTCTGTTCGAGTACTTTTAAAGTAAAGTCCATTAAAAATTACTCAATAAGAAAACTACAGGGAGTAAGACAAATTTACAAAAAATAAACGAACGGAAAATTTGTAAGAATTGGTAAGATAAATAAAACAGCTGATTTTAAATGTTAAAAAATCAACTGGTCCCCAGCAAAATAAGAGCTGAGGAAGAAGTAGTAAAAACACCACATCTACTGATCTGGATGTGGTGCAAATTTAGGTGAATCATTAATGATTTTAACATTGTCGTGTCATTGGGCGGATGGGGTGAATATATTACTTCTTTAATAGCATTTTAAACAGTGCATGAATGCTATTTTTCAATAGTTCATGGAAGGTCTTTTTCAAATATATATTAAAATTTTTATTTAATAAAACTGTGCAGCATACTTTAGGGATGTTTCTTTAAATATTAAAAAACAAATCTTTGGTGCCAGCACACGAATCTGACTTACGATCTGCCGTATTAAAGTAGACCGCTCTACCATTTGCACCAAAGTTACTTATGCAGTACAACAAACTTAAAACGAACTTAAATTAAAAACATTGATATATTTTTATGAAACGAGAAAAATATGCTACACAAATATATAATTAAAAAGATTAAATAAAGATTTTTAAAACATTTGTATTATGTGATTTCGTATTACTGAGATATAAATTATTTTTAAAATATTTTTAAGTTTTGATGAGGTTAAAAAAATATATTTAGAAATAGAGCAATTCCATATGAAAGCGATCACCTTTTGGACGACCCCTCTCCGATTTTAAAATAAATAGTCTCAATCGATTGCCCAGCAAAAAATAATGTACCTACATATTTTTTTTTTTTTTTTATAGTGACTGGTTTAGTGGTGGTGTGCACCACTGTCATGTGACAAATTTGAAGAATTCTTCATAAGGGACCTTATTGAAAGTTGTTTTAAAAAAAACTACTAAAGCGATCGCAACGAGTGATAGCTCGTTTGAAAGGTATTGATTTAGGCTTTAATTGAAAAATAAAATTTTCCTAATTCGGGGCCCATAAAATTAGCCGGAAAATTTAGGAGCTTCTGTGGAAAATCGGAAAATTTAATTTTCATGGGAAAATTTAATTTTCATGGGAAAAAAGGTAAATTTCTGAGAAAAATTAGGAAAATTTTATTTTTCAATTAAAGCCTGATTCAATACCTTTCCAACGAGCTATCACTCGTTGCGATCGCTTTAGTAGTTTTTTCTTCATTCTTCAATTTTGTCACATGACAGTGGTGCACACCACCACTAAACCAGTCACTATAAAAAAAAAAAAAAATATGTAGGTACATTATTATATTTTGCTGGGCAATCGATTGAGACTATTTATTTTAAAATCGGAGAGGGGTCGTCCAAAAATTTGCCAATTTTGATCGTTTTCATATGGAATTGGTCAATAATAAAAATGCTCATTTAACAATTTTGAATTCATTGCATATTTTAAAATATTTTTTTAATAATTAATTTGACGAGAAGTGTCTTTAATAAGATAAAATATACCAGACAATGAGAAAAAAATATTGGATAAGTAGTTTAACTACAGGTAGGGAAAAGTGGCCTGCAATGAAACGAGTGTGCCTTGGAACGTAAGATCTTTTAATGTTTCCTGTATTTTTTTCTAAAGATCGGTAAAGGCCGGTAAAAACTCTATAGGTAAACTAAAGTGATATATTTAAATTAAGTGAAAGTTATTATTTAATTAATTTACTAAATAATTATTATTATTAATAAACTAGCATTAAACATTTGGCTTCGATATTTTTCGTTTTGGAATGGAATTAAAAAATCAAATGGATTTTTGGATCCAAAATCAAATTTCAAGGCACACCTAAAAAGTATATCTTCAAACAAATATGAAAAATTCGATAAACTAATTTTTAGCAGTGATATACATCTTTGCATTTTCTTATCAACATAACAATAAAAATATAAAACCTTAAGTTTTTTTTATATTTTTAAATAAGTTTTACAAAAGTTACTTAATTCTCTTAAAATACTCAGAAAAAAATGAATTAAATAAAAATACTAAAAAAATTAATTAGAATTAAAAAAAAATAAAAAAAAATAAAATTATCTCCCCGGCCCGGAATCGATCTCGACCTTCTGATTGCAAATCCAACCACTTACTAGCTCAACCTCCATATAAAAAAAAGAATTTATGAACTTATGAAAAAGTACTTCTTAGGATGTTATTAATTTAGATAGCAATTAATTTATATGGTGATGCAAATGCTGTTTAAAATAACTTTAATTTAACATTTTTGGCCACTGTTAACAATAACTTCTATTGAAGGAAAAATGTGCGTATGCTAGTGCTTTGGAAGTCAATTTAAAGAGGTTCTTAAAGCACTACTTCCACTTTATTTTGCTGGGTCATTTTGGAAAAGATAAAAGGTAATTGAAATTTTCGACCAGAAACAATTTAAAATGTGTTTTGACTTCTTTTGTAGTTAATTCTTTAATATTTTTCACTTTAAATCAATAAACAATTATAATTTAATTTAACATATATTTTTTTTTTACCAAAAATACAAGCATATTTTTTCAATTACATGTTTTTTTTTACAAATTCTTACTGGCAAACATTTATCCAGTAAAAACTTGAAAGTTCTTTGACATCAAACTGTCACTTTACTCTCTCTTTTTTCTCTTTTTACTGAGTATTTGTAGTAAAAACTTGTACAAATTATTAAAAATGTTTGTGTTATCGAACAAACTTACTATAAGCGAAAGTACTGTATCACAGTTAATAATATTAAAGAACATAAATTTATTTTTTTTGATTACAGATTTTGCTTTAATATTTTATTTAATAAAAATTTACAACACAAAATTCGCACCAAATTAATCAAAAGTAAAATGTAAAATGTAAGTAAAATTTTTTTTTAATTTTTCGATTTTTAAATGGCCACAATCCTTAGGTGAAGACTTTTCAACCAGAAACTATACAAGTTCTAGCTCTTAATATAGTTTTCCTAACAATGTCCATAGTTTTTCTCACCTTAAAAACCTTGCGAAATGAGCGGCAGTTTCAATAGGTTTCGAACATTTTTGAATTAGCTCAAAATCATATTTTTTAAATTGCTTTTAAAGATTTTTTTTAAAATGTCTTATTTTGAGATGTCGACTGATATTTTTTAACATAAAATTTATTATTAAAGAAAGAAAATAAATTTAAAAAATTGTAATTCGTGTTTGTGTGTAGAGCGACTCCTTTCAAGGACAGTTTATAAATATTAAAATTTTTGTCAAAGTTTGAAAGTTTTCATAAAAGTTTGCATAATTTTAATCAAGATATAATTGGACTATAATTGTCTCTCAGCAAATGGCCTGGTTTCAAAAAAGACCCTGGGAACAAAAAAAAAATTAATTTAAATTATGTCTAAAGCATTGTAAAGCTTTTAAATTGATAAAAAAAAAAAAAATATTCTTAATAAAAATTATTATTTTATGGAATTTGGTCCACATAGGATTAATTTTTCTACTTCTGCCCCAAAAAGAACAACTAGAAAATTAACAGACTAATGCCCGTAATTTCAAGCAATAGATATCTACCGGTGCTTAGATACCTACCCGATTTTGTTCGTGTACACGGTAGGTATCTAAGCACCAGTAGGTATATATTGCTTGAAATTACGGCCATAACCGCTGTCAGATTTTGATTAAATTTGGATATGTCATTAAGGGTGCTCAAATAACCAATGGCTTTAAAAGGTGGGGTAAAATATGATGAAACTTTTCATAAGTATGTTTGAAAAAGCTTCATAGCTTCTTCATCATTTCCTAGAAAAATTTCATAAACACTTTTTCAGTGATAATGGTTCTGAAAAACATAAAGATGCAGCGAAAAAACGGTAAAAGTTTTTAGTCTACGGGAGCACTAATACACTTCGGTATAAAAATTGATCCGGATAATATTACGATACGCATCACCTTAAAAATATTTTGATAAAACAGTTTCATAAATATTTATGACACAGTTTCAATATGTGAAAAACAATGAAGGTTTCGTAATATTTATGAATGTTTTCATAAATATGAAGAAGTTTTTCCTTTGAGTCTTTTAGCAATTTAAATTCAAACTTAGGCGCTTTGTATGTACTTAACAGGCTAGAATTTTTTTAAAATAATTTTTGTTTAATTCTAAAGCAAATATTTATCAAACTGTTATACATAATTAGATATATCGAATATCCTTGACTTTTTACAATTTTTTAAAAATCTTGGTGTTTCAGAAAAATTTTTATAATTGTAGTTTGGCAACACTGGTAAATCAATTTTTAATTTTTTTTGTTTGTTGGAAGAAAATATATATTTTTTCACATAAAAAACGGAGTAACTTGCTGCATATTAGAATTTGTAAAAGTTCTGAAATTTTTTGATCTGATCTTTTAATGTGATATAAAAAATACATACCTAGCGTATGTTTGTAGAAAAAAATAGTAAAAATGTTTGCTAAAACTATTAAAAATTTGTCAAAAATGACGTTGCAATATTTTTTGTTAAATATTGTTAATATAAGGCTAGAAAAAATTAATCTGTTGAATCTAAAAATATTAACAAATTAATCTGCTAAAATCAGCAAAAACAAATAATTTTTGAATAATATGTTCGATTTTAATCTTATTTAAATATATTTTAATTTGTTCTCAATTTTGATTTAATTCATTTTATTTTCTTTCTTTTCTGTTTTTAAGTAAAAAACTAACAATTTTTAAACTCTTTAAATTTTTGTGCAAAATTTTTTTGCTTAAATTATTATTATTTTATTTGGTTATTTATTTTTGTTTTATGAGTGATTTTAAAATTTTGTATTTCTTATGTTATACATGTAACTACCCTGCCAGAAATTGACAATGGTCTGAGAAATCAAACACTGGCAGAGCACTATTTGCCAATGATCCAACAAATAAAGTGCTGGCAAAGCACTGATTTACAAAGTGCTTTGCCAGCACTGATTTACAAAGTGCTTTGCCAGTGCTTAATTAACAAAATTTACAACAATAAAAATACTAAAAATACTGGCACAGCTCTGGCTTAGAACGCTCTGCCAACGTTCGTAATAAGTGCTTTGTCAGTACTTGATTTACAAAATTTACAACCGAAAAAATAAAAAGCACTGTCACAGTACTGACTTAGAACGCTGTCCCAACATTGACAACAAGTGCATTGGCAGTACTTATTTACAAAATTTACAACCGTTAACTAATACAAACAGTGGCACATCCCTTGTTTACAACAAGTGTGGAAAAATTCAAAACTAAATTGCAATTTATGATTTGAACTTAAGAATATTAAGGTCTCCTATTATAGTCAGCACAAAGTATAGTTTTTGTACTAAAATTTTACTTAAGAAATTTATTTTCAAATTTCTTTCTTTAGTTAAATTGTAGTATAAAATCGTGCTAGCTTCTCACAAAAATAATTTGATAAAAAAAATATACAGTTATTTTGTAATTAACTTGGCTGAAGCAAGCCTAATGTTATTTCTGTTCAAATTACCAAAATCATTCAGTAAGAAATAATACAACTCTTTACTGGAATGAATTACTAAGTAGGACTTTATTGGTAGTTTTTGGTTTTAGTACTGGCAAAGCGCTTATTGACAGTGCTTTGCCAACGTTTTAAAAAAGAAACGGCGAAGCCCTGCCCAGTGTTATCATTTTGGGGTTGGCAAAGCACTTATTATATTATTAAAAAAAAAGCACTTTATTGGTCGTTCTACCAATGCTTTGCCAACGTTTTAAATTATGGTTTTGGTACTGGCAAAGCGCTCATTGCCAGTGCTTTTCCAACGTTTTAAAAAAGGAACGTCCAAGCCCTGCCCGGTGTTATCATTTTGGAATGGAAATAAATAAACTAAACTGACTATAAGTACTCTTAGATACAAAACACATAAAAAAATTTTAAATTTTTAAAGTGTTGTTTTATTTTATTACGAATAAAAATTATACCATTCCGAAATCAGCAATCTACATATTTTCAGCAACTGTTTTTGCTAATTTTAGCAGAGCAAATTGCAATTTTCAGTTAATTAAAATTCAACTCGAATATAATTTAAATTAAACAGATTTATTTTGACTTAAATAAAACAGATTAATTAAATAATATTTTTTTGCAAAAAAAATCATCTAATTTTACCATTATTTTCTACAACGTAATTTTTACACAATTTTTTTAACTTTTTTTGTAGCTTTTCCAAAACGATCAATATGATATACTTGAATCAGCTCACCGACATTTACTTATATGTCGACACATAAAATGCAAAAGGACCCTAACTAGTATATATTTACTTTTTTTACGGTAGATGCAAAAAAACGTTCACAGATTTTTTAACAATATCGTTAATAAAACCGATATTTCGGTAAAAATGAAAATCGTTGGCACGTTGGAATCATCTCTCAAGATTTTCCAAAAATATGGTGCCCCGGTTAAAAATAAATATATATGCATCCATTTATGAACATGTATGAACTCAGTCATGCTCATTCATGAAGTGATTCGAGGTCATACATGTCTATATATTACTACCATATTGTATTCATATATGTTCATAAGAGTTCATATGTGATCTTTTATATAAATATTACCTCAATTTTTGTTAATGCACACAGATGAACATTTAATATTTGTCACATGTCACATGTATTCTCTTGGACCTTACGATGTCTTTAGTTTCTAGTTTGTTGCCAAATTCGTTGTAAAGGGTGTTTTTTTATACAGGTATAGAACTTTAAGTTGGCAACACTTTTTAAATGGCGGCAATTTTGTCAGCTGTCAAGTGATTTATGTTTCGTTTGGTTTGGCATTTCAACATGAATATACTGACGCCTGAACAATGATTCCAAATTGTGCAAATTTATTTTGAAAATCATGGTTCTGTTCGAAATACGTATCGCGCACTACGTCCATTTTATGGTCAACATAATCGTCCATCAGAGCAATTAACTATGGAACGTTTTCGCACCACATTTACTCTAAATGATAATATGCATCTACAGAGACGTCCTACAGTGCGTACAGAAGAAGTCATTGCTGCTGTAGAGCGTAGAGTAGATAAAGACCCCAAGCAGTCTATCCGTCAATGGTGACCACTATAGAGCCATGATTACTGACTTTTTGGTTCATCAATTAAACAACCATGATTTGCAGGAGCTGTTGTTTCAACAAGACGGCGCAACATCCCACACAGCTCGTGCCACAATTGATTTATTGAAGGAAACGTTTGGTAACCGCATAGTTTCACGTTTCGGGTCCGTGAATTGGCCTAAAAGATCGTGCTATTTAACGCCGCTGGACTATTTGCTGCGGGGATATGTGAAGTCGCTAGTATACGCTGATAAGGCCGAAACGAAAGTCATCGAAAAAGTCATCGAAAATTGGACCTCCAGATTAGACTATGTCCGAGCCAGCAGTCGCGGTCATATGCCAGAAGTCATATTTAAATTACAATGCCAGAAGATTATCTTCCAAATAAAGTAAATTTAATGTCAATTTAAAAAAATAATCTTTGTTTTATTCCATTTAAAAGTTATATACCTCTATAAAAAACACCCTTTAAATGCCACATATTGTATCAGTGTCCTACAGGAATTGGAATAAATTAATTCCAAATATCTCAGTGTTTCTTGGAACTAAAAAAATTGAACCATGTCCAACCGAAAGTTTGATGCCCTATGTCCAATATTCACTTTTTTAAACATTAGGGTCTGAGACCATATTTGTCCATGATGTTGGTGGCTGTTTCTGATCTGATCTGAAGGCAATGTCTTTTCTTTGCCGATACACATCACACTCGGAAAAATCGGTTTGAAAATGTAGCTCTTATGGCTAAAACTAAAAATGTAGCATATATCAAACATTCGTAGTCGAAGGGTTAAGAGCCCAATTTAATTTTAACGAGAAGTTTAATTTGTTATGCTAAACAATCACAATTTTTATGTCAAACTAAAATTTTTGGACTTTGAAATTTTAAAGTGTGATGTCCATGTAAGATGAACAATTTCAATAGATATTTTCAATGAAAATATTGAGAAGGATGTTATGGATTCCAAAACGTAACTTTTCGCAAACCTAAAATAAATTAATATCTATTTAAATAGAGCAATACATTGTTTTATTTAATCCCATTTATTAGGACCAGTCCTAATTGTGAGCTATTGACAAATCTCTATGAAATGATATTGAGGAATATGTTGTCTTATTATGCGTTATGTCAGACTTTGATAAAAAACGAATTTTTAAAATTTGAACCTGCATTTTTAAGGCTAAACTTAAAAAAAAACACCAAATAATCGTTGTTTTTTATTAAAAAAAAAAAAAAAATAGGCAAAATTTTAAAAATGTCTCTAAGTCAGGGACTTAAATAAAATTGTCTTACCTATAAAATTGAGTATTCGAAAAATTCTTAAAATAAATATTATGCAAAATACAATAAAATACGAAAAATGCATTGAAAAATTTAACTCATGCTCACTGACTCTCGAAAATACTTACGACATTTTTTAACTCACATTCACGTGAGGAAATTTAGTTTTCACTCTCGCATGATTACGCATTATTAATTCTGCTCACGTTTCTATCTGCAGTTAAGACATTAAATTTGGCTTACATTTTTACATTCATTCAAATTAAACAAAACATTCCCAAAAAGTCACAACTTTATGAGACCATAAAAATTAAACTGGATCTAAGTTTTCAAAAGTCCTTGGGGGTTTTCGTCTACTAACAGTATATCTTCACTATTCGTTGGTTTCATTCGGGATACAATAGATGCCCCAAAATTTGTTGCACAGTGTTATAAGTGTTTTTTCTTAAAATTTTACTTGTGGGGAAAGTTACAAAATTTTATATTTAAAATTTTTATTCTTTCCTGAAGAAAATGAAATTATCAATAATTGATTTAATCTTTAAAATTACTTGGATTTTATTAAGTTTTATTCTTTTCCTCTAAAGAACTATAAAAACGAGTTAAGACTTTTATTCATTTAGCTGTCGTATGTATGTATTAAAAATATTAACAAAATGTTTGCAATATACTGTCATGGTCGTTCTTATATTAACATTTCTCTTGTTGGGTACTTTGAATTTATAAAACAGAGATTCAAATAAAATAAAAATAATTTAAATTAAAAAAAAAATGCAATTCAGTTACGTTTTGTATCAGTGTGATTTAGCTCAAATGGTTAGACGTTGGACTTGTAAACAAGAGATTGTTGGTTCGATTCGTGGCGAAAACAATATTAAAAAAAATGATAAAAACAAATAAAAGGAAAAGTTAAAATTTATTTTAATTTTTATTTTGAGGCATTTTATTTATATCGAAATAAGTTCAATATTTCGAATAAAAATCGAATCTTCAGTTTCTTGACTCTATATCATCTTGCAGATTTTATATACAAATAATACACCTTTCGGTATTATATCAAAGTCGCTATTGGTTTGGTTTTCATCTAAAAAGTGGGTTAGAAATATGAAACAAAATAAATGAAAGAAAATTCGGCAAAAATTTAATAAAGTTTGTATTATATAACGAAAATTAAAAAAAAAAGTTTGTGTACTTAAATAATTTGGACGAAATAAGTCTGGTATAATAACAATTTAAACAAAAATATGTGTATTTCTTTTTTTCTTTTTGCAAAACGTACTATTCACTCAAATATCGACTTAATTGCGCCTTTATAACAACAATAATGTAACAATGCCATTAAAAATTGTCATATCTATAAGTTGTTGCGAAACACTACATCAGTATTTATTTTCACTACTAGTTTTTAAAATTACATACTTTTTTAAGGCAAACTTAACAAATTTTTAAAAGGTAAATTGAGTCACGGGTGTACATTGTTGTTTTAAAAATTTCGTTTAACGACTATTTAATAGAAACTGTTAACAGATGAAAACCACAATATACGTATACAGTGTATTAATAGAAAAAAAAATGGAAACAATTGGTAGAATTTAATTATAAATTGCAAAAATAAAAATAACCGAATAAAAAAAATTAATATGGTGAAATGTATCAAATTTTATATAGCCTTATATATAATTTGAAATAGGAACCACAGGACATACTATATATATATATAATTTGAAATACATTAAATGTTATGTCTTCAAATGATTTAATCATAGCTACTTCTTTGTGATATTTATATGAATTGTAAATTACATATTTTTATAATAAGTCATTATTCATTCATTCATAATTGAAATACAATTTGATCCGAAAAATGGTGCATCGTAGTGTTTAAAAATGGATTATATTACATTGAGTTTGATATAATTTGATAAGATTCATTAGAGTAAAAAAAAATGTTAAATTGAATATAGGGGCTAGATATTTATTTAATTTAAATTTTATTTGATTAACTACCAACAATTTGTGTGTCAAACTAATATTTGTGAATTTTAATATTTTAAATATTGATGTTCATTTAATATAATTTCAATTGATATTTTAAATGAAAATTTTCGAGTTGATATTGAAATTTTGAGCAGAATTGTTATAGATTTCAAAAAAACACTTTTTTAATTACATATATTAATTTATTTCTGCCAATCAAATTATACATTGACCTTCTAGTCGCGTATGGTAAAATACAATTATATATGTCGGTTTACGAAAAATTACAGTCACAAGTAAAATTTTATCGTACCATGCATGATGGCATACTTAACGATATTAGATTTTACTAAGCTGGATCGCAATTTATAGGATTGTATAATATTATTTTTAATCGGGAATATTTTTATTTTTTTTTACATTGTGCAATACATCGGTTTGTTTAATCCCATATGTAAACTTAATTCTGTTATATATTGCCCGCCTAATAACGTATGGCATAACATATTGTAAGATACAATTAAACATGCGGTCTTACGAACTATTACACTGAAAAGTACAATTGTATCTTACTATACATGATGCAATACTCAACTATATTAAATTGTACAAAACCGGATCATTTTATACAAGATTATATAATATAATATTATTATTACTCGGGTATATAATAAAAATGAGTAGACAAAAAAAAAAAGATTTGTATTGAATATGTAGATATAAATATAAATGTATACTTCCGTTTTAAGTGGAATTATTATACATTTTGATTTTGCTTTCATCGATATAGACAAACATTAAAACTGATTTTTATGTAAATAACTTTCATTTTTTCAATAAGTACAAAAAATAATGCACGTTTTATAAATAAACCCTCAAACCGGCTTTACAATTTTTGCAATCAAATTTATACCATGCGTTCAACCGAAAAAAACAATAATTTGTTCTCAATTTAGTGCCTAGTTAGGAAGATATAGTCCAAGATAGTATAAGAAAAAGTAA
Source organism: Delia radicum (assembly GCA_021234595.1). Lineage (NCBI taxonomy): Eukaryota > Metazoa > Arthropoda > Insecta > Diptera > Anthomyiidae > Delia > Delia radicum. The sequence continues at coordinate 137,816,683 of CM037853.1, forward strand.
GGTAAAGCATAAATTACTCTTACTAAGATATAACAACAGTCTAAAAACTACATTTTGTGTGCATTGACTTAAATCTCTCACTATCAACTTTTTGTTTGCGGATACACTGAGAGAATTATGTGCATGATATGAAAGCATTTTTTTTATTATATCTAAGAATTGTCACTGGAACTCGTCCATAGAATCTTTTCATTAAATTTATGCATTTTTTCATAAAATTTTATGTAGAACTTCATATTAAAAATTTCATACGATTAATAAAAAAGTTTCATTAAAAATAGTATTATTAAAACTTTGAAGCTTTTTCGTATAGCTTAAGATATTTATCATTCACATTGTGAAGAAAATTTCATTAGTTAGTGAAAATGTTTCATTAAAACTCGTCTGAGAAATTGTCACTGTGTATATTTCAAATTTAACTTTAGATTTTTCTTAGCGGCCTTAAAAAAGGGTCATAGAAATTAGAAGTCAATTACATTTCACTTGTGAAATTGTTCTATATCATTAATAATTTCAGACTAGTGGTCTTAAAGGCTTCCTTCCAAAATTTAAAATTTTGTAAATACCAGACATGGGACATAATACCAATATTTGAGTATTTACTTACAGGGTAATTGCTTTTTGACGTATAGTTACATGTACTTGGGTGTAATTGTGTTATTGCCCTGTTATTAAATACCTATAAGTTGTTAATAATCCCCATCTTTGGTATTAAAAATTTTACAAATTTTCCTACTAAGCGTTAAGCTCACAAGTGTAATTAAATATATAGTGTTTTAATTGTTAACAAATATCGCGACTATATTGGCCTGACTAACAGTTTTAAGCATATAAGGGTTTTTTTTTTGCCATGACCAATATCCTAATGAACATATCGTTGTCTAACAATCAAACGGAGCTACACACAGAGAAAAATTTAGATATTTGCCAACAGAAATTCGATTAATTCGACTTAAATTCAGTTTTTAAGGAATTCTGTCGGTTGGTACAACTGAACATTAATTTTTACAACAAAGTTCGGTTAAATCAACTGAATTGTAGTTGCAACACCCAAAATATTCAGAAATCGAATGTAAATATCGTTTGTACTAACTGAATTTATAAGTTGTTACAATTAAAATACACTTTTCCATTCGGTTGGCACTTTATTTTTCTGTGTGTATCTACATTTTTATTATATTTACTGACGTATCTGTCATTTATGGTATTAATTCCGAATTTAAATGATCACTCACATAATTATTTTGTACTAATATATAGACTTTTTTCTTAATTTTATGCACCCGTTCATAAATTATTATGCGAAAATTATAAAATCGTTATTTATGAAAAAGTGCATACGTATTACTAAATATTTAAGAAAAAGTTCATAAACTATTTAATAATGTACGAAATCTTAGTACTTATGAATTAGTTCATAAATGCGTATAGGCTTCGCACGAATGATCAACGATACATTTTTTAAAATTATTCGATTAATCGTACGAATAATAAATAAAAGTAATTTAAAAAATGTATAAATAAAATGTTTTACCCTACCATCTCAAAATGTTATAAATGTAAGCATAATGTTGAATACTACAACAATACCAATCCTCAAATGCAATAGTGTTTACACTATAGAATAGCCTAAAGATTTAAGAAATTCATAAAATCAATTTTGAAATCCTATGTAATTTGCCAAAGTTATCTCATGATATAAAAAATTAGAGTTTTGTTATTTAATTTTTAAAATCATTAAAAAGATAAATATTAATCGGCCATAGTTTTATTAAGTCGAGCTGTTTAAATCTTAAGTATTTTAATTACCAAACAAATAGCATAAAAGGAATTCACAGTAGTGTTGTTAAATAGCAGTATTTTTAATAATTTTGTATAGCTTAAACTTTAAAAATCATCCTATAATTCAACGATAGCACTTTTGAATTACTTCATATTTTTTGATTGAAAATCAAATTATCATCTTTAACCATTATTAAAGTGGCTATAGGTTGGAAAATGATTAATATAAGTTTTAAAATTTCAGTTATTTCTTTAAAATAATTCAGATTTTTTTTGTCCGTTACAGTTTTTCATACAAATTTTCCAAAAATTTATCAATTTTCCAATAAAGTTATACTAAATAAATGTTTTTACTTTATTCGTTTTATTCGATTAATCGTCAAAATTTATTCGAATTATTCGGTATTAGAAAATAATGGTTTTTTAAATTGTTCGTTCGATTAATCAAATAATTTTTAATCAAGTGTATTATGTTTAAGATGAAGGAATCTACTATAGATCCCAAAATTTTAAAATGCTTAATCTTGGGATATATTGAACGAATTCAAATTAAATTTGGGCCACACGCACATGCTTTATTTTCCCCCACTAAGCGCGTAATGCCGAGTGCAAACAGATAGTAGGTTCAATCATATCGAAAAGTATTTTTGACGCCGATTACAAATATTACTTGTATATCGGCATTTATTGTTTATAATTCTAGCTACGTGTGTATATATTTCACAATTTATAATTTATCAGTTTTATCAAATTTAATGAAGCGAATCGTTTTCAAGTTTCTAGTTATTTATATGATTGTACTACGTGTTTTTGATGGTTAAATAGCAGTTCATTCAACTTTTATACATACATATTATAAAAAAAAAGTAATGATATATAAATAACAAGTATCGGCTATTGTAATTTTCTACTAACGGCTTCGACTAGCACTATATATCCACATTCAAAGCAACATATTTAAAAAAAAAAATTGTATCAAATTGAAAAGTTATGACAAGACAACCGGTCAACATTTTAATAAAGTCAAGACCCTGAGAAGAGAATTAACTTTTCGAAAAGTTTGAGGTGCGCTGAATCGGATTCCGGTCAAGTGATTTAGTCATCAGTTTTCTAAAATATCTAATTAAATTCTGATATTAATTAGAACAGAAAAAAAATAAGGCACACATATTTCTTTTTGTGTTTGTGGCCCAATGTCATGTTCAGGTGTACCAAATGAAAGAGTTTTGAGAACGCATTATCTGGAATATGAAATATAAGGCAGATCAATAAGTCCGTGACTTTACGAACTTCCCCCGTAGTTATATGAAATGCAACACTGCTCCCATAATGAACCACCTGTTAATAGACTACTGTCAAATTTTGAGCAAGTTGCGGCATTTACTTTGCGTCTAACAACTGTTTAAAACATACAACCTCGTGGATTTTTTTAAAAATGGAAAAAAGTGAATTTCGAGTGCTCATTGAACCCTATTTTTTGCGAAAAAAAAACCGCCAATCAAACCAATGAAAAGCTTGATAAATATTATGGGGACTCTGCACCATCGATTTCAATGGTAAAAAAGTGGTTTACTGACTTTCGTTGTGGTCGCACAAGTACAAATGACGCTGAACGTTCTGGACGGCCAATTGAGGTCAATACACCCGAAAATGTCGAAAAAATTCACGATATGGTGTTTATCGATCGAAGAGTAAAAGTGCGTGAGATTGTTGATGCCATAGGCATTGCATATGGCAGTGTGGTTTCGATTTTAACTGATCAGTTGGGTTTAAGAAAGCTGTCTGCAAGATAGGTGCCGTAATCGTGTGACAACTTCAAAAGATTGTTTGGAGTTGTTTAACCGCAATTCGAATGAGTTTTTGCGGCGTTTTTTAACTGCGGATGAAACATGGATCCAATAAAACACTCTGGAGAGCAATCAGCAGTCTAAACAATGTGTTTCTCCTGGTGAACCGGCTCCGAAGAAAGCCAAGGTAAGTTTGTCGACCAATAAGATGGCAACAGTTTTTTTGGATGCACGGGATAATCCACATCGATTACCTTCAAAAGGGAAAAACAATTAACGGCGAATATTATGCCAACTTATTGGACCGATTTAACAAAGATTTAAAAAAAAAAATCGACCCCATAAAAAAGCGACCCCAAGAAAAAAGTTCTTTTTCATCAAGATAATACACGGGTGCACACGTGTGCAGTCTCAATGGCAAAATTCCATGAATTGGGCTACGAATTCTCCGGATTTAGCCCCCAGTGACTATTTCCTATTTCCAAACCTTAAGAAATGGCTCGGTGGTAACAGATTTAGCTCCAACGATGAAAATTTTGATGAAACAAATGCCAATTTTATGGACCTTCGAAAAATCCTATTTTTTGGAAGGGATACAAAAACTGGAGAAACGTTGTTCTGCGTTTTAAACTCTAGCAAATAAACAAATGAAATTTATACAAAAAAATTTAGTTTTCAATAAATAAATAAATATACTCGTACAAGGGTTTTTCAAAAAATATATGGTATTCGGGACTCAGAAAAACGAAATTTAATTTTATAAAAAAATGTTAAGTTTTCACTTAATGTGTGCTTAAACATTTTTGAAAGGCGGAAGGAACAATTTAAAAAATGCTTCTAAAAGTTGCATTTGCATAAAATATTACTTTTTTTTAATATGTATTTTTTTTATAGCAAAAACGTCAAAGAAGACAACCGTTGGAATCGAAGGATTTTTAATTCGAGTAATCCGATGACAACTTTCGCATATATGGGTCTTTAAAGTTACATAAATTGGATTTTTTTTTAATTTTCTGTCAAATTTAAAACATGAAAAAATTGCAATTTTTTTTAAATTTTAAAAACTAAATATAGAGATATGTTATAGGCTCCATAGAGAATATAAGTTTTTAGCATGAGGAAAATTGAAAGACATGAGGTAAAAAATTATAATTGGTTAGTATTATTTCTATGAATCAATGCTATATACATATTTGCTGGTAAATAAAATTTCGTTGTTTAAAATTAGGTATTTTCATAATAAAAATTATTTAAAAATGCATTGAAAAAAAAACAGTCAAAAATTCAGCAAAAATTATATATACTTTCGGTTGCGGCAACCGAATAAAAAAAGAAAATTCGGTTATATCAGTCGAATTGCAAAAAAATGGGTTGTGGCAACCGACTCAATTGGGTTGGTAAAAGTTCGGTTTAAGCAACAGAATTTTTATGAGAGTTTATATATCGCAACTGAAAGTTAAAATTTTTACTAAACGGTGTAAGAATAATATTATGTAATCTATATAATGTTATCCAGTTTTATAAAATTTTATATTGTTAAGTATGACGTGATATATAGTAAGATTCAATTGCGTGTTCCACTGTAGTTTTTCATAAAACTGCATACTTAATTGTACCTTACAATATGTTATACCGTATATTATTAGAACAGCAATATATAATTGGATTTGTGGAATTAAATTAATATATGGGATCAAACTAAACGATGTCTTGCCCGATGTATAAAGAATATATAATATATATATACATAAATATATGTATGCACAGCGCATACATAATAATATATATTATATATATATATATGTATAAAGAATATATATATTTATATAGAATATATTTTTGTATCGAAATCATTCTACTCAAAATTTAAATTAATGTGAAATTTTTATTGAAAATATCTGTCGCAATGATCTTAAATGAACATTTCAATTAAAATCAGCAAACTCTAAAAATTTAGGTTTACATGCACATTTTTACCATATACAATTTACCCACTGATTCCGTGCATTAAATTTAACTGTACGTTACAATTAAATTGTGATTTTAGTAATCGGACCTTCATATATAGGCCATCTATTCAATTTAACAAAATTATTTTAACTAATACTTCGCATTGAATCGTATCAAATTATATCAACCTGAATGGAATTTAATTAATTTATATACAATTGTATCACAATTGCACCATATTAAAATTTTTAATCGTGAACTGATTTATTTACTTTTCATAACATAATACCATTAACCAATATAATAAATTGTAACAAAGAGCATATACTAATACAGAGACTACACTTCCCACGCCTCTCAGCAACAAACTACCGATCTCGGGCATTCAAATGAAAAAATTGTTTTGCACTAAAAAATGATTGCAGCATGTTGCTAAAAAATTATTGCTTAAAACAATCACTTTTTTTTAAGCTCTATTAAAAATTATTATATATTAATTTTATTTTGCTGATTTTATCATTAACATTGGAAATATTTATCAATTTCTTTAAATTTTTATTTAAGAACATGATAAAACAAAATTTAAACTTTTAAATTTCTGCAACATGTTTTAATTTTCATAAAAAGAGAGCAGATTGAGCGACACTAATGAAAATGATTGCAACATGTTGATAAAAAATTATTGCTTAAAACACTCAATGTTTTTGCTTATATCATATTTTAATTTTGTCTTGCTGATTTTATTACTCGTATTGGAAATATTTATCAATCTCTTTAAATTTTTATTTAAAAACATGATAAAACAATATTTAAAAATTTAAAATTTCTGCAACATGTTTTAATTTTCATAAAAAGAGAGCAGTTTGAGCGACACTGAGTAGTATGTAAACCCACTGATTGTAACAATTTTTTCATAATAAGTTATTTAAGAAAAACAATAAATATTTACTCACCCTTATCGAATGCGGCTTGTTATTAGATTTTGTTGCAAGACGAATCTAAAATATATATTATATTTTAACGATTAACATTTTTTTTTTTTACTAATTGTATATTTTTTAATAACACATAAAAAAATTTTTTTTTTTTTATAAATAACGAATAATTATTATATTCTTGCACGTTTGTTATTTGGTATTATTTTTTTTTTTTTTTTGCAAAGTATAGTCGCGTGATGACAATCAAAAGAATTTGTAAAACAGAAAACTTTCCACTCGTTAAGATTCACCACCAAAGACAGACAATTGATCAGGGTCCGTAATTATTATTTTTATCATACAAGTCAGATGCAAAAAGTTATTTTTTGACCGGTATTTTTTGCTCAAAAAATATGCGTTCTTTTTTATTTTGATTTTTTTGAGCGCAATAAATGTATTTATTTGATTTTTACTTTTTTTGGGGAAATATAAAAGTTATTTTTTAATTCTATTTTTTAACATTTAACAGTGTAGTCAAGATTAGAAAAAACTTCGCTTGTTGCATCGAAACACAAAACCAATTCTGGTGCGTCTTACGTAACAGGATATATATACGTCTTACGTAGCAGAGAGGTTAAGCAACTTTTTTCTGTTCCTTTTCTAAAATTTATGGCAATTCAAATTTCTCATGAAAGTAATTTTTAGCGGGACTACTCACATGTTTATGAGTTTGATAAAAGCTTCTCAAAATTATTTTTTGTTGTTTTAATGAATATTTGCAAAAACACTACTTTTATTTCTACTCGTAAAACCAAGTCAAAAATAGCTTTTATTTTAGCTCGAAAAAATAAAAATATAACAAAAATGGTTTAATTTTAGTATTAATGATACAAAAATTGTTTTTTCGGACTCTCTACATTTTCATATATTTAGTTAGAATATTGAATTAGATTTTTATTTGTTATAAAAATCTAATATGACAACATCATGGTAGATTTTTGAGCTAGAAAAATATTCCAACGCAATATCTAAATATACTTTTTATTTTTACCAAAAAAAGTAAAAAAATAACTTTTATTTTTGCTCGAAAAAATAAAAGTCAGAAAAAGCTTTTATATTTAAATAATATAGGCTTACTAATAACTATATAAATTTCCCATTATTTTAATACATAAAATAATAAATAATATATGTATATAGGTTCTTATTTTTATCATTATTTTAAATATAAAGTAATGATCGCAAAATTTTTAGAAAATCTTTTTTAAGACTAATTTTTTTCAGCTCTAGTAAGTACATATATAACTACTTATTATTGATTATTTGTAAGCTGTAAAGTAATGACATTTTGTGCAAGCAAGTCATTTATGTTTTTATCTATCATGCTGTTTTATTTCAACATTTAAAAATATTTGTTAATTACGGTCCCTGCAATTGATGGTTTGTTCGTGCGTTCTTTAGGGTTATTTTAGGAAGACAATGAACGACGACAATGTAGATTTTACTTTGGGTGATCTATAACTGTTTGGTGGATGATCATAATGATCATGATGATGATGGTGATCATGATGATGTTATGGAATGACGTAGGTTTTTTTTTAACCTTAAGTTATTTTTAATTTGTTTTTATTTGTCTAGTCACAGAAATTAAAACAAATTTTTTTTTAATATTTTGACACTTAAATTGTTTAATGATTTTTTTTTTTTTTTTAATTTTATTATTATTAACTAAATATATATTTTAATTTATATAATTGTGTATAAATTTTTTTTTGTATATTAATTACAAAAACATTAGCACTTGATTTATGGCATTAACAATTATATTTAGCAAAAAATTTTCGTTTAAAAATGTTTTAAAAAAAAACACAAAAAATTATTATCGTATCGAAACTAACCAATTTTTTTTGTAATAGACATAAGAAAACACAAAAAAACAACAACTATTAAGAACAATAAAACATTTTAAAAATAATAATAAATAAATTTTTTATCAACAACCACAAAACTTGAAACTTGATCGTGTGGTATTGAGTTGTGTTGCCGTTTTCACGTTTCTCACAGTAATGATTTACTGTTTCTTTACTCAGCACGTTTTTAAACGAAAGCAAGAAAATACAAAAGTCTAAATACAACATTTCATACAAATTTTACACATATGATTGTTGGTAATGATCAGAGCAGCGACTTGCATGCAAATGCATTTTTGTGTCCAGTAGCCTAGAATCGATTTTATATAAATACTTTTTTAAATTAAAGAATTTGCAACAAAATGTCATCGATTTGTTGTTGAATATTTTTGCATATTTTGTTATAAAAGTTTTAATTAAAAATAATCAAAGAAAAGCATTTGTAACTATGATTTTTTTCAATTTCCCGATTTCCCGGGAATTTTGTTGCGGGATCCAGGAAAATAAAAAAGTGACAAAACTGGAATCTGCTGCCGTAGAAGAGAAAGCATTGGAAAAGGTTTTAAATGAATATACATACTAATGCTGCCAATCTGACTAAGAAAATATTTAACAAATATTCTATTAAGGAATATTTCACACTTTTGAGGGAAGTGGTCAAAAAACTCAAAATATTGAACATTTTTTAATACCTCATTTTACTACAACCAAAAACTTGCAGTTTTTGAAAACTTCTAGCTTTATTTGCAGTTTTTGAAACTTCTAGTTTTATTTAAAAATTGTATGGAATTTGACAAGTATTTTTAAAAACTATTAGTTTTTGGTTGTATGTAGTATAAATGCTGTATAATGCACTTCTTACTACTTGTCCAACTTCTGCAGAAAATGAACAAGTGTTTTTGGTAACATGACAATTTGAAAGTATTAATAAATAATTTGCTAAGCCGAAAATGTCAACTTAGTTTTCACCTATTTTAAGAGTTAAATTTTTATATTTAAGTTTTCGATCTCATATCTTGATTTTTTTATTAAATAACTTTTATGAATTGAATTGTTATGTTTTTGTTTTATCATGTATCTGGTGAATATTTCTTTTTCTTGAATAAAATGGTATTTTTATGGAATGTACATTTTGGATTTTTACTTTATATTTTAGAGTTTTAGTGCATAAAAGTCGCTGCCCTGGTGATGATGATGATGTCGAAAGAAAAACACCCAACGAACCGATTATAAATGATCAGCAAAATCCAATACTCAGAATATACAATATTCATCGTTAGTGTACAGAGATGGATAATTTAAACAAAATTGATTTTGGCAGCTGTCCACATAACTAAAATTTTTATTTGCAGTTTTTGTTAAGTTTCTATTTACAATCCCAGCAAAACTTTCTATTAATAGTTTTGGGAATTAGAAATTAAGGTCGGCAACTGGTTACTTTTCACTTGCAACCCCTTTTATTTTAACGAGGGCATGTTAATTCTAATAAAACCTTACAAAACACATATTACCTCCAGTATAAATGTAATAAGCTGTTTTTTTTGTTGGAAATTTTATTTTTTTATATTGGATATGAAATTAAAATTTAAAAATGTTTAACTAAAAATTGTATAAATAAAATTTGTTTATGTTTTGGGTGGAAAAATAAAATTTTTGTATTAAGAAGATAACATGTAAATTTTGTATTACAAACCCAAGTATTTTAACAAGGCAATGTACATCAAGGTATCCACTTACCTTGGCAACATGTTGCTTCTCACTAACAGGTAAATATTTATCAAAAACTTTTTATTTAAATCTTTAATTTTTACGGCGAATATTATTTTAAAATTGTTAAATTTGTAGTAAAAATTATATTAAATTTTACGTATAACCGAACTAACTATACATTTAAACACGTGAATTTGGTATTACTAATGGTGGAGAGGTAACTCTCGTTACCTCTCCACCTACCGGAGGGGTAATGAGAGTCATTTATTACGCGGATGATAACAATTTTGGTTTGATTATTGGCTGTAATGCTAATTCTCAACAATTCGACTGGGGCAGTATAAAGTGCAACTCCTGGGGTAACAAATTTTTGGACTTAATTCTATCTATTAAACTGTAATAAAAAATTTATTAAATTTAGATAGATGTTTAAGAAAATCCATAGCATTTCAGACCAGTATAGTAATATTATTAAATATTATTCGCCAAAATATAGTGTTCAAAAATTGTACGATGCATTCGGCAAAATATGCCAATCATTTTTATATTTGTAAAGTTTTTTATATTTTTTCTTAAAGCTAAAGAAATTACTTTGAATTTGATATCCCAACAAAAAGTACCACCGATTTGGTAAGCAGTAACTACATTTGTATGCTTCCAAGGAAGTGCTTAACTGTCTTGCATACAATAAAGCAATTAGAAAGGCATTTTGCTGTGCTTCCCTGAATGCATTCTTTTAAAGCAGTAAAGAATGCATATAATGTTTCCGAATTGTTTCGCTCGGTAATAAAATAATGCCTTCCTGAATGACTTCAGGTAAGCACTATTTTTTGCTGGGATATTATACTTTTATGTACCACTTTTTCTTAAAAAGTTATAGAAGCATATGTGAGTGAGTCCAGATTATAAGTGAGTCATTCTTTATTTTACTTATTTTAATATATGTAAATGTTTTGTTTTGACATTTTTATTATGAGTCCTAAAAGTAATAGTTGGACTTAAAAAGTAGTTAGTTAAAAAAATTGGCCCTTTATTGATGTAATACGAAACCTCAAATAAAAGTCTGGAGAGTTGACAATCCGTTTAAGTATACAAAAAATATCGTTATGTTATATATGTTCAAAAAGAAGTCAATAAAAATATACAATTGTACAATGCGTTATTGTTTGTGGTAATTAATATTGGATATATATATAAAAGATATTTCAAATTTGACATGGGAGGCTACCGTAAAACTCCTTTTTTAATACGAATGGGGGATTCCAAACTTATTTTTTTAATTTTCGTAGTAATTTTTGTAACTACTTATTTTTTGTAATAAAGTAAGCAGACAATAACTTCTTACCCAAAAGTAATCAAAAGTGCAAAAAGTAACCAAAAGAGCAACATCTTATTAATTAGAATCTAATAACTTCTTATTTTTAATTTTTTTGTAAGCTACTGGGTAAGCGTGACTTTTTACAAAAACAAAATAATGATTTTCAACTCCAAATAATAAGTTGTGCAAAGCTATTATATTCCATTATATAACTACTTATTTGGTACTGAAAGTTTTAGCTGGATGTGTTTTTATTAGATTTCAACTACAAAGAAATGAAAACAGAATATGGAAAAAATTTAATTTGGTAAAAGTTGTCTGTGAAACCATAGTTAGTACAAGGTGAAGAAAAATTCCCGAATTTACTCCTTACCGTATGAATATCCAAAAACCCCGTCTTAGCAGAGGTCTGCTCTGGAGACATTTCAAATTTCAACTTAATAGCACCAGCGGTTTGTGTTGGGCTATGTTAAGTTTGTCATCAGTAGTGGTTTTTCCCCTTGATCCTGGGATTAACGGCTGTCCATCAAAAGGCAGAAACTAGTCTAGTCTGATTTAAAAATTAATAGTGTTTATAATTTTTGTAGAAAAACGTTTATTCTTCTTCTTAACCTCAAAATTTCTAAAAGAAAAAAATTATATTTTATACAAATTGTAATTGAAAACCTCAAATTTTTCTATAAAAACAAATTTATTAACCTGAAACACGTAATTTTAAAATAATCGTAAAAACCTTATATTAGGAACCCTGGAAAAACATTTGGAAAATTATTTTAAATTACAACAATATAGAGTAATACATATTTTTGTTCAGTCTTTTGATCATCGTTTTGTCTTGTTTTCTGTAGAAAAGGATTTAATCTTGTGGAACAAATCACTCGATATGTTTATTCAAAATTAAAAAAAAAAAAAACAGTAGTTAAAAATGAGCTTGCAGAAAAAAATGCTAACATTAGCAGTTTTTTTTTCTAAATATTTCCCAGCAAAAAATTTTCAAAAAGGTAAGCGGGTTTGTAATCAAGCATATTGGGCAGAACGCATTCCTTACTAGATTACCTACTCGATTCTTTTAACAGGGCGTGAGACTAAAATAATTGATTCTTTAGAATTGATTATTTTTTTTTACCGAAGAACTATTTACTTTATATTTGTAAGAACTACATACATTTTTTAATAAAGAAATATTTCCATTGTAAAACTACGAAGTACTTATAAAAAAAAAAATAGTTCCCTAGAAAAAATAAGAAAATATGAAGTATAAATAAGCGCGTCCCTAATTTATACCTAACCGCAGTTTACCAAAACTTAGGCAACAGGCAATTTCGGTTTTTAGTATTATTTTCCAGCAAATAAAAATTTGTTTAAAAAAAATATATGAGAAAAATTCTTAAAAATTGTATAACTTCTTTTTTCAAAATTATGAACGACTTCCAATAACGTCCTTTTATTAAGAAAAAGTATATGATTACTTCTTGAGCACAGAAAGTTATACATATAAGTTAATAACATTGTTATTTTCTTTTAAGTAAATAATTACTTTGTTATTGAGTTCATGCTTTCAGGTTTAAATTTAAAGAATTGATTACAATTGATTTGATTACAATACTACTTGATTACAAAACTACTTGCTTTTTTGATGGAACGTTGAAATGTGTTTGGTATTGCAGTTACTAAATTTGGCAATGTGATATGTAAGCAAGTGTGGGCATCATCTTCTTTTTGGAATGTGTAATTTTTTCCTGGGTTGTAGCTTAATAATAGCAAAAATAAATCTGTTGAATATACAATATTTAGTTATATTTGATCTAAATTTTGGGTAATTTAAAGTAACAAAATAATTTGCAAAAATCATCAAAAACATTTACTAAATTTTAATAGGAAAAAATAATTAAAAAATTAAATTTTTAAAGTTTTTTTTAGTTTTTTTTTTTTAATGCGAATAAAAGTCTGCCCATAAGAAATCAGAAATCAACAATCTATAATTTTTAAACAAACATTTCTGTTGATTTTAGCAAAAGATACTGTTATTTGCATTCTACTAAATTTGAGGTATATGAAGCAAAAATTTTAAGTCTACAAATATTTAGTAAAAATTTTTTTCTAATTTTACAGAGTAAAATGCTATTTTCAATTAACTTAAGTTCACATCGAATATAACTAAAATTTTGTAAAGTTAATAGATTTATTTTTGCTGTTATTATTTTATTAATATTTAGCAAAACCATCTGCTTTTTTCTGCAAGCTCATTTGTAACTAATTTTTTGTATTTTTGCAGGTTCGTTGCTATGAGTGCTCATATTATATAAGCGGATAAGTGTTAGACTAAGATAAAAATATGTTTTATAAAAAAATAAAAGCCTAAAATATGATTTTTAAAAAATAAAATATATTCAAAAATAAATCCGTTGGTTAAAAAAAGGGCTATTGTAACACGTTTTTTAATTAAATTCAGGACCTCTTTCTGTATATTATTTTTTTTCCTAAAAATTTTAAATTTGGTCATACAAGTTTTAAACGAAGAAATTGCGGAATAAGTAAAAAATTATATATCGTAAATAATATAAAAAAAATTATGGAAATGACAAGTTTTAACTTTCTATTCAGAATATGAATTGAATATATAATATCCAACAATTTCCATTTCTAGATTTCTGTAAAAATTCGCTTAGAAATTTGTATATAAAAAATTTTAAAAGTGAGCGTTTTCCACACAAATTCTAAGTCGTCTTCGTCGTTTCTATTTACAGGAATATGCCTTTAAAAACTTTCCGAATAAAAAACAATTGATATGAAGCTTTATGCAGTGGTATCAATTTGTATGTATCCCTAAATGTAATGTTATCAAATGTCAACCAAAATTATTGTATGAAGATATACAGAATTTCATACAAATGTATGTTTATCCTATCATATCCGGTAAGTCAATAAAAAAATATTGACAAACATAATAGTTTTTTGCGGTTTTCAAAAAAGTTCCAGCATAAATATTTTTTAAGTTTAATTACAAATTAGAGTAGCCCGAAAGGGTACAAATTTACGTAATTATTGCTCACGTGATGAGTATTATACAGTTTAAAATTTGAGAATACTGATAGTTCGCTACCCGTATTTTTTCGAATTTTTGGACAAAATTGTTCTGAAAATTTTGACAATGCAGATCATATTTTAGAAAATATATTTATAAATTTGCAGGGAGTAATTTTTAACCCACAAAAAATTACTTACAATTGTAGTAAAAATAGACATTTTTAAAACTTGACGAAATTTTGTATTTTTTTAATAAAAAAATTTGGTATTTACTGCAAAAAACACTGTTTTATTTAAACAACAAAAAAAAACTGCTTCAAACAACTGTAAAGAAAATACAGTATTTTTCTTTATTGTAGCTTTCTATTATTCCACAGAGAAAAACTGTAACTAACTGCAATTAAAAGCAACAACTACTGATTACTACGCAAACAACTGTCATAACAATCAAATTTTGTGAGTGCATAGGTGCCAGTTCTGAGAGTTATTCTTTTTTTTGAGATTTTTAACTCTATGTACATATCAGACATTTTCCATACAAACAAATCTATTTTTTTGCCCATCTTTTTTACACCATAGATATGAAATAAAGCGGCTTAAAAAAAGTACGTGTGTACTAAATTTTCTTATTTTATCACATATTAAAATTTCAGTGAAATTGTTAAGGTATCCCTAAAATGCCTTACTTGGGTTTTCTGTTACAAAAAGCTACTTAATTCTTAAGTACAAACAAGGTAGGCTATTCATATTTCCATCCCTGTGCTAAAGTACTCTCTCGCTGTGCAAAACTAATGTTAGTTATGCACATTCTTTTGATTTTAGTCACTTCTCAGCATTGCCAGAGCATAAAATTTGTGGACAACAAACACAAATTCGATGTTGGAAACTATTTTATTGAGAGTTTATTTACAATATATATGCTCTAAGTTCTACAAACACTGAGAATAAATTATTTATGTAGACATACATTTTTTCAAACTTTTATTAACTCCCAATCAGCACTTTTATTTAGAGAAAAGAACATTTTAAATCCCAACAATTGTAAATACATACACTTAGATTACTATGTAGGTAAAGACCACTGCAATTGTAGTTGAAAACAAATGAAATTTCACTTAAAAAAACACGACTTACATTACAGTAAATTCAACTAACATTGTCATTTGTTTTTTAATGTTCAAAAAATGACTAATAATTGTAGTAAAAATGAACCACATGGTAGTGAAAAATAAACAAACATTTATTTTTTTTTATTTTTTTAAAAAACAAAAAACAGCTGCAAAAAATTAATGTAAAATCATAAAACAGTCATTTGATGTGGGTTGTTTTTTAAATGAACTACAAGGTTAGTAAATATTTTAATTTGTTCTACAAATGACTGACATTTACATTAAAAATAAAGAAACTGTATTACAACCCAAACAACTACATATTTTTAAAGCACAATTTCCCTGAGTGTATAAAAAAAAAAACAATTTTCAAACTTTCAGAATGTTGAAACTGAAAGACTAGGCTGGAATGAATCTCGATTTTAAGTTGATATCAAGTGATTCCAACTTGAATTCCAGGGAAATAGCTTATAGCGTTATAATTTTTAAAAAGTTTTTATTTTATGAAATTCTAGAATTTAATATATTTATTGGTATTAGAGGTATTAGTTGTAATATACCAGGTGTGGGCATGTAAATGGCTTGAAAAAAAACTGTGTGCAACACAGTGCAACACGAAAAAAAATAACCATATACGGACACCACTACGTGATAAAAGACTAAAAAAAAAGACCCGTGTCTCCCAATTTTTCCCAAATTCATCTCCTTTTTTGTTTATGGGCCGCCAAAGATTTGGGGCCTCGGTATCATTTTCGCAAAAAAGTGATCATTTTCTCAGGCTCATATCTTGCAAACCGTTCAGAATTTCGATTTACCCTCTATGGCAAAGTTGTAGCTCTTGTCATAAAGAACAAAAATGCGAACATATAAAATCAAAAAAACTTCACCTTCCAGATCAAAATCGCAAAAAACTTAAAAAAAATTCAATTTTTTTTACCTTTTTTCCCGTGTTCAGGTCCATAGGTAGCAAACCGTTCAAAATTCAAGGAAACAATCAACTACAAAAATTTACCTAAGATCTCAGTAAACAAATTTTTAGAACATATAAACTTCCTGGGAATTGGGTTTGCTACCTATGCACCTTAACAGGAGAAAAAAGGAAAACAAAATGAAATTAAAAAATTTTTCACTTTTGCGCGCTACCTAAACAGTATTAAGAATCATATCTAGGAAGTTTATATGTTCTAGAAATTTGTTTATTGAGATCTTATGTAAATTTTTGTGGTTGATTGTTTCCTTGAATTTTGAACGGTTTGCTACCTATGGACCTGAACACGGGGAAAAAGGTAAAAAAATCGATTTTTTTAAGTTTTTTGCGATTTTGATCTGGAAGGTGAAGTTTTTTTGATTTTATATGTTCGCAATTTTTGTTCTTTATGACAAGAGCTACAACTTTGCCATAGAGAGTAAATCGAAATTCTGAACGGTTTGCAATATATGAGCCTGAGAAAATGATCACTTTTTTGCGAAAATGATACCGAGGCCCCAAATCTTTGGCGGCCCATAAACAAAAAAGGAGATGAATTTGGGAAAAATTGGGAGACACGGGTCTTTTTTTTTAGTCTTTTATCACGTAGTGGTGTCCGTATATGGTTATTTTTCCATGACTTAAAAAATTACACACAGTGTGGCCAAACTTGGGATTTCGAAATCTTGTGGAGAGCCGGACTATATATATTTTTTTAAAGAATTTTGCTCTCCGAAACCCATGTTTAAAGTCAAAAAAGTTTTAATGTATTTACTTTTTCAATTGATTGAAAAATTAAATAATCTTTTATTTGCATTTGAAAACCATGACCTTGAAAGCCTGATTAGAAAAACTTCTAATAAAAAATTTTAAATAAAAACTAATAAAGATCGATTAAAAAATTTTTTACAATTATGATAGATTTTCTTTTTTTATCCCCTCACTAAAGGGAAAATTTTTTATGCGCCAGTTTTTTGGAGAAGTACATCAACATCTATTATGTTTTAACGATCAAAAATATTAAACATAAAGAATGTCTAAAATACCCCGTTTGGATCTTCAAAATTTAATTTTTGGATTTATCCTCCTGCTGGCGGGGTATTGTAAATTGACCACAAATGCGTGTCTTATAATAATAAATTAAGCTATTTCGATAGAAACCCAAACTTACAAAATATTTTTTGAACAAATTTTGTGTGCAACTGTACACAATTATCAAAGATCTTAAAATTATATTTATGTTGATTGAATTGAATTGAAGCCTAAGACTTTAAAAGAATTCTTATTTTGGTCCCAGGACATACAGGATTCGAACTTAAAAACGTATAGACGGATTTTTATGAAACTTGGCAGGAATACTATATTTAGTAATAACAGCAAAGTCTTAAAGTTTGATCAATATAATTTAAAGTTATGCAGAACAACATATTGTTTATTTTTCTTGCCGAACACGTGGTATAAATTTCATTGCAATAAAGGTTAGGCCGGTTTGAGGGTTAAACTTAAATTTCCTTAAAAATTTTGACACATTAAATCTGTATTCATTCTATACACATAAATAAATCTCGGAGAAAAACTTGCAAACAACATGTAAAAATTTTAAACCAAATTTGTTTGGCTGAACATTTTTGATTTATACTGAAAATGTTTTCTTAGAAATCTATGGAAATTTGAGTTTTTTTACATAGTGGGACTGTTTGCATTTAATTAAAAAAAAATCCATTAAATAAACTCTTGGTTTACATACCTATACCAGAATTTGGCACAAACTCATTAATGCTTTTCAAAGTAAAGTGTGTTTTTTTATAGAGGTATAGAACTTTGAAATGGAATAAGACAAGGATGAATTTTTTAAATTGAGATTAAATTTACTTTATCCGAAAGATAATTTTTTGGCATTATAATTTAAATATGACATCTGGCATATGGCCGCCACGGCTGGCTCGGAAATAGTCTAATCTGTAGGTCCAATTTTCGATGACTTTTTCAACATTTGTGGCCGTATATTGTCAAAAAAGCGGCGAATGTTGTCCTCCAAGTGGTCAATCGCGTCGGGCTTTTCGGCGAAGACTAGCGAATTTACATATCCCCACAGCAAAGTCAGCGGTGTTAAATCGCACGATATTGGAGGCCAATTCACGGGTCCGAAACGGAAAGTATGCGGTTACCAAACGTTTCCTTCAATAAATCAATTGTGGCACGAGCTGTGTGACATGTTGCGCCGTCTTGTTGAAACCACAGCTCCTGCACATCATGGTTGTTCAATTGATGACCGAAAAAGTTAGTAATCATGGCTCTATAGCGGTCAACATTGAATGTTACGTTCTGACCAGCATCGTTTTTAATGAAGTACGCACCTCTGATTCCACCAGCCCATAAATCACACCAAACAGTCAATTTTTCTGGACGTAACGGTGTCTCCACATACACTTGAGGATAATCATCACTCCAAATACGGCAGTTTTGTTTATTGACGTATCCATTTAAACAAAAGTGAGCTTAATTGCTAAACCAAATTCGCTATTTAAAACCTGGATCAACGGCAATCTTGTTTTGGGCCCGTTCACTGAATCTACGCTTTGATAGGTGATCGTGTGGCTTCAATAGTTGCACGAGTTGGATTTTGTAAGCACTCAAACCAAGACCTTTCCGCAAAATCTTCCATAAAGTGAAAGAACCATGATTTTCAAAATAAATTTGCACAATTTAAAGGTGTTGTTCAGGCGTCAGTCTATTCATGTTGAAATGCCAAACCAAACTAAACATAAATCACTTGACATCTGACAAAAATAGCCGCCAGTTAAAAAAGTGTTGCCAACTTAAAGTTCTATACCTGAATAAAAAACACCCTTCACTATAGGCTCCCAAATGCGAATGGGAAGAGAAAAAAAGTCTTAACCTTTTGACATATTTCTCAATGTTTCAATGGATTTGGAAAATTGTTATTTTTAAGTAGTTAACATTGATATCATAAATTTTTTCTTTATTTGATAGAAAATTGTCATCAACATTTTGATTTTTAAAATGGTCCATATCATAATTATAATAAATTAAAATAAACGCCAGCAACTTGGAAATTAATTTTACTTTTTTGATTTAGACTACAGTGGCACTATGCACCGCGACCAGAAGTTGGTATTTTGTGCTATTGACCAGAAGTTGGTATTCTTTGTCTTCCGATTCATTGTGTTTCTTTGTGGAGCAATGGTATTTTATTTTGATTCACCATTTTTAATTGTATTTGCTAATTCTGGTCGTTACTACCCATGTGAAAATGATCATATGTTATCATATATGAAGTGTCATATATGTTCGGATATGAAAATTTATTGTATATGGCAATATATGACTCATACATGACCATATATTTTACTTCATATATTTATTTTTTTATATTTTTTTGATTTTTGTTGTTTGTCTCTGAGGTCCGATAAAACTAAAAGCTATTAAACGATTTTTATTCTATTATATTGCTTAATAAAAATTAAATAGTAGCTTTTCATTTTATCGAACCTTAGAACCAAACAACTAAAATCATAAAACCACTTCTTACAAAATTGATGGGTAACAGCCTGCAATTAGTGGATTGTTTAGATTGTAACATTCCGCAACTTTGTGTTTCAATGTAATTTCCAATAAATACAAAAAACAATAAAATAATTATTGACATAAAAAAATAATTTCTTCTACTTTTGTTTGACAGAAATATCAAAAAAAAAATTTTTGTACAAGTTTGATATAATTTTTATTAAAAATAAAAATTATGTTTTGTTTTTTTTCGACCTATTTTGTTTAAAAAAAACAATAAACAAAAAATATGTAGAAAATTTAAAAACTTAAAATGATAAGCTTTTTTCTTGATATTTTTAAGTACACAATTCCATGTACACTTTAAAAACTTAGTGGTCAAAAAAAATCGCGTAACCCTGTGTATCAGATGTAAT
Source organism: Delia radicum (assembly GCA_021234595.1). Classification (NCBI taxonomy): domain Eukaryota; kingdom Metazoa; phylum Arthropoda; class Insecta; order Diptera; family Anthomyiidae; genus Delia; species Delia radicum. The sequence continues at coordinate 137,837,104 of CM037853.1, forward strand.
CGTGAAAGAAATTTGCAACATGTTTTTGCAAAAAAACAAACTGAATATTATATTTTCTCTATTCTAAATATCATTAGATCATAATTTAAAACAAAATTTAAATGTTTTTGTTAGCGTGTCTATTTAAAATTATAACGCTCGTAAGGCATTTTAAAAATAAAATCTGTTTTACGCTACTTTTCTATTGAAAGTGGTTTGGACGTGTTTTAAAACAAAACGTGTTTTGTACATGTTTCCCATACATTTTTTTCACCGAAACTGATATTTTGCTCAAAACATGTAGTATTAGATTATTCAATAGTACTTATTAGATTCTTCGACTTAAAGATCTAACTTTCAACAACTTTAAGAAACACTAATTGTTTATTTCTAAGTCAATGATACATGAACAATATTCAATTATTGTTGTAATTTATGTTCAATAAATATATTTTACAACAATAATGACATTTTTGTAAGTCAACGATATCTAATAAAATATATATTGTCACATAAGAAAATTAATATCTTATGTATATGGAACAATATTTAACAAAAATTTCAATAAATGATATTATACATTTCAATATATGAACGTTGGTTTGCATGTATGCTTCCATACATAGCATTCATATTCATGCATGCTGATATATAAAACAATATATACTCATACATGGAATCATGCATATTCATATGTCCACAAACACTAGCCCTCTTTCCTCCTCCCCATAACATATTTTCCTGATATCAATACAATGCATTAGTAGGGGGCATCTGTAAGTGTTGGTGTAACGTAAAAAAACAAAATATATATAATATCATTTTCACCTGGGTACCCTTTATTTTCTTACTCATTACATATATTCCTTTTAAATTATTATTTTTGAGATTAATAAGGGGTTGCCTTGGGCTGTTTTTGGTCAATAAGTTTTTTTATATAGATTTAAATAAAACACATTATTTTTATCTATTTTTCAACTCGACGTTTCGTTGGTTTTATTCCAACTTCTTCAGGAGTCTTTTATTTATTTTCGTAAAATTAGTTATTTTACATTGTCAAGATTATTGAAGATTAAAATTAAAAAACTGGACTGTCACGACACAAATTTAATAATTAAAATAAAAAATAATCACGGCACAAACAAAAATATCACAGTTTAAACTTTAATGTTGCAATCACAGAACTAAACTAAAATTTAAATATTTTAACTAAAAATTAATTTGTTTAGGTTTTGGACTTAGGGCCGCACAAAATCTGTTTTGGGGTCTCATTTACCCATGTCTGCTATATATGTACTTTGGAATGGAAATAATTCTCCTTAAGTTTCTGGCAATACCAAAAATTTTACCTTATAGCAGAAACATTCATAATGAAAATCTTAATGACAGTTTCACAACGTCCAAATCAATATACACTGAAAAAACTTTTAATTCAAGTGAATCCATTGGATCATATTGTGGTCATTAGCATTTAAAAATACTAAACTAAAAAATATATTTTATATAATTCTAAATATTTTCGAGCATTTTTTCAGTGGAGTCCAAAATAATTTACATATTTTTTTTTTTTAATCCCTACATGTTGTCTGGTTTTCGCCGCTAATCATTAGAGCCTTAAACTTAATTAAAGCTACCAAATAAATTAATTATATACTGCATATATTAACAGATTTTACACCTGCTTACCAGCATGGATAAAAATAATGAGTCAAAAAATAAATTTCAAAAAAGCTAAATGTAATTAAATTATATTTTTTTTATTTAAGATTGATTTTAATACAACGTGTATTCCGTATTCGATGGATTTTAATACAATGTGTATTCGGTATTCGAACCCGGGACTTCAGGTTGTTAGTCAACCGCTATAACATCTCAGCAATCTCGACATGTTATACCTGACAGATAAAAACATAAATGACTAGCTTGCACAAAATGTTTTTACTAGGGCTCGGAACTTCATATAAATACATGTTTGTTGTCGTTAATTGGCGAACATTTGCGAATCAAAAAAATGGCATTTAAATGCATATTTTGTAATTTGTTGTAGCATTTTTGCTATAAATGCATATTTTTGTATATTTTGCATTAAAATACATGTTTTTAAGAGTTTGTTTTAATGTTTTACTAACAATAAATTTTACACAATTTATAAATAACATATTTTTTAAATTTATACATATAATTATTTTATCATGATAAGAAAAATAAAATAAGAATTCTTTTACTAACTTTCTGACCATGTTTATTAGTAATTTAAAATTTGTTAGAAAGAATCAATAATAATAAATGCATATTTTCACGATTTTAAATACATATAATAGAATTGAGTCTTAAAAAAAATTTTAATCTTAAAAAAGATTTACAAAAAAAATTTCAGATCATTGCCTTATATTTAAAATAATGATAAAAGTAAGTATTTTCTCACTCCAGATTTTATATATGTTATTAAAAACGATATCAGAAATTTGTGAAAAAAATTCAAGGACCAAATCAGAATACAAGGACATGAAACTGAGCCATGAATGTATTCTTCGAAAGAAGGAAATTTCCAAAAGAATTTTGAAAACTTAAGCAAATTTCCTCACTGCAGTGTTTACATATGATATAAAAAAAGCTAAGGCAGATTTGTGAAAAAACTCTAAATTCAAAAGAGGGAATTTTCAAAAAAATAAATTAAAACTTCTTAGGAAACTTTCCTTACTCCAATTTTTTGTATGTTATTCAAAATACATCAAAAAGATGTGAGAAAAATTTCAAGGAAGACTTCAGAACACATGGAGATCAATATGAACCATGGGTGTATCCTTCAAAAGAGGTAAAATTAAAAAAAAAAATTAAAAATCTTATGGAAATATTTTCACTCCATTTTTTATAAATGTTATCAAGAAAGATGTCGCAGACTTGTGAAAAAAAATGTCAAGGACGAAATCAGGATACAAGGATCTCAAACTGAACCATGCAGGTATACTTCAAAAGAGGGAATTTCACAAAAAATTTAAAAATCGTAGATTATCATCCTCACTCCAGTTTTTATATATTAATACCACATAAACGGGTATTAGGAAAATGGGGGGAAAAAATTCAAAGACGAAATCAGAACACAAGAACATCAAACTGAACCATGATATCCTTCAAAAGAAGGAGATTTCAAAAAAAATATTAAAAATCTTCCTCACTATAGTTTTAATATATGTTAATATATTAAGACCGCAATTTTTAAATAAAACACAGATATTTAAAAAAAAATCGTGAAACTTTATTATATCGTAAAGTAGACAGAATGAGGTTATGTATGGAACAATATATCGTGCAGATGGCCGCCGCGGCTTTGCTGGCATGCACGCGATCTTTTAATGAAATTTTCAATGACCGTCTTGAATGAAACCTGCGGTATTTCATTAATGCAGCGTCCAATTTCGTCTTTTAAGTCTTGAGTCGTCGTCGGCTTATTCGCGTAAACCATCGACTTTAAAAAACCCCAAAGAAAAAAATCTAGTGGTGTTAAATCGCACGATCTAGGCGGCCAATTCTGATCTCCAAAACGCGAAATAACACGACCGGGAAATGACTGATGCAGCAATTGAATTGTTTCTCTGGCTGTATGACATGTGGCGCCGTCTTGTTGGAACCACATGCCCTCCACATTCATTTCTTCAATTCTAGGCAAGAAAAAACTGGTTATCATTTCACGATACTGAACACCATTGACTGTTTGCGCTTGACCTGCCTCATTTTCATAAAAAAAGGTCCAATGATTCCTCCAGCCCAAAAACCACACCACACAGTGACACGTTGAGGATGCATTTGCTTCTCGCGAATCACTCGAGGATTTTCCTCACCCCAAATGCGACAATTCTGCCTATTGACGAAGCCATCAAGATGAAAATGGGCCTCGTCACTGAAGATGATTTTATCGGCAAAATCAGCATTTTCATGTTGTCTCTCCAATACCCAATTAACGAACTCCCTTCGCTGTCCATGGTCAGCTGGCTCCATTTTTACTAACCTCGTACATTCTACTAGCAAACAATAACAATTGTTCAAATGTCAAACAATGACACTTCGAATGTTGCCAGATTTAAAAATTGCGTTCTTCTTGGGACACCCTTTAGATAAGATATCAGAAAGGTGCGAAATCAAAAGAGGTGCATTTCAAAAACAGTTAACATTTTGAAAAAATTTCAAGTACAAAATCAGTATGGAAGGACATCAAACTTAGCCATGGGGGTATCATTCAAAAGAGGGGGACTCAAAAAAAGTTTAAATTCTTAGGAAAGTTTTGTCACTCCAATTTTCATATATGTTATCAAAAAATATATCGCATATTTGTAGACAAATTTTCAGGGAAAAGAAAGGAGAACTTCAAAATGATATTTAAATTCAATAGAAAATTTCCTGACTTCAGTTTTTACAAAATTAATATTTTTTTAAATGTCCATGTTTTGGTTCAGTTTGTATCCAGATTTTTTATTAAATTTTTTTTCACATATCTGCAATATATATATTAATAACATACATAAAAACTAAAGTGAGGAAATTTTCTTAAGAATTTCATTTAAATGAAATTTACCTCTTTTGAGGGATACTCCCATGGTTCAGTTTGATGTCCTTGTATTCTGCTTTAGTCCTAAAAATATTTTTCTCAACTTTCTGATATCATTTTTAATAACATGTATAAAAACTGGAGTGAGAAAAAATTCTTAAGGTTTTCACATTTTTTTTTTTTTTGAAATTTCCCCCTTTTGAAAGATGCACCCATGGTTCAGTTTGATATCCTGGCATCCTGATTTCGGACTTTAATTTTTTTTCCCAAATCTGTGATATCATTTTTAAAAACATATATAAAATTTGGAGTGCGAAAATTTTCGTAAAATTAAAAATTTTTTTTTTTTAATTTCAAGCTTTTGAAGCTTACCCCATGGTTCAGTTTGATGTTTTTGTATTCTGATTTCGTTCTTGAAATTTTTTTTACAACTTTCTGATATATTTTTTAATAATATATATAAAAACTGGAGTGTGGAAATGTTCCTAATATTTTAATGTTTTTGTTTTTCAACCAGCCCCCTTTTGGTTTAAAAGAGTTCCACATTCCCCGCTCGTGACTATATTTTTTAGTTTCTTGTTATGATTCAGTTTGATTATTCCTTTTCCATTTTTTTGATTTTTAATTTAAGTTTGCAATTTAAATAAAAAAGTTCACTTTTCTGTGTACTGCAGTGCAGTTAGCCCACTTTTTTTTGTTCTAAAAAAAGAGTGATATATAAATGGGCTAACTTCACTCTAGCAAAAGTTTCAGTTTCCTTTTCCGACTCAGTGCGTGAATTTCACCATAAAACGTCTTATTATTTCTATCAACAACAATTTATATCGATCTAGGTCCAAATAATACAAGTTAAACAGAAAATGTGGGAATATTTAAAAGAAGTTCATATTTTTACACATACTGTGGTGTTCTGCATTTCGAAGTGATTTTAAATCGCTGTGGAATTGAAATTTATATAACTTTTATACGGGGATCTAAAAGTTTAGTTCGTTTCGTATCAACTTTATTCCATTAAATTATCAATATTATTCATAAAACCTTAGAATCAAGTAAAGCTCTGTGATTGCACTAATATAGTCTATACTATTTAATAATTGTTGTGTCGTAAATATATATTTTATGAATTGTTAATTTGTTTTTTATTTTAATTGACCAAATTAGCCCAAAGGAAATACCTTACACTCTAAAAAATGAGTAAAGTGTTATGTATAATTACGCAAATTCGGTAAATATAAACACAAAATTTGTAATGCGCACACATTTATATACAATAATACACACTTGCAGTATTTTTACCAATTATGTGTTTACAATTAAACACATTATTCCTAAAAGTAGTATTATTTTGTAATACACGTTTTTTTCTGTTTTGCTTTCCTTTTTTCCTTTTTTTTTTGTTTTGCTTTCCTTTTTATATTCACCAGAGGTGGATCTTGCACATCAAACAAGTTTTCAATTTATTTTTTGATCAATGGTTATAATCTTTAACTTCAAACCCATATGTATATTAGTTCTCATGTAGTGAGTAAACTAGTTCATATGAATGTTTGATGTTTGGCATGGGATTGTTACCGCTTTCAAAACGTGTTCTGATGATGGGAACCTAGAAAATTCCCGAAATAGATCTATCAACACATTCCTGAAAGGGTCAAATAATAAATTTGAAAACAAAAAACTCTATAGATTATTTGTTAGGACAATATCCTAATGAAGAAATATAGAGTATGGCCTCGAACTTGAATAATTTTCATTTTCATTAAAATCTTTAATTTAATAATTTAACAAAAATCTAAAATTAGTTATTACATACATTTAAATATCTTTTGATAATTTTTTAATTTTGGGAATTTTTTCATATTGGCGATGTTGTCGGTTTCAGCAATTATTCTCATTTTTATCGGTTTTTTTTAATTTAGCGATATTTTTCCACTTTTAACGATTATTTTTCACTTCTTGCAATTTCGGCTATTCCCAAATTGTAAATCGATTGAGTAAAAAATCGATTGAATTCCCAATTATTTCCAATGATTGAATTCAATTATTGTTAAAATCGAATGATTGTGAATTCCAAAGAATGAATTCTCTGCGATGAAAAAAATTCATTGGATTTAAATAAATCCGATTTGATTTTTAAGGAATTCAATCAAAATAGAATTCAATCTTCTAATTATTTATACGTACAACCACTTATATAGAAATATTTATTATTAAATTTATTATTATACAACACATTTAAAACTCTTTCTAATAATTAATTTTTTGTTTTATTTGAAACATGTTTGTGCTGTTTTTCTTCCAAGGTAAATATACGCATTTTTTAGGGGTTTTTACGCATAAAAAAAATACTTTACGCATTTTTATGGGATATTTTTACGTATTTTATCCGTATATTTACACGTAAAGCATGTTTTTTACTCAAAAATTGTAAATAAGTAAAATTATTCATTTATTTCTAAATTTAATTACATTTTTACGCACTTGCATAGTAAATGTACACACTTTTTTTACCAAATTACACGTAATGTGTGTATTTTTTTCATTTAAACACATAGAGTAACTTTACCCAACTTATAGTAGGACTACAGTTTCCTACTATAAGTTGGGTAAATTTCAACAGAAATTAATTAGAGTGTACAGACAAAAAAATGTATAAAGTTAATAAAAAAATGTTAATCAATTTTCACTTTCACCCAAAGTGGAATACAGAACATGATCGATAACTTATGAATGCACACACCAAATTTGATAATTTTCGATATCACGCATAATGCAATATTTGTTAACAGTAAACCCAAATGTCAGACCAATTGTAAAACATTTAATCCTTAAATGCCTTATAAAGATACAACCATTAAAAAATATCATTTGAGCTTAATTAAAATGAAAACTTCACAAGTGTGCTAAGAAAACCCAAGCGCTCCGTAAAATGATTTTTTTAATAAATATTTAGAATTTTATTAATTATGCAAATCGAAAAAGCTAAAATGTGAGAAATTAAAAACTCAAAAGATGCGTTTTTTATGATATCTAAGAAAAAGCAAACATTTCTTTGGAAAGTGTATATAAATTGAGGCAACTAAAATGAGACATATGAAATTTTTGGTTGTAAACTGCGTAAAAGAAATTATTTTAAAAATCGTGATACGCAGTTTCTGTTTATTTAGCATTTCACACCATAAAAACACCGTTTTTTTTCAAATCGACGCTGTTGGGCATAAGTTCTTTTTCAATGCATTTTAAATGCTCATATTAACTTGGCCAACCCCTGTATTTATTGCACCCAAATTTAGGTGATAGATAAGAAAGTATATTCTTTATTCATGTACTACGGTTCTTTATTCATGTGCTATGGTCATGACCGTATTTTACCACTGGGCACTCGAAAATTAATAACAACAAGCTCTATGTACCCGACCTTGCCCGGGACTCAAATTATTTTTGATTTACACATATTAGAAACATATTTTTGTTTCTAATATTCGCTTCTTAATTATTACTCATGGCCAGCAGCCCCGCGACATCCCGTTCCCGACGCGCCATAGCCCACTACAGGCGCCACACCGACCGCCGCCACCTCCTACATTGCGGTGTTCCGCATTTTTTAAGATATTGTCTAAATTCTTAAAGTATTAATGTTTCAAAATTGATTTTAAGGTTCTCGAAAAGTATATGACTGTTTATCATTTGATGATTACTATGAGAATTTTCTGTCAAAGTTGTGAAAAATTTCTGTAAAAAGTAAACACAAAGTTATTTTTTTGTTTATTCTTTACCCAAATTTTGCAAAACTTTGACATTATTATATTATAATTCTTTTAAAAATCGTTATATTTAAAATTTGTGCGTAATCTGGTTAAAAAAAAAAAATTGGGGAACATCCAAACTGAACTCTTTAAGTTTCATAAATTGTCAAATTAAGACAATGTCTGTTGAAAAGTAATAATACATAATGCAAAAATAAATAGTTTTAGTGACATCCGTTGAAAAGTGAAAGTGTGTATAGCAACTACCTAAAGCGTAAATAAATATTTTTAAAACAGTGGGTGTAAAAATTGTCGTGGCAAATAAAATATATGGCAACCTTGCCTGGAATATAGGAATCATATGCAAAACATTTGTCTGGGGTATGAGGATCACGTGCACCAGTTTTGAGCCAGTTCCAGTGAGAAAAAATGTTTCATCTAATGTGAAATAATATATCCAAAAATTAAAGAAAAAAGTGGGCGTAAAAACAGACGTGACCAATGAAAAATATATGGTAACGTCGGCAGACGTATAGGGACCATGTGTACCTAGATTGAACGAAAGCCATTGGAAAATCCAAACTTTATTAATAAACAACAAACTAATACTATTTGGAAAAAGTGGGCGTGGACGGTATAAAAGTATATGGCGACCTTCCTTGGACTATGAAGATCGAGTGTACCAAATTTAAGAGAAATCAGTTCAAAAATAAAATTCAAAATGGCGAACAAATGAACAAACTAACAGAAAATGAATTTTATATAATTATATATATTATACCAACCAAAAGTTTTATTTTTTCGCTCCCCGCACAATTTCCGGTACTTTGGGCATAAAAAATAATTTGCTTATTCCATGGCAAACTTTCCAAAATCCTAATTTCAAACTATTATATTATTATAAGCACATCAAGTGTGAATGTGTTTTTATCGATATTTTAGTCGATTAAATTATTACTCGGAGTCCTAAATTAACTAAATAATCGAAAAAAAAAAATTAAAAACAATAACAATTACACGAAAGTACAACTTTCAACGTAAGTATGTAATAGTGTTAGCAGGCTGTACTGCTAAAATGCAGTAATCGATGAAAAAAAAAACACTTTTAATTGTATACCGTTGCTCTTAGAATGTCTTAACCAAAATACCGTTATCCTTAAAATAGTGTTACATAAAAATCTGCAATAATGTTATCTTTAAAATATCTATACCAAAATGAATTAATTATCGATAATCTTCAAATATAATTCCGAAGAAAATGATAAATAAAATACATTTACCGAAATAACTGAAATACCGTTGTTCTTAAAATACCGATACAAAACAAACAAACTATCAAATGAGTACCGTTAATAAAAAATTAAATTTCTAAACATTTCGAATGGTAACATTATATTAGGGTTAACATCAGTCAGTAATTTGGAACAAGTCGATAATTTTTTACCATGGATGGTAACCGATTCGATGCAGGTAACTCTATTTTCTTTTATTTCGTTAACGGTATTTTAGGGGTAACGATATTTAAGTTATTTCGATAACGGGTTTTTAGCGATAACGGTCTTTAAGTTATTTTGGTATCGGTATTTTATCGGTAACGGTATTTTTGTTATTTTGGTAACGATATTTTGAGGATAACGGTCTTTCAGTTATTTCGATAACGATATTAAAAGGGTAACTTTACTTTGCATATGAACAAATTTTTTAATTACACAATTCAACAAAATCAGAAAAATCATAAAAATTTGTAAGTCAGATTGAATTTTCTGAAAATTGTGATGTATAATTGGTGGATTTTCTAATTAGTTTAATTAAGTGTAATATAATTTAACAGTAGGTGGTAAAATTTTCCAAATTCGGTTATTGGCTTTTATAATATTCACAAAATAGAAAAATAAGTTAAGGTTTTATTTTAATCGCAAGGATATCCTACATACTTCAGCCAATCCTAATAAATTGATTTGGTTCTTAAACCTTAAAGTCCATACTTTGAAACAATATTAGAAATTAAACTTAGGTTATTTAAGTAAACGAAAAAACAAGTTAAAGAAAAAAATTAATTTTTTGTAAAAGGTTAACATTTTTAGTGTTTATCTGTGTTATTTATCATGTAACGATATAAATCGGTAAGGTAAAGTTAATAAATATGACTTGAATTAATAAAAAACGGTATTGCTGTTTTCAACAAAACGGTTTTTTTAAAATATTTCGGTAACGGTATTTTAAGAGTAACGCTTTTTATATAGTTCGGTAACGGTATTGTATCAATAACTGTATATTAATTATTTCGATAACGGTATTTGAAGCATATCGGTATTTCAGTTATATCGGAAAACCTATTTTCGGAAGACGTTTTCTTCAATTATTTCGGTAATGGTAGTTTAGGGATAACGATAGTCAGTTGAAAGGGTTCGGAATCGATAACGGTATTGCCTGCCAACCATGCTTTTTTACAAAAAAACAAACTCAATTTGTCTACTAAATCTATGTAAAATACTTAATTACCACGTGCAATTAAAAAAAAAATCAAAAAACTATAAAAACCGGTGCCAGTTATTTAGGTAACGGTACTTTAAGAGTATCGTTATTTCATTTATATTGGTATCGGTATTTTAAGGATGATGGTATTAAATTATTTGGGTAACGGTTGTTTTAAGTAGGGTAAGTTAAGTATAAATACACTTAACTTAATATACCAAAATTTACAAAAAAAATTAACAAAAATACTTTAAAGCAGCAGTTTTAATAATGCGTGAGGAATAATATTTTTTTTTTGAATCAACTCGAAAATTCGATCAGTCATACTGTCAACCAGATTTATTCGAAGTTCTTCCGTTATATATCTCCACGCTTCAATATCTGCTACTTGTAGATCAAAAACGTTTTCACATGGACGGATTTCTGCGTAAACTGGACGGTGTAATACCCAACCCCCCCCCCCCCCCCCCCCCCCCACAAATATTGTCAATGGGGTTTGATCCGTAGAATGCGCGAGCCATTTCAATATTGATATTTTCAATAAACAGCAAATCAACCATACAATCAAAACAAAAAGTGCTCAAACCATTATGCTTCTTACGTATCTCCAATAGCTGCTAAAATAATCTGGACCATCAAGATCAAACGTTTTCTCATCACTACAAGAAAATTATGTTTTAAGAGTACTACACTCAAAAAAAAATTTACTAAGGTAAGCAAAAAATTTAGCTGAGTCATCAAAATTTTATTCAGGAGGGTGCTTGCAAAGAAATTGCTAATGTCAGCTAAATATTTACTAACACTTAGTGGATTAAAAATTAAAAAATCCTTGCCCAAAGTTAACAAAATTTTTGCTAACTATTAGTAGACTGAAAAAAAAATCAAAAAAAATTGTTTAAATAATTTATTTTCTGAAAATCATAAACATTTTTTTATGATTCTTTTAAAAATAATTTACAATACGTTACAAAACAAAAAAATGTTCATATTCCCTCATTGACTAAATGAGTTAATTTAATATCTAAAAAACATAAACAAAATTATCTAAAGGGTGGTTAAATTTCAAGGGCCGATGTTGATTTTGAATAAAACACAAACTATTTAGGAAATTATTGTAATTTTATTTTATTATGATATATTGGTATTACTCAATTATGTATGGAACAAAATATCGGCCAAATGGGCGCCGCGACCACGGCGGCACACCTCCATCCGATGGTCCAAATTTTCGATGACGCTGAGGCATAATGGAGGTTCTATGCCGTTAATGTGCCGAATTATCTCATCCTTTAGCTCTTGAATTGTTGCTGGCTTATCGACGTACACCTTTTCTTTCAAATAACCCCAAAAAAAAAAGTCCAACGGTGTCAAATCACATGATCTTGGCGGCCAATTGACATCGCCATTACGTGAGATAACACGGCCATTGAATTTGTTGCGCAAAAGAGCCATTGTTTCGTTAGCTGTGTGGCAAGTGGCACCGTCCTGCTGAAACCACATATCGTCCACATCCATATCTTCCAATTCGGGCCATAAAAAGTTCGTTATCATCTCACGATAGCGAACACCATTCACAGTAACTGCCTGACCGGCCTCATTTTGGGAAAAATACGGCCCGATGATGCCGCCAGCCCATAAACCGCACCAAACAGTCACTCTTTGTGGGTGCATTGGTTTTTTCGACAATCACTCTTGGATTCTCATTCGCCCAAATGCGGCAATTCTGTTTATTGACGAATCCACTGAGGTGAAAATGTGCCTCATCACTGAAGATGATTTTCTTCGAAAATTGATCATCCACTGTTGCCATTTCTTGCCACCATTCTGCCCATTCACGACGTTTGGAATGGTCAAGAGGCTTTAGTTCTTGAGCCAATTGCACCTTGTAAGCGTGTAAATGCAAGTCTTTATGCATAATGTTCATCAACGACGAGCGTGAGAGGTGCAATTGTTGGGCACGACGACGAGTTGAGGTGGACGGCTCTTCAGCCACACTATCGCGAACAGCAGCAATATTTTCTGCAGTACGAGTAAGTCTGAAATAGAGAAATGTCAAATAAAATTCGGAAAAAAACTTGGCGTTTAGGTGTGGTTCACATTCAACATCGGCCCTTACAATTTAACCACCCTTTATCATCTGATGCCGTAGATAATTCTAGAAACGAAAAAATTACTAAATATGACATATTCATTGTATATGTATATTAGTAACCCTTTTTGGAAATAAGAAAATGGAAAGGCAAAATATATATATAAAACGTGTGTCATATTTCTCTTTAGTCTTCCTAACCGTAAATTTGTTTGAAATTTGACCACACTACATTATTAATCTCTATAAACATTTAGTATACAAATACACATTTAGTCTTTATTAAATTTAAATATTTTATTTTGCATTTTATTTAATTAATGGACAATTACTTTCACAAGCCATTGCTAATGCAAAATTTAAGTTGTTGTATTCCACAATTTTGTTTTGTGTGTGAAAAGCGGATACAAAAATGTTCCATGGTTGGTTTTCTATATGTCCTACAAGAGTTGTACTTTTTAGTATAATTTTCCTCGTCTCAATTACATCTTGACATGCCGCGATATCTATTTCATTCTGCGTATATCTTTCAATCTGGTTGTTATCCACATTATTAATAAATTAGTAACACATTAGTAAAATATTAGTAAAACGTTCGTTCAAAACAGTGTAATGGTTAGAGCGTTGGACGGTTACACAGATGGCCCCGGGTTCGATTCCCGGTGAGGTCAACATCAATTTAGAAAAATAATATACATGAGTTTTCTATTACTTATATGTGTCGCTGCGCCCACCTTCGGTGTTTCCATAGCACTTAACCCCACCGAAGTAAAATAATGAATCAGGGCTATGAAACAAAAAGCTTCAATAATTTCGCCAACTCTACATCAGGTGGCGACCAACAACTGTTCTAAGATTTATTATCTCGCGCAATTACAGTGTTGCCATGTTTGAAGCCCTTCATATTTCACCGCCTTTCATCTCTCCACTATCCCCTTTCCAAAGAAAGCAACACATTATTTAATAGGAAGAATTTCCTGAGTGTTGCTTCTCTTAAAAAAAAAAAAAAAAAAAAAAAGACGTTTTACTAACTTTTTGACTATTGACTTACCTTTCTCCAGTTGGTTGTAAATTCCTTTTAGCGAATTCAAGTCGAGCAGTTTTGTGGCGGGGGTAATAACACTGACACAGACATCAGCTTTTGTTGAGTAATCCTATAGAGCCCACTTATGGATGAATTGGACATATTGATCTTACATTCATAGATTATCTAACTGCACCAGTCCCGATCGGAAAGCTTTTATCGGTCGCCTGTTTTTTTTGAACCGCAGTTTTTTAAAACAATGCATTTTGCCGTGGAGAAGTTAATAATTTGTGTGCACTAGCAAAACTACAGTTTAAGTATCAATGACTCTCGCAGCTTAAGCCGTTAAAAGGACATAGAAATTTTTGAATATTTTTCATATTTTGAAACGCGATATTTTAGGATCCTCTAGGATTACCTGTCCTACATTTGGACGAGGTTATAGTTGTATGTTGGACATTTTCTATGACAACTTTGGGTGAAATGAGAAGGGATGGATGAAATCGAGTGGGTGATTTTATATGTTTTCAGTCTAATGTTCCAACCTGAAGTTGGAACATATAATAAATTTAAAACGCTCAGTAAAACACAAAAAAAAAAACGTTTAATCAAATTTTTCTTCGCAAAATTTTCAAGTAGAAGACTCACAGATTTTTTCAAGGTAGAAATAAACACTAAACTTTACACGTCCTGGTTATACAAAATAATGCAGAATAATAACTTTACGTTCGTTATTATGGATCAATACAAAATTTTTTTTTGTTAAGGATAAATCTGCCTACTTAGTACTTCAGCAATTTTAGATTGTTCAAAAAAACTATTTTGTTAACTACAAAACATGATCAGTGGTAGAAAGTATATTACCTATAGTGGAACTACGCAGCTATTTAATTTTTAAAATTTAAAAGTTAGAATCCATTACGTATGTCATAAGGGTTGGGTTGGGGAACTGGTTTTAAGAAAATTCCGAAAAAATGTGTTAACAGTGGTACTTTAAATTAATTAATTTTCATGCTTTTGGTTCTTCTTTAGTCTATATATTCGTTGGTTTACAACCTTTTAATTATAATGTTCTATTAATTAATAATCATATAATTACAAATTATATACTATTACCCTAACCGAGCGCTAGCTACTATGGCCTTCGGCGCGTTGTAGCGAAAACAGACCAGTGCCTCTGGTGGGAATCGAACCCACGACCCTCGCACAGATAAGCCAGCACGCTACCAACTTGCCTACCGGGGCGCACTAATTATAATGTTGTTTTTTAGTATTTTAATAAAAAACAAAATATATTAATAATCATTACAAAACAGAAACCGAAGTAAATGAAGCAGTCAATTTTGAAACTCATTTATATTCTAACTATAAAATCGGCCTAAATATGGCAATGAGTTTTCTGATTTCAACAAAATTTTGGATTCAGAAACTTAAAGGACCCACTTAAAGATTGGCGTTTTTAATTTTGAAAAACCCACGGTTTTATGGGCGATTTAGTTTTTCTTTTGAAAAGATGGGAAATATCCAAAAAGTGTGTAAGTCAATGTATTCATATTTCCTTTAATATTGATTGGATCATCACAATATAAAGTGCAATGTAAAGATACGGTAGTCTACTTTTAAATCTTTTCCAGCGTCAACAGAAATTGCATTTTTTTATTTATTAAATTTTAATCGATTAATATTGGTCCATTACAGCATCATTTAGTTTGAAACAATACATTTTATTTATTACTACTTAAACTAAATGATGTTGTAGACCAAAATTATTTTATGGAATTTTTATAAATATATTTCCAAAAATGTGCTCAGTTTAGTAAAAAAAAAAATCAATAAAAAACTGGTAGTGAACTTCAAGTATTCACGACATTTTCACATAATCATGTGGATAATACGAAAAGTTTTTTAATAATTTATATTTAGATGAATCAGTTTATATATAACCTTATACCGTTATGATACAATCAAATACAAATACATTGGGATAAAATCCGGATATATAATTGCAACTTTTTGTATTAGTGTAGTTATCAAATGATACAATTAGACAAAAAAAACTGATATAATCTATCGGGCCATAGTTCAGATAATATTGCATTGAACATTTATCTTACAATATTAGATTAGATCTAAATGCCGACAAATAGAGACAATAATATGGGTCTATATTCTGAAAACAATCACATAAGATTAAAGCTCATATTGATATTGATGTGACAACATAAAGCTTCATTAATTTTTTTTTTTTAATCGGGTAATTTTTAATACAATTGAACTCATATCATTTTCAAAACTGTTTACATATAGAATTCTTTATATTTAAAAAAAAAAATATTAACTTAAATTATTTAGCACGAATAAGTATCTAATAGATTTTTTTATAAGTACGCCACTTAAAATAAGCGTCTCGTATTAACTTATTCGAATATTTACTCATAAATCAAACTAAGATAGCCTGCTATTTGACTATATATTTGTGTGTACTAAATGAGTGCCTATATCGATACTCAGGTTAATTTATGACAATCGGTTTTTAATACGACTAGTTCTGAAACGACGAAATAAATAATATTTTTCTGATTGTTTTAACTATTTGGTATTATGATAAAGTTAGCAAATTGTGCAAGCGTTATTAAGGGTTTTCATGTTATGCCTGTCATCGCGAAGACTACACTTAAATGAAAAGCGTCATCATATGTTTGAAATCATATTGATGATCATTGTTTTTTTTTTTTTTGTCCAATTTAAATGTTTCATAAATATTTATGAAAGTGTTTCATAAAAATATTGTTAATAATAATATATATTTTATTTACTTTTACTTATTTATTATATTTCACATACAACAAGATATCTTGGTATCTCATTTATGGTATCTAAATAACAAATGACATTCCACATTTTAAATACATGTATTTATGTTTTTATGTTAAATATACATATAATACAAGACAAAAGTATATAAAAAAAAGAAAATATATGAAACGGTAAGATAATAAATAAAAACTTGTACCTCATTTTTTTAAACATTGTAGCGTTGCCTATTAATTGTGTTTGCGTAGGTAATGAGTTCCAAAGATCTATAGAGTTTATGAAAAACTGCAACTTACATGCAATATTATCATAATCAAACTGTATAAGTCTTGATCCTCGGTGATTAGGATTAGAAAATACAATGCGTTCATTTTAATATTATGGTTATTTAGTTATATTTATATTATGCAGTAGAGTTATGCAGAGAGTTAAGGAGCATATAGACGACATGTATTTGTCATCTGACATGTCAAATTTCCCACTGCAAAATACATACATGTCGTGTGTGACCTTTTTAACTTTGCTTCTGTAAAAGTCAGACGCAAAGTCATCTGACAAAATTTCAATTAGAGCGTGCTCTATTTTCTTCTGACAAACCATCTGACATCAGCTGTTTTAAATATGAAACAAAAAGTTGTCATAAATCCATGAAGTGAGAAAACAAACAGCGGCGGTCTCCTATTGACGGAATCATTAGCCGGCTAAAGTTAACATTTTACAATACCAATAAATGTATATACATTTTCCCATTTAATAAAATTATGTACATATATATGTTTATAAAAAGTTTCATAATTATATCCCAAATTGGTATGTCCGCATTTAAAGAAAAATTATTTAAGATGGCTGAACTATTTTGCGGCGCAAAAAAAAATTTTGCTGCGGCAGCATGCCATGTTGAAACCCAGATCGACTTTGGTGTGTGCTAAAACTATAGCAAATTTTGCTTGATTCTGATTCCTCTTTTCTTTTTTTTTAATTTCGATTTCACTGCAGTTATAATTGAAATTACACTGCACACTGCAATTGCATTATCCTTTGATTCCATTTGACTATCACTTTTAAAAAAAAATTATTTTAATAAAATTTTCGCACTGATCAGCTGTTGAAGAAAAAAAACAGAGACTGTGTCAGAAGCAAAAAACATGTACGTTTGTGACCAAATATTATAAACCTTATGTAAAACAGCAATTTTGACAGACATGCACAATTACATGTGACTTGAAAATTTGACATGTCAGATGACAAATACATGTCGTCTATATGCTCCTTTAAGAAGATCATCGAAGCTTACACAATACCAATTTCAAGTGTGAAGAAGAACTTTGGTGTATTTTTTTAATAAACATATCTAACGATTGCATTATATACTATACTAGCTGACCCGGCAAACGTTGTTTTGCCTTCAAATTTTAATTGTAATTAATTCTTTAAATCAAGAAATTTTTTTTTCGCAAATAAATAATTAAAAAAATAAATTAAACCTCTACTGCATTAGAAGCCATATATGGCTTTTCATTTTCAAATGCAAATTCTCAACGAAAATTAACAGTTACAAAAAATGATAGTTTTTGAAAAGCATAAGTAGGGCTTTGTAAATATGAGAAGAATGTTGTTTTCTCTATTCTCTATATAGCTGAGTAAAAACCTCAGTCTTGTTTACAAGTGCGCGTGGTGATGTCGTAGGTGGAAAATACACAAAATAAAACATTTTTTTTAAACATAAGTTGGTATGCTCTCATATTTTTTTTTATAAATTATATAGGTTTGTGAATAGTGATTGTGTGATTGTTTTGCAATTGTGCATGTAGAACTCATGAAACGACGTATTTCTTAGAATAGCCATATATGGCTTCTAATGCATGTACAGAAATACTCGTCCAACTTTGGTGTGCCATATTTGGCTTCTCATGCATTCACGGATAAAGATTACTGTATTTATGTTTTTGGAAAAAACTTATCTAAAAGGAAGGGTCGACCTCCTTCCACCCCAAATACTCTAGCAAATAGGAAAAGAGGTTCAGATCCCTGTGGTTCAACCCCGACTTCCTGTAAAGTGGCAAAGAAAGCTACAATAAGAATAGCTCGCCGCCCAGACTTTCCACTAAATGCTGTCAGACTGGATTCTGCATATCATCTTCCAGAATGGAAAAAAATACGTCAGCAATGTCAAAATAATTGCAAATTTCAATCATTTATAAGCTGCACTAAATGCTTGGTACATCTTTGTTTGATCAAAGACAAAAATTGCTTTGCTTCATTCGACTCATAAGTAGTTCTATTTTTGATTTTATAATACTTATTTTCTCTACTATGTTTTTAATTCTTTTTAACTTTATAAATATATAACCATTGAAGTGTTCTTTTTATTTTATTTACTTATGTTCCTTATACTATTTTTAGTTAATTTTAATTGCTCAAAAAAATATTAATAAAAAAATTAATAACAAAATTAAATTATCTTTATTGCATCAAACGCCATATATGGCAATACATTTTTCGGGTCATAAAGATAGGAGTGCATATGAATCCATATATGGCAAACATTTTTTTACAGAAAACTGACCTACTTTTCTCAAAAAATTTTGTTTGCATGGCTTAATTATTCCATTTAAAAAAATAAATCAAGCAAAAAAAAATTTTTTTTTAGCTGGATCATAATGCATGCAGTAGAGGGTTAACATTAGCAAATCATTTTAAAATTTGCAATTTCATGGGAAGCCCAACGCCTCTTTGTCCTTCTATAGCTTTTATTTGCTGAAGTATATAAAATGAATAGCTGAAAACAACTGCCATAACAACTGCGACGTCACCTATCACCGGTGCATTGAAGCGCCGCCCATGCTCACCAGCCGGTGTCTTGTCAGCTCTTATCACAACCGTATAATCATCTGTCGGCATCTGGTCTAGGGTTGTTTTGCATATACGGATGAGGCTGTTGTGTTCGTGTAACATAACTTGAAGATTAACATAGGTTTTTTGTAAATATTAACGTAGGTTTTTTGTAAATATCTTCGGAACTACATAACCGATTTAAGAGTTTGATATCTCGTTTTGAAAAACATGACAACGGCTTTCAAAAAAAATAAAATCAAATTAAAAAAAGCAAAAAAAAAAAATATATGTATATGTCATTGGTGGTACAATATGAAAATTGGATTTTGCCCCGCCCCTCCGCCCATAGACCGAAAAACAAAAATCAGACTACACAGTGTCACCCGCCTGAATATTCTGAAGATTCCCTGAATATTTCATCAAAATCGGCCAAGCCGTTTTGGAGTCCATACGTTACATACATACACACATCCTGTTTCATATATATAGATTGAAAGCAGATTAATTATAATTTAAGGTAAAATGGGGCGAGAATGGGGCGAGAATGGGGGATATGGTAATAAAAAAATGTATGGCTACCTTACCTGTAGATAAAAAGTGTATAAAACTTTATTTAAATTTGTGGCTGGAAGGTCTACCACCACAAATTTAGCAGTTTTCACCAATTTCTGTGTTTCTTGCTTTGAAAAAGGGTTTCAAGTAGATTCAATTTATTTGGATTTTGCAAAGGCATTTGACAGGGTTCCACATGAACTACTGTTACTTAAGTTATCTAGGATTGGTTTTCATTCTAGTATGCTAAGTTGGTTTAGATTTTATTTGACTGGAAGATATGCTGTATTTTCTGTGGATGGAGTTTACTCAAATTTTTTTACTCCCACCTCTGGTATTCCTCAGGGCAGTATCTTAGGTCCTTTATTGTTTAATATTTTTATTAATGACATCTCTCATTGTTTCAAAAATTCTCAGCACCTCATGCATGCTGATGATCACAAGATTTTTAAATCAATTTCTTCCTTTAGAGACATTTCTGACCTTCAGGAGGATTTGTCTAGAGTCGTTTTATGGTCTGACCGTAATGGTTTGTCTTTTAATATTGCGAAATGTTTTTATATGAAATATCATCGATGCCTTCATACTTTACATTCGCAATATAGTATTAAAGGTCATATTATCTCATCTGTTGATGAAATATTGGATCTTGGTGTAGTCTTTGACTACAAATTATCGTTTTGTAGCCATTTGAACTTCATTATACCTAAAGCTTATTCATTATTAGCATTTATACGTCGTAATTCTGGTAATCTTTTTGATTGTTCCACAAAAAAAGTTCTGTTTTGTTCTTTTGTAAGATCTAGGCTAGAATATGCATCATTTATTTGGAGCCCTGTAGCGGATATCCATATTAATCGTATTGAGAAAATTCAAATTAAATTTGTAAAATTTGCTCTCCCATTCCTAAATGTTAATGTTAATCAATCTCCTTTTGATCCTACATTTTCTGTTCCATCCTATGAGGATAAATGTGAATTTATTTTCATTAAAACTTTGGAAACACGTAGGACCATTTTTGCCTTAAATTTTTTACATGGTATTATTTGTGGTGTAGTTGATTGCCCAGAATTTTTGCATTTAATCAAATTATATGTTCCTTCTAGATCGTTAAGAGTTAGAGATAAGTTCTTTTATATTGATGTACATAGAACTAATTATGCGTTAAATGAACCTCTTACTAGAGTTTTGAGATTGTTTAATAAATATTGTAATCAATTAGATATAAGTGTTAACCTCTATCAATTTAAAACTGTATTAAATAATATATTTTAAGTTTTTTTTAATATTGTCATAATTTTGCTAGTCTGTAAGGATTTTTGTATCCATAGACGAAATAAATAAATACATATTACAAAAAAGTATTTTGTATAGCAAACATTGTTAGTGGTATAAGTAAGTATCTGAATTTAAAAAAAGGGGGCGGTGAAGTGGGCGTGGTTCATAGTTATATGGCGACGTTAACAGTATTAAGAGCAATATACTACCAAATAAAAAAAATCCGTTGAAAGGAACAAATTTGTACAGAGAACAAAAAGTTTAAAACTTTCAAACAAAATTTGGCGTGACAAGGGGCGTGAACATATGTTGATGCAACAAATCCTATATTATCATAGATAGTCCTACTGAGACCCAGAGGAGTTCTTCCATAACCAGTTTACGAAAACTTAATAGATTTCTTCGAATATGGTCTTACATATGGTCAGACTATTTCAACTATATAAAGAAAACGAATAATTTTGGTTTGAAAATTGGAACTTTATTTAATGTTATAATTGAACCATTGCTTTCTACCGTAGTTATTAATTTTGTTCAGCTTTTACTAAATGCTCGTATTGTTTGTTTGTTTTTAACATCAAAAGAAATCATAATTTTTACTGACATTGTACTATGCAGTGAATATTTAAAATTTTTTGTTACTACATGCAAGTACTAATTTTAGTTTTTTGTTACGGTTAGGGCTACCGATCGTTGCCACAATTATTATTTTAAATCAATATTAGTTGTTTTTACCAATTACACAGTTAAACACTAAAAATGCATCGGTGGTGCGACTTATCAATTCTGATAGATGTTAGGACGTGGATCATGAATGTGAACACCAAATTTAAATATAAGCTTTTTTCAAAATACTCGGGAAATTAACTTTTACAAAACATCTAATTTTTTCCTTAATTCATATATGTACATGTATAAACTACGAATAACTTTTAATATGTTTCTAAAGTATGGACTTTGAGCATTTAAAACTATATCAATTAATTACGATTGGGTGCAGGATGTATAATTTCCTTCCAAATAAAGTGAAAACTTAAGTTATTTTTATTTTTTGTCAATATTAAAAAAAATCCATAATCGAATTTGCTAAATTTTAGCACATAATATTAATTTATATTCCACTTAATAAATATCATCGAAAGAACCTTCGCTTTCATATCAAGATTTTTCGAAAATCCAATCTGAAGTTCAAAATTTTTAACCTTTTTTTTGAAATTAATTTTTTATGTATTTACTATGGGGAAAATAAAAAATACATTATTGAACATATACCATTTAAAACGGTTTTTTTTTAAGAAAGTTCCATTAACTAGAACTTTGTTGGTATTGATAAGAAAACATGTACTAAACATACCTGAATGCTTTTATCTCAATTGCATTGATTAATATTTGGCACAGACTCCATATATTTAAGGTATACAAATAAGTCTATATTTGTTATTTGTTGCCATTTTGCCCTAAAACTATCAAAAAGTACACGACCTTTTTTCATAATGAAGTAAGCTATGATGTTTACTAAAAGTATACATTAAAAATTTGAATCTTCTTTTCGCTGCATATTTTTTATTAACGAAATAGTGAGAAATGGTAAATTTTAACTTTAAATACATGCATAGGGAATATTATCGTATATTTCGAAATATGTAATATATAAAATTAAAAGTCAGTGTTCATACGAGTACTAATTGAATGTTGCAAAAAAGTACCACGATTGTTTTAAATTTTTATTTTTTTTGCAAAAATTCTTATTTTCTAGAAAAATCTTTTCGAAAATATTTCTTTAAATATATCTAACTTGATATTCTAAGGAAATATTCGAGATCTGAGTCCTAAAATTATTTAAAAATGATAGTTCGCAACGCCTATGCATAAAATGTTTTGATGTTGTTGAACGGTGTTATTGATGTATTATTACATACATTTGGTTGTGTTCCAAAACTATTGATTATAAGAATAGTTTGACTCTTTTAATTAAAGAAAGTATGGAATCGGTACTAAATTTATTGTTATGCAAAAAATTGTTAACATGTTCTACCGAATTCCAAATAAATAATTCTGTGTATGTATATCCGGCTCTATGAAAAAAGGCCCCAATGAAATAAGTCCCCAAACCAAAAATTAAATAACTCCCCATTTTTGGGGCTTTATTTCATTACGAAACAATGCCCCAAAAAAAACTAAAAAAATTCCAAACAAAATGAAGCAACACCCCAAAATAAAATGAAATAACGCCGCAATTTTTGGGGCTTTATTTCATAATGAAGTAAAGCCTCATTTCGAAAATGAAATAAGGCCCCAATTTAACAAAAACTAAATTATATAATACATTAAAATATTTTTTTATTCCTAATTAATACATAGTTTTTGTGTATATACCTGCAAAGAGTCCTCGGCTGTTTGACGGCAAGAACATAAGAAAAATTAGTAAATGAAACCTGTAAATATCAACATTAAAATATTTCACTAAAAAACAATTTTAAACAATATTCACTGGAAGATTATTCTTGTACCCTAAACAAAATATAGCAAACGAATTGATAGTTTGCTTTTTGTGTCGCACGCAGAAAAAACTTTATTTCGCGTAGCCGCCTGCCGCGTTATACGGAGGAAAAAAAACCCACAGAAAAACTTGTTTTTACAAATCCAATGTTGAATCCGTTGAAATCTTATTTTTAAGACAATAAGTAATATAATTTTACCAGTCATAGCTTTGTCATTTAAACAGCTAATTTATTTTTTTTTTATCTTCTGTTTATTTAACGTTTAGAAACTAATATATACATAAAATTTTTAATAAAATAGACTTTTAAAAAAATAATCAAAAAAAAAACAATAAATCTTGGTTGGTATTTTGGGACATAAAAAGTTATGACAGGTCAAATAGATGTTACTTGATGTCTTAAAAATATAAGATTTCAACGGATTCGACATTTGATTTGAAAAACAAGTTCTTCTGGTTGGCGGCCTTCGGCCGCTCTTAAGAGTTTTTTCCTCCGTAGAACGCGGCAGGCGGTTGCTTACATTCCTTAAAAATTTTGATTTTTAAAAAAATGAAATAACACCCCAAAAATATTATTTGGGGACTTATTTCATTTCTTAAATTGGGGCCTTATTTCATTATGAAATAAGGTCCCAAAAAAAAAAATTAAATAAAGCCCCAAAAAATGAAATAAGACCCCAATTTTTTTATTAGAAATTTTTGGGGCCTTATTTCATTGGGGCTTTAATATAGGTATATTATAATAATATATTATAAATGTCAATATGTAAAAAACTTTTGCTTTAATATTGAAAATCCTACAAAAAATAAAATTTCCGAGTTTTGGACTTACACATGGAATTTAAATATGATTACCGCTTATATGAAAAAAATTATTAATTATTACAGTGAACCAGCATTAGATTATTGTGGTTTTTAGTGACCAATTTTATTTTGTTTATTATTTGTTTGTAAGGTATTTCTTTTGGGCAAATTTGGTAAATTTGTATTATTAAATTGATCTTATTTTACATTGTCTGAAATATTATAAATTTAGAAATTAAAAACGGGACTTCACTACACAAAATTAATAATTAATAAAATAAATATTTACGACACAACAATTATATCACAGTATAAATTATATTAGTTGAATCACAGAGCTTTACTATTGTTTTCAAATATTAATTTTAAGGTTCACTCGAAAAACGTTCCAAGGCACACTTGTGACAGTGCTATGAAAGCATTTAAACTTTTACTCTTTTTCACTAAAGCTTTATTTTTTTGATATTTTTTCAGTTCTGAAAATACATATATTGTACTTATACAATATTAAGTACTTCAAAATGTTTCCGAAAATTTACTCTGGGAGTTTCAAGGTAAAAGTACACTATCAAATTTTCTTTACATTTATTTAACTTTCGGACTTTCGATGGTAAATATGGCCGCATTGCTAAATAAAACACTATCTACACTGATAGAATTATCTTCACTTCAGAAATAAATTTCTTCATAACTTTAATGAAATGTGTCACGTTCATACAAACTTTTCATAGAATCTATGAAACAGGTTCCGTTAAAGTCAAGGTTTATGAAATGTTTGTAGCATTAATGAAAATCGTCATAAAAGTAATAAATTATTCCGACAATGAAGTGTTTATAGAATTTATGAAACAATTTCATAAAATATTTTATAATAAGGAATTTCTTCAAATTAATAAAACTCTTTGTGAATGTATTGAAAACTGCATTGGAACTAAGCCAATGAACCGCTTCATATGATTTTTTTTAAAAAAATTTTATTAAACTCCAAAATTAATGAAAGTCTAAATTAAAATAATAAAACACATTACAAAATATTGAACATTTGATAATTAATTTAAAGTTTGAACTATATGAAAATAAATGAAAATGAATGAAATTATTTTGAATAAATAAAAAAATTAAGTCTTTGAAATAGTTTCATAGGTCTAAAGAAAATTTTCATTAAACATATAAATTTATATTTATACAATTTTCATTATATTATAAAATAGAAAAAATTTTTTCTATGAAACTATGAAATTTCAAAAAAAAAAAAAGTTTATGAAAAATTTCTTAATATTTATTTAATTTCTTGGATGTAATGAAAATTTTCATTTAATATACGAAAAAAAATTCCATGAAATTGTTTCAATAATATCATAAATTATAATTCTTGCATTATATATGAACTTTTTTATCCGGGAACATATTTAACCCTTTCAATTTATGCGTAACTCATTATGATATTATTTAAAAATCAAAAACAGGAGTTATCTCTTTATTTCTTGGTCAGCTATAACTATATTAGAGAAAAATATTTTTGGGTAAGAGCCAAGAGCAAAGATTTTTAATGAAATCAACATAATACAATTCTGCTAATAAAAGAGAAAAAGAAAATAATGTGCATATTGTTTACTTTAAAACGCAGTAATAGTACTAAACTAATACAAATCAAAATGTGTATAACATTTGGTATTTTTTAATTTCAGTGTTTCTAATTCTTTATTTCTAATATGCATTATTTTGATAGAAAGTTATCAAAAAAGGCACGATTTAGTGCATAAATATTACTTAGTCGCATATTAGAAAAAAAATGAAACATGCAAAAAACCATTTATTTTACAGTTTTTGTATGGCAGACTACCTTAAATTTACGAACTCTAAAAAATATGAAGTGTGATTCCCATATTGCTTAAATTTGAGCCAGTGGGTTGCCACCATAGTGCAAAAAATATTTTTTCGGAAAAAAACCGACAGAAACCGAAATAGCTTTAATATCAAAAAGAGAGAAAATACGTGTCCACTTAAACTTAATAACGATAAACATATGTGAATTTGACAGTCGTACCACTATACTTGTCGACATAAAGTACCCTAAAAGTAGCACATTTCTTACAACAACAAATAAACAGCAGCAAAAATGTATCAAAAAAGTACCAGGGTATACCTTTTAAAATTCCTACCCGAAAATATAACATTTATATAAGGTTTCTTTGGATCAAATGTCATATAAGTTAAATAAATCTGTAATTTTTTAAACCACTTTCAACCCCTTAATTCCCCACTATAGTCGATAATCTTAGACACTCAAATCTTAAAATTCTTTTCTCTACAAAATATTCAAATTTCATCAAAATGGGGGATTATATCATGAAACACCTTCCTTGTTAGTATTTTCACTTTGCGTGAACGAACTTTGACCGATTGTTATTGTAAGAAAATAGTACTAAATGAAAACCCTAATTATTTCGAATAAGCGATAGTATTGAATTGAAAATCGTTATTTGATTTGCATACAACACACCCAGGCGTATACTTAATATTATTTCAAGTTGATGTATAAAATCGTTGGTGTGCATGTTTGTAAGCTAATATCATTTACACCACTAGACGTATCAAAGTAATTTCATACCTTATGATATTTTGATGGTCCACTAAGGTATTAAATTTATTTGGACACGGTAGGTGGCGCTGTTGGTGACATATTTATGAAACTGTTTTTATTACTGCATCTATGAACCGTTTTGGTCCATATTCAGAATGAATATAAGTTATGACGATTTAAAAAAATGTGCATAACACTACGCCGATAGTAGGGAATTCAAATCACTGCGTTTTTTTTAGTAAACGAGTATCTCGATTTTGAGGCTTTACTTTGTAAGTTTTTAAAATTAAACTCGTATAATTAAAAAAAAAATTTAAATAAATTTTCTTTAAAAAAGTACACAATAACACATACTCTATCAGCAGTTCTAATATGTTTTTATAAATATGGCTTTTATACGTCTAGTAGTGTAAATGATATTAGCATAAAAAAATACACACTATCGATTTTATATATCAAGATGAGTGCGCCCCAGTAGGCTAGTTGGTAGCGTGATGGCTTATCAGTGCGGGGGTCGTGGGTTCGATTCCCACCGGAGGCACTGGTCTGTTTTCGCTACAACGCGCCGAAGGCCATAGTAGCTAGTGCTCGATTAGGGTAATAGTATATAATTTGTAATTATATGATTATTAATTAATAAAAAAAAAAAATAAATAAAATATCAAGATGAAATAATATTAGGTATACGTCTGGGGGTGTTGTATGCAATGCAAATAACGATTTTTAATTTAATACTGTCGGCGTGCAAGCTAAGATATCGAAATGATTTAAATGTCAGCTTATTTGAAATAATTAGGGCATTCGTTTATTATTATTTTCTTAACAATTGATCAACATTAGTTCACGCAAAGTGAAAATACTGACAATGAAGGTCTTCCATTATATAATCTCCAATTTTGATGAAATTTTAATAATTCATAGAGAAAACAATTTCAAGGTTGGAGTGTTTAAAAATATCGGCCATATTGGAGATTTAAGCAGTTAAAAGTGGGGTAAAAATTACCGATTTTTGGCGTTTTTTTAATTTATTGGTCATTTGATCTTTGATTTTAGGGTATTTTATGTCGACAACTATAGTGATATGGCAAATTCACGTATATAGATCCTTATTGAGTTTAAGTGGATACGTATTTTTCCTTTTTTCGATATTCCAGCTACTTCTAGTTTGGTCGGTTTTTTTTTCTGAACTACAATTTTTGCAATATGGTGGCAACCCTGTGTCTCAAATGTAGGCATATTTTTTCGAGTTCATACTTCATATTTTTCGAGTTCTCTGCGGTCATGTTAAAAATAATAACTAATTCGTAAATTTAAGGTAGGCTGCCATACAAAAACCAGAAAAAAAAATTATTTTTTGCGTTTAATATTTTCTTCTAATATGAGCGAAGTAATTGTCTATTCACTAGATAGTGCCTTTTCAATAAGCTTTCCATTGATATTTAACATGATATGAAAATAATGAACATTAGAAACAAATAACTAAAAAAAAAAACATAAATTAGCATATAAAAAGGCACCAAAAGGTACTGTTTAAATGTTATATGCATTGCTTTACTTTGTAAGTTTTTAAAATTAAACTCGTATAATTAAAAAAAAAAAATTTAAATAAATTTTCTTTAAAAAAGTACACAATAACACATACTCTATCAGCAGTTCTAATATGTTTTTTTTTCTTTCCTCAAAATTAAGTATAAACGTCTGTTAATACTATTAATTTAAAAGATCTAAACTGATGTTAATATGTATTCTTCTACTGAAGAAAAATGTTCGTTTTTATCTCGATTTATCAAGTAAGTGAAAACTCGCAAAATCGATATACTCGTTTACTCAAACAAATGAAAATCTTAGTAATTTAAATACCTTATGGGTGATGCAGTAATAAAATATTTTCAAAAATATGTCAACAACAGCGCCATCTAACATGTTCAAATAAACTTAATAACTTAGCGGACCGCCAAAGTAACACAAGGTATAAATATGGCTTTTATACGTCTAGTACTGTAAATGATATTAGCATAAAAAAATACACACTATCGATTTTATATATCAAGATGAGTGCGCCCCAGTAGGCTAGTTGGTAGCGTGATGGCTTATCAGTGCGGGGGTCGTGGGTTCGATTCCCACCGGAGGCACTGGTCTGTTTTTGCTACAACGCGCCGAAGGCCATAGTAGCTAGTGCTCGATTAGGGTAATAGTATATAATTTGTAATTATATGATTATTAATTAATAAAAAAAAAAATAAATAAAATATCAAGATGAAATAATATTAAGTATACGTCTGGGGGTGTTGTATGCAATGCAAATAACGATTTTTAATTTAATACTGGCGGCGTGCAAGCTAAGATATCGAAATGATTTAAATGTCAGCTTATTTGAAATAATTAGGGCATTCGTTTATTATTATTTTCTTAACAATTGATCAACATTAGTTCACGCAAAGTGAAAATACTGACAATGAAGGTCTTCCATTATATAATCTCCAATTTTGATGAAATTTTAATAATTCATAGAGAAAACAATTTCAAGGTTGGAGTGTTTAAAAATATCGGCCATATTGGAGATTTAAGCAGTTAAAAGTGGGGTAAAAATTACCGATTTTTGGCGTTTTTTTAATTTATTGGTCATTTGATCTTTGATTTTAGGGTATTTATGTCGACAACTATAGTGATATGGCAAATTCACGTATATAGATCCTTATTGAGTTTAAGTGGATACGTATTTTTCCTTTTTTCGATATTCCAGCTACTTCTAGTTTGGTCGGTTTTTTTTTCTGAACTACAATTTTTGCAATATGGTGGCAACCCTGTGTCTCAAATGTAGGCATATTTTTTCGAGTTCATACTTCATATTTTTCGCGTTCTCTGCGGTCATGTTAAAAATAATAACTAATTCGTAAATTTAAGGTAGGCTGCCATACAAAAACCAGAAAAAAAATTATTTTTTGCGTTTAATATTTTTCTTCTAATATGAGCGAAGTAATTGTCTATTCACTAGATAGTGCCTTTTCAATAAGCTTTCCATTGATATTTAACATGATATGAAAATAATGAACATTAGAAACAAATAACTAAAAAAAAAACATAAATTAGCATATAAAAAGGCACCAAAAGGTACTGTTTAAATGTTATATGCATTGTTTTTTTATTAGTTTAGGACTAGTACTGAATTTTTTCTTCTTATTAGCAGAATTGTATTTTGTTAAGTTAATTTAAAAAAATAGAAATCTTTACTAACTCTTACTCAAATACACTGTCGAAATTAAGTTTTTTGTCAGAACCAAATTATTCTCTAATAAAATTCTAGCTGACCAAGAAGTAAATAGATAATTCGAGTTTTTGAATTTTAAATGTTATCATAATGATTTACTCATAATTTCAAATATTTAATAATGTGCCCTGTTAAAAAATTCATATATTTACCAATTGGTACATTTATGGACATTTATGTTTGTATATATGGACAAATATGGTAATATATGTTTCATACGTGGAAGTATATGAGATTACATATCGCATACCTAGTGACTCAACTCAAAAGTGACTCAACTCAAAATTTGTAATTTTTCAGAAATCGAAAAAAAATATTTGCAAAGTGTATTGTGCATAGTTTAAGCAAATAAATCCGAAAAATTAAAATTTTGAGTTGAGTCACTTTTGAACTAGGTGTGCGATATATTTAAAAGAGACTCATATATGGCCACATGTGCTCATATATGGACATATATGAAAGTATATGTTTTTTCATATTCGCAGAAGAGGGTCATATATGGGCAAATATGCAGTTTTATGCGATTCCAAATGTGCCAATATGAACATATAAGGAACTTTATGTGGCTCCAAAGACTAATATATGGACGAATATATTAACTCAATTTGTTATTAAATTTAAATAGGAAAAATTTATGAAAATTACTTACATATTTTTTTATATATATGATATATTTGTTTAAAATTGTAAAAATTACAGGAACTATTTTATAAACTACTTCAATTCTTAAATTAATTCATAAATTATCAGATTAATACCTTTTTTTAGA
This sequence comes from Delia radicum, assembly GCA_021234595.1. NCBI lineage: Eukaryota > Metazoa > Arthropoda > Insecta > Diptera > Anthomyiidae > Delia > Delia radicum. The sequence goes on from CM037853.1 coordinate 137,868,361, forward strand.
ATTTAACTTTTATTTTAATATTTCAGTATGCTCAGAGGTTGTTTCTACCAATTTTTTTAAATTGTTATTTTCTTTCAATTAGTGTAAATTGTTCACATTTTTATGTAAAACAGAAAATTGAAAGTTTTTTAATTGTAAGGCAAATAAATAAATTTTTTTTTTACGTTGAACCAACACGCAGGGGATACCCCTACTAATGCATTGCATTGTGTTGATATCAGGAAAATAGGTTATGGGGAGGAGGAAAGAGGGAGTAGTGTTTGTGGACATTTGACTTGAATTTTTCTAAATTTTCGTATTATACCTTTTTTTAAAGTAAATTAAAACGTCAATAAATATTTCGCTGTAATGCAATAATAAGCTGAATGTTTGCGCTGACATAATTAGATAATACATGTTTTGCCATTTGAAACAATTTATTTTTTATCACAATTGGGCCTTTTAAATAATATTGTATTTTTTATTAAAACAGTGTTTTAATCTTAACCTCAACATTTCTAAATTAAATTTGTCGAATGCATATTAATTAAAAATTAATTACGACTGTCTATATGACGCTAAAATAACACTGTACTAAAAATCCATTATGTACTATAAATACATTATAAAATTGAACTGAACGTAAAAACAATACGTCAATCTGGTAACGTTGTGAAATAAAGACGGAGGAGATTAGAAAAATAAACAAACAAATCTTAAAATAGAATATTTGTGTTTGTTAGTGCTGGTCACTTCTGAGTATAATATACAATAACAGAAAATCTAATAATAAACATTACCTTCGATGCTATACTTGGGTGTGATCGCTAAATGGTCATGACTTGGTATTGTTACGTTTGTAATGTGAGAAGAAGCGAAGGTTTGATTCTTACAGCAGCAGGTTGTTCAAAAATGTATCATATAGAGACAATTTGACAATTATAAGACACAAATAATAATACAATTTAAATGGAAAATAACTGATGACACCTGTCCATAAAAAAAAGCAGAAACTAGTCTAGTCTTATTTAAAAATGAATAGTGTTTATAATTTTTAGAGAAAAACGTTTATTCTTTCTTAACCTCAACGTTTCTATTTTAAAATACAAATTTTTTTAAAACAAGTAACAAAAATATATATAATGTATGAACGTATATGCATGACCATATAAAATAATATATGAACATATATGATCATATTTTTACATATATGGAAATGTGGGTTAATTTTTATAGTATTTACGAATATAAATGAACATATAAAAATATATATGATCATATATGAACTTTTTAACCGCGTTAACGGTTTTTATGCAATTATAATGAAAAAAAAGTAAAAAAAAAATTCTTCTTATTTAATGGTCAGATAGAATTGTATTAGAGAAAAATAATTTGGTTTTGACAAAAAACTTAATTTCGAAAGGTGTAAGAGTGAGAAGAGATTTTTTAATTAATTGTGCTAATCACAAATGTATGTGCATATTGTCTACTTTATAACACAGTATTAGCAGTACATTAGTGCAAATTAAGAAGTGTGTTACATTTAAATAGTACTTGTTGATACCTTTTAATTTGTTAATTACAGTTTTTTTTAATTTTTTGTTTCTATTTTGTTATTTTGTTTGCTATTTTATATTATGTTATATATCGATTGAAAGCTTATTGAAAAAGTTCACATACCTTATTTTTTTTTATTGATTTTTGTATTGCAGCCTACCTTAAATTTACGAATTAATAATATTTTGTTTATAGTATGAAGTTTGATACCCATTTTTCCTATATTTTAGTCAGCTACACGAAGTAGCTGGAAAATCGAAAAAACTTAATAAGGATCAACTTATGTGAATTTTACTATAAAGCACTGTAAAGTTAACACATTTTCTACAACAACAGCAAAGTATCAAAAAAAGCTACCAGGAGATGTTTTTTGAAAATTCATACCCCAAAATATAGCATTTATATTTGGTTTATTTGGATTAAATGCCAAATATATTAAAAAGCCCAAATATGGGTAATTTTTGACACCACTGTTCACCCCTTAAATACCCTATATTGCCGATAATCTTAGATAATCTTAGACACCCGAACCTTATAATTTTTTCTCTTAAAAATATCCAGATTTTATCAGAATCTTAGATTTCTAATGGAACAACTACCTTGTGAGCTTTTTTTGCACCTTTTCGACCACTACGACCCCACTGTACTACTATCATAATAAAATATAGCTTATGTCCATATACAACACCATTGCTTTCTAACGGTATATCACTTTGAAAATCCACTAAGTAGTTTATCCAAACACTCAACGAGTAAAAATATTATTATGTAATGTTATATAATATTGTTCAGTTTTGTAAAATGTAATATACCCCGTGAAGAAAAGCATTACCATATATATTATTTAATTGCCGAGTAAAAATAATATTACATACTTTTGTATAATGTGATCCAGTTTTGTACAATTTTATATAGTTAAGTGTAATATCATGTATGCTAAGACACAATTTTACTGTAATTTTTCGTAAAACGGCAACCATGCGATATTACACGGGTAATATACAATTTGATTGGATGAATTAAATTAATATATGGGATTAAAAAAATAATGTATTGCCCCATGTAATAAAAATTTTTAAGTTGTGGAAAAGTGACGTTTTTGTTTTGAAGTTCATAACACCATGTTCAAATTTGAATATCAACTCGAAAATTTTTATTGAAAATATCTATTCAAATTATCTGAAATGAACATCACATTTTAAAATATCGAACACCAAAAATTTGAGTCTGACATTAAAATTTTTGATTGTTAATCATATCAAATTAAAATTTAACGATACTTTAAATTTAATTTCAGCTCTTAATATTCTTATAATATCTAGCTCTCTGTGGTCAATTTGACAAATTTATTTTGACTGGACTGAATTGCATTAAATTGTAAAAGGTCCGCCAAATAACTTTTTTTTTTGAACTCCTGAACCAATTGGACTTTGTATTTCGTCATAACAAGATCTTTATGCAAAATTTGTGTCAATGATGTCTCCGAAATGTTCAATTGTTGATAATGATGGTGAGTTGATGTTGATGGCGCTTCACGCACACTTTCTGCCACAGCAGCAATATTCTCGAGTGTACGCACTGTTTTTGGCTTTTCACGCTTTGGTTTATCGATGAGGATGCCAGCTTCTTTCACTTTTTTCACAAGATAACGAACATACGGACCATATTCCTTCAGCGGAAGGATAAAACTAATTATCTGTCAAATCAGACATGAGCAAAGTGTTACCATTCACGAAATAAGCACTAGTTGAAAAAAAAAAAACGTTAGATGGCGGACCCTTTATCAAACTCAATGTAATCTAATCCATTTATATACAATAAACGTAAACACACATTTTTCCTTATAAATTTTTTTGCGATTGATTTAAATATTTTTTATTTATCAGATCTGTTTGAAAAATGTGTCAGATAGTAACATTTATTGATTTGTAAAAATGAATTGTATTGTTAGTTCACAATAAATAGTCAAATGCAAGCGCGTGAAAAATTTTTGTAAAATTTTCGAAATAATCAAAGTTGGACTTTCAAAAAAAACACAAAAAACTTACACGTATCCAGTCAGTTTATTTTAAATGTAGTAGTACAGTTTAACAAGGACCTAACAATTATCAGAAAACCTGAAACTGATAAAACAAGGAAACCCAGGAACTCTCCCAAGGCCAAAACGGTAGAGAAGATTTTTAGAGCTGAGCCAGCGGTTTCTGGCCACGATGTAGCAAGTTATAAAACTTGTTAGGCTTAGTACATTTAAAGCGTAAAAAGTTCCGGATAGGAATGCAAAGAAGAATACTGAAGCCGAAAACAAGCAAAAGTACAGAAAAAGTTTTTTTCTAAAAATTATATGTTATATTATGAACAACAAAAGATATGTATTGTCGGATTTTGACAGCTTCCCGGACGGACGTTTTATGTAGCGGGTAGTTTTAGAGACGTCCCGGAATTTTCATTATTCAATAAAATGTATATTAAATTACACAAGCCAATAATTGTTTGTATTTCAATGGACTTTTAATTAAGCAATATGAAATATTGATTTCATAATCTTTGATTTTCTGTAAACAGTCCTGCAATCCCCAAAAATAAAATAAAAATCCAAAAATGGGATTTTTTACATTTGCTGCTATATCTACATTTAAAGCGGGAATTAAGGTGCAAGGAAGGATTAATAAGTCCGTGACTTTTTGAAATTCCCTCGTAGTTATATCAAATACAACACTGCTCCCATTAATTACCACCTGTTAGTAGACTACTGTTGAATTTTGAGCAAGTTCCGTCATTTACTTTGCGTTTAACAGCTGTTCACAACATACAACCTCGTGGATTTTTTTAAAAATGGAAAAAAGTGAATTTCGAGTGCTCATTAAAAATTATTTTTTGCAAAAAAAGACCGTCAATCAAACCAAGGAAAAGCTTGATATATACTATTAGGACCCTACACCATCGATTTCGATGGTAAAAAAGTGGTTTACTGACTATCATTGTGGTCGCACACATACAAATGACGCTGAACTTCTGGACGGCCACTTGAAAATGAGGAAAAAATCCACGATATGCTGTTGGCCGATCGAAGAGTAAAAGTGCGTGAGCTTGTTGATGCCATAGGCATTGCATATGGCAGTGTGGTTTCGATTTTAAATGATCAGTTGGGTTTAAGGTAGCTGTCTGCAAGATGGGTGCCACGTTTGTTCTCAATTGACCATAACCGTAATCGTGTGACAACTTCAAAGGATTGTTTGGAGTTGTTTAACCGCAATTCGAATTAGTTTTTGCGGCGTTTTGTAACTGTGTATGAAACATGGATCCATTACAACACTCCGGAGACCAAGCTACAGTCTAAACAATTGGTTTCTGCGGGTGAACCGGCCAATAAGGTGATGGCAACAGTTTTTTGGAATGCACGCGGAATTGAAAAGTGTATATTAATGGTATCAACTTATAAATTCAGTTAGTACAACTATATTTACATAAGATCTCTGAATGTTTTGGGTGCAGCAACTATAATTTAGTTGAATTAACCGAACTTTGTTGTGAAAACTAACGTTAACTTGTGCCAACCGTCTAAAATTAGTAATAACCGAATTTAAGTCATAATAACTGAATTTCAGTTGTCAAATAGCTATATTTTTCTCTGTGTGCAATATTATGGCAACTTATTGGACCGATTTAAAAAAAACGACCCCATATGGTCAAGAAAAAAGTTCTTTCGCATAAATTGGACTTGAGTCGGACCAAACTTGGAATTTCACATTTTCAAATGGAAATTTTTTGGGAACTGTAGGAGAAATAAGCATGTTTTTTGTTAATCTCTACTAGCATATTACAAATATGTTAATTTTTTGTAAATCGGATTGAAAGCAAAAATATGTCGATCACTCAAAACTGTTTATGTAAATAGTGTCCTATTTCGGTGTTCTATTGCCGCCAACGGTGGGTCTGGGAGGTTCAGCATCTAAACTTATAAACTTTATATTATGTTACTTATGTCTGTTTCAAATTTCAGTGCAAGCGCTCCACTAAATAAGGAATAGCCGAATTATTTCTAGAAATTTTAAGTTATATCCCACAGTGTGGCGGTCAGTGTAAACATCCTAGCAGGACAAAAAAAATTATAAATTACTTTTTTTTTAAATTTAATTTAGGAAAATATTTTTTAAGACCCCAGTTTTATTGTTTTACCAACAACGTTTGAAATTTTGTTTCCCCAGGGCTTTTCCAAAACATTATGAACATGAGCACCTTTTGTATAATCAGGTTATCATTTTGTGATTGCCAAAGAACTTTTATCACCTTTTAAAGTACCTTGCCAGCGGTGGCCCGTTTATCTTTTTCTGACTGGGTGGCTTTGTTGAATGACCAGAACAAAGCGAAACCATTTTTTTTATTCGATTGTTACGGTGGTAAAAAAGGTCTGATAAACTAAAAAATGGTCTAAAATACTAATTTTGGAATAAGTCTTTTATATATATCAAATTATATATAATTTTACCATATTTGATAGACCAATTTTTCGGATCAAACTAAATGAGATTAGATCCCATAAGATACCACGAGATCAGCTTATGTATGCCAATTTATAAATTATATGTGTTATATGTTTAACTATATATAATCATATATGATTATATCGGAAATTTTTTTGTCGGGGTATTAAAAACATTTTTTTTTCTCATAAGTATACTTATGACAGCGAACATTTTTGGTATTTTTTATTTATGTGTGATTGCAGTTCGCTAAAAATATATGCATTTTCGGCGATTTTAGTCAAAAATCGGTATTTATAGAAAAAATTTTCTATCAAACTTAAGTCGAGAATTAATTTGTTCTCAACAATTTTCCTTTCTGGAAAACAACTAAACGTTTTTAATAGAAAAAACTTAATACTCCGCGAAAAATATATCACATTATGTTATTTTCGGACAAATCCGATTTGATCCTATGGTATGTAAAGCGTTGATAAATGGAACTGCTACAAAAAACTGAGCGAAACAGGTATTTTTGGGTCAACAGGGTCTCTGAGTTATCGCATTTCCGAGTAAAAATAATTATATCAATTTTTATATGTATATTTGATCACTTTTGACCCTACTTTTTAACACCTGAAGTTGTCGAAAAAACCAAAACACTTGTCTGTTATATTTGTATCCCCTATCCCCTATCGCATATCCAATTTCTTTATCTCTTTGACTACCCTTGTACACTACACTGTACCCATTTTTAAAAATTATAAAAAGAATTGGTAAAGCAAAAAGGCTTTATACTTTTGTTAAAATGTGTTCATTATGAATAACTTGTTCACCATGGAAATATAGTCGCACTATTTGTTAATCAACCTTTATCTATGAAAGAATTTGGCACGTAACTTCATCTATTTTTGGATAATCGAATGTTTTAGTGGTAAACATAAGCTGAGAAGTTTCAAAAATTCGATTTTTGGACAATTTGTTTTTAATTGTAAGAGGGTAAAGGGGCATACATGTCAGCTTATTTATTTCTTGTTTAAGGATTCCAAACAAGAATCTAAAGTCCAAATAGAAATATATCCATAAACAAAAAGTCGGTAGTGAAAGGGAGAACCCATCGCTAGACTATACTTGTGAGACGAAACGACGTCATTATACTATAAAGGTATAATTACTTCGTTTCTACACAAAATTTAATATAATTAAGTTTTTTCTACAAATTTTGCAATTTTAAAATAATATTCGATCTAAACTTAAAGATTTAAATAAAAAGTTTTTCAAAACTCTTTACCTTTAAGAGAGGAGTAACATGTTACCGAGGTAAGTAGTTACCTCGATGGACATGCCCTTGTTAAAATATTTTTTATGTATAAAATTTTTAGCTACAAATTTATTAAATTTAAATTAAATACCCAATAAAAAAAAATAAATATTACATTTATACTCGACGTAGTATGTGTTTTGTAAGATGTTACCAGAATGGTCATGCTCTTATTAAAATCATAGGGTTTGTAATAAAAAATAATCAGTCACCGAACTTAGTTTCTTATTCCCAAAGTTATTACCGGGTAATAGAAAGTCTTGCTGGGCACATGTTTCGATCAAAACAAGAAAATGTAAACACTGTGCTCTCGAGTAATAAATGCATTTTTAAAAATTACAAAAAAAATTAAGTTCACAAATTTTATACAATCTCTCACGATATTATATAAACTATACCACACATAGTATAAAAAACCGTTAAAATATACATTTGTGTATGTGAAACACCCTGTAGTGTCGATAACAATGTATTAGTAGATAATATAGTCATGACTAGGGCAAGGAATTCCATCCAACTAAAAAGAAAAATTCATTAAAATCGAAATATGCATAAAAAACCAAATAATATGCACTAAATGTACAAAAATATATACCAAAACTAAAAAATATGGACGTGAAATTTGGATTTTTAAAAATCTAATCCATTATAAATGTCTAACAAATGAGAACTAGATGCTATGTTCAGAGTCACAAACGTTTTCTTTGTTCATTTTTAATAAAAACTGCATTTTAATGTTTATAAAATAAGCAATTACATTGAAAATATGCAAAATATACATCAAAAAATGCGAAAATATTCCATAAAATATGTATTTGTAGAAAAATATGCAAAAATACGCATTTATAACAAAATATACAAAATGTGTAGCAAATCGATGACTTTTTGTTGCAAATTCTTTGAATTGGAAAAGTATTTGGTCAAAATTGATTTTGGGCTACTGACTACAAACATTCATTTGAATGAAATTCCTTGCCCTTGTCATGATATTCAACAAATACATGTACCAGTATTTGGGGATGATAAAGTTGGTAATATAGTTCTTTGTTGGTACCATTTGAACCTCAAAGTGCTATAGTACTCCTCTTTTAGTACTATTTACAAATTTTCCTATATTTTAATTTCATGATTCCTTAAACTTTTATGAACATTTAATAAATAAATTAATTTGTGAATTTAATTAAATAAATTAAATCAATGTGATTGATTACACTGCGTAACAAATTTTGGGTCATTGCCGTCAGCCTCAATTTTTCCAATTTGGCAAAGTTAGTTCGAATTTCATTTGTATGGCTTCTTGAAGTTAGGGTATTTTTTTTTACCAATTTCTCCAATATTAGCGAAATTCTAAATAAAATAATAATATATTCGTTGGAATGAAATTGTGTCTACGTATTGTTTTATTGAACCCAATGTCGAAAATATATTTTTTCATATATTTAGCAAATAGTAGACGGGATAGGTGAGGTCAAATATAAACACATAATCGACTTTTGGTAGTCATAAATTAGTTGTACTTTTGGAAACGATACCATAGAATTTTAGATCCAATGAATCCAAAAGTCTATTTTTATATAATTTATTTTCAGAATTTATTCTGCTTATTTTTAAAAAAATTAGAATCGATTTTTAACAAATATATTTTTTAATAAATAGCTATAGTAGAAAATATTTGTTTAAAAGAGTTATTACAATAAAAAAATCTTGTTTGCTATTCTGTTCAAATGTAACAAATAAAAAGGACTTTAAACGATGAACCACAACAAATTTTCGAAGTTGATAGGTGTGGGGAATTTTAGAAAATACATCCGTTATTGTTTGGTCAGAGCTCTGGTAACCTTTAGATATATTTTTACTCAAAAATCTTTTTTAATTTCTTTAACTAAGCTCAAAGCTGTCAATTATATATATTTAAAATGCTTGCATATGTAGTAGTTTCTTTGGGCCGAAACTGCATTTGCGTAATTATCTCTACCTTAATGATGATAGCCAAAATTTTCAGTTCACATAAAAATCTTTTTGTTTTTTACATGTGCTCAAAATTGCAACTATGAATATCTAATTGCAATTAAATTCCTAAAACATATTTTTAAAATAAAACAATTTCATAATAGAAAAACAACAAATCATTTTTCTCATAAATCGATTATTTTTTTTAAATATTCAGTATAAAATCCAAAATTAATTAAACTATTCAGTAGCATATACAATTTACATTCTGATGCATTTATTATGGAATTTTTTCGAAAAGGACGATAAATGTATGTCTCCCATTAATGGAGGATTTTTTTGTATTTGACCACGCCTATTTCGCCTTCTATTTTTTGAAAAAAAAATATTTATCGACATTGATTTCAATGGTATAATAAGTACACACTATTACTTTTCAACAAAAAAATTATATTTTATTATGATTTTCGCTCATAGTGAATATTTTTTCAAAAAATAGCCCAACTTCAAGAGGCCATACAAATTAAATTCTAACTAACTTTGCAAAACACTTTGCGTTTTTGTTTAGATTAGATAAGATTAGATCAGAAGGCACTATGCACCGCGACCAATGTAGGTCTTTTGTGCTGCCTAAGGTTACCTACAGATTCAAGCTACCTATAAAGCCAATTATCCTATTAGGCAAAATCTTCGCGATGTCGGAAGGCGAAATGAAGCGATCACCTAGAAACCTAAGTCTCCTATCACAAAGCCTGGGACATTCGCAGACAACATGCTCTGAGGTCTCAGACACCATCTCGCAAAACCTACACAAATCCGTGTCCGATTGACCCTTCTTGTGCAGATGGTATCTGAGATTACAGTGTCCAGTTAAGTATGACACCAGGGTCCTCAAACCCCCCTTTCAAGCGACAAGAGTCGCCTCGACCCCCTACTGGAAAAAGAGATCAATCTTTTAGCCTGGCGCTGACCAGGAGAGTTTTCCCAGTAACCAGAGAATTCAGACTCTCTCCATGCCCTGAGCCTTTCCCTAACATACCCCGCAGGTATTCCACAGAATGGTTCAGGACCAATAAAGGGCTTTCGGGCCCCGTGGTTGGCAAGACAATCTGCCCTCTCGTTACCCTCATGCCCCTCATGACCAGGAATCCACCCCAAGGTTAGAGAGTTGCCTCTATCGAGCCTATTGAGAGTCTGAATGCATTCCATGACCAACCCGGACGACACCTTATAGGCCATTAAGGCCCTCAGTGCAGCCTGACTGTCAGAAAGAATGTATATGCGAGATCTGCGAGTTCCCCTTCGCAGGCATTCCAATGCACAGACACAAATGGCCCAAATCTCCGCCTGAAAAATGGATGGATATTTACCCATAGGTAAGGCACGCTGGAAGCCTGGTCCGAAGACGCCCGCACCCGTGTTCCCATTCGACTGCTTAGAGCCATCAGTGAACCACACCTGAGAACCATCTTCCGGTTCCCAGGATTGATTGGTCCACATGTCTCTGTCAAACAATAACACATCAAAATATCTATCAAAGATCCACTCCGGTGACACTTTGTCCGCAACCTTAGAAATTGGGTCATCTATTAGGATTCGCGCGATCCTCATGTGACCCCTTAGGTCGCCTCCCCTCATGTCACCGAATTCACTAAGTCTAGAGGAACCCATACTGGCAACCTCCATTACAGAAATATGCAATGGCGGGATCCCCAGCATAACCCCCAAGGCATCCGTCGGGCAAGTTCCGCTGGCCCCTGTAATGCCAACACACGCAAGACGGTAGATTCCCTTAAGAGCATCCCTTGCCTTACTCTGTTCAACTTTTGGCCACCATGCAAGGGCAGCATAGGTGATCATCGGTTTAACAATAGTATTGAACGACCAGTAGACCATTTGTGGCCTTAGGCCCCATGTTCTCCCGAAAAGCCTCTGGCAGGCATAATATGCCCTGGTGGCCTTCTTGGACACGTGGTCAAGATGCTCGTTCCAGGTGAGGGAGCTATCAAGAGTCACTCCAAGATACTTAACACTGCTAGAGAAGCCAACCGTTACGCCCTCAACGACCGGCATAGACAGGTTAAGTTTTCTCCTTCTGCGTTTTTGTTTACTTAAAGGTCTACTTTAATTTCCTAATGGCACCATTGAGGCTGATTTTTATAATTGCACAGTTTTAGAGATGATTATATTCAAGTAATGTTAATCGATTTAATCAATCACTGAAGCACTGATTGAGTGCCAAATATTTAATATTTCTTGCGTGCTTACTAAGTTACGAAAAAATAGTGAGAAACGCAATTCTATTATAGTTTATAAGTTTATAATTTATTAAAAAAATATTACAAATTGTATGATTTAAGAAAAGCTTCATCAATTTTTGTAACCAATATTCGTTTAATATTGTTTTTATATACAAATTAATTTTCCTTTACTTTTTTTGGTACTTTAGGGTACTATTTTTTGTGCTGATTGGTACTTTTTTGCAAATCCCATTTATCATCCCTGTTGTACATAGTTTAAAAATGTTGCCAGATACATTGTTTTTTGCATAATATTTAAAATATAACATATTTTAAGGCAAAAACGTATATATTTATACTTTAAATAAGTTTCCTTGTTTAATAACAAGTGGTTTAAAACAATCAAAATTTTTTACTTAATGTGCATATTTAAACATATATTTTTATAAACCATTAACAATATTCCATTCATTATGGTAGGTCACTTACAGGAAAACAACTCAACTTTTAAGAGTGATTGCTAAGTTTATATATTCTTACCACATTTATGCTCTGAGCGCCAGTCATGCCATGCGCAGGTTATATTCACCAATATGTCCTAAAATGTCCCAAATTGTTTAAGCTTTACAATGAATTCAATATGTCATATCAGTTAACAACTAAATTTTGATACTCCATAAATAAGTGATTTATAGAAATTGACTTACCGCTGTTTGTTATTAAAAATAACATGAATTGCGAACAGTGTACCTTTCAGCACTGTGATCAAAACCTTCATCTTTTAAATATCACTTTTCTATTTTGTTGCTTACATTTGTATTGATAAAGATATACACAGAAATAAAAAAGTTTGTAAGAAAAATGTGTAATTTTATAAAAAAATTATCTATATTTAGGTCAGCAGACCATTTAGCAAAACGTTTCTGCAATAAACAGTTGGAAAAATTAGTAAAGGTTACCAAAATGTAGCTAAATTTTGATAAGCCTTTAATGGAAATCGATTTGGTAACTTTTTTACTAAAAATTATAAATTTATTATTTTATGGCGTTCAAGATCATATGTTTTTTGTTAATCAGAAATCCGCGCAATGTTATTTATTAATTAAAAATGTCTTCATCTGGGTAGGAACTATATATCTTTTTTACGACACACGACAATGACATGACACCTAAATCATTGTCGTTTTAACAGCGTAAATTTAACAAATTTGGCTCTATGCAATAAGTCCCAGGTCTTTTTGCACCCAGTGCAAAAGCTCCCAATGAAATAAATTCTAAAAAAATGAAATAAGTCCCGTCTCGAAAAAGTGAAATAAATTAAAAAAAAAAATTAAATAATTTCCAAAACAAAAATGAAACAAATCCTAGGTTTTGGTTGTTATTTCATCAAGAATAAAAATTAAATAACTCCCATGCAATACAAATGAAGCAAGGGCGTACCTTTATATTCCCCAAAGTCGTATTGCCCAAAAACCAAAATGACATATTGCCCAAATGTCCGCATATCCCCCAAAATTGTGGATGTTAATACGTTATAACGACAAAATCAATGACAGAAAATTGACCAAAATCATATTTTTTTTTTAAATGTCATAAGACATAATGTCTTTTGTGTCGCACGCAGAAGGAGGAAAAAACCGCCAAGAGCGGCTGAAGGCCTGCCACCCAGAAGAACTTGTTTTTCAAATCAGATGTCGAATCCGTTGAAATCTTATATTTTTAAGACATCAAGTAACATTTATTTGACCTGTCATAATTTTTTATGTCCCAAAATACCAACCCACACCAACTGATTCGACATTGGATTTGTAAAAACAAGTTTTTCTGCGTGGCGGCTTTCGGCTGCTTTTAGGGATTTTTTCCTCCGTAGAACGCTGCAGGCAGCTACGCGAAATAAAGTCTTTTCTACGCGCGACACAAAAAAATAAAATCGAAGCAATTTTTTTAAGTTTCCTTAAAACTCTTTTGTTTGATTTCATGAATCAGCCTTGACAATTAAAGTCTTAAGACATTTTAAAAAAAAAAATTATGATTTTGGGCAATAACTTCTTTTTTTTACCATCATAGCGCTCAAATTTATTTTGGCCAAACAAAAAAAACCGTCATAGCGCCCAACAAAAAATGTTATTTCGTCCAAATCAATGTCTTATTGCACAAAAACAAGAAAATTTTTACAACAACAATTTACATATAATTTTTTTGGGCGATATGTCGTTTTTTTCTTGGGCAATATGATTTTGGGGAATATAACGTTACGCCCTCAAAATTTGTTAAAGAATAGATTAAGTTAGCTCAATTTAAGAAGATCATCAAAATATTTTGAAAGATCCCGTTATAGGAACCGTTTAGAATATTAATAATATTAAAAAAAATAATGAATTTTTGAAAATGAAATAACTCCTACTAAAAATGAAATAACTCCCACAGCAAATGAAATAACACCGAACAAGAAAATAAAAGTCCCACGCAAAGTTCTGTTGGGACTTATTTCATTTCGGAATTACTGCATTATGAAATAACTCCTAATAAGAAAAATGAAATAACTTCTAAAAAATGAAAAAAACTGCAAAGGAACTGGCTTTTATTTCATTTGAAATTACTCCCAAATTTGTATGAAAAATATTTGGGACTTATTTAATTAATTTTTTTTTGGGACTTTTTTCACCTGGGAGTTATTGCACAGAGCCACAAATTTTTGTTGCATCGGCTTCATATGACATTTATAAGTTTAATCCACGAAACGATAATAATTTTGGTGTCATTTCATTATCGTGTATCGTAAAAAAGATACATAATTGATACCCTGTTATTGTAATGCAGATTTTATCTACTGGCATGACCTTTCATGTTTCATTTCGCGTCACCGAAATTCTTTAAAGGACAAGTGTAGAACGGGCCGAAGAAGTGCCCAATTTTGAATCTTTGAAGGACAAATATCAGCACTTTAGCCATATTGATTTATTGACTTGATGAAAAATACACTAAAAAAAAGTTTGTATAAAAATTAGTAAAACAGTTTTCAATCTCACTTTGCTATTATTCTACTAATTTTTATTATGAAGTTATATATTAGTAAAATTTGGTTCTATTCTTATTTTGCAAATTACTAAATTTTTACTAATTTCGGTTGCTAATTTAACTAATTTTATTTCACTAACTTTTAAAACCCGATTTGCTAAAATTAGTAAAAAAAATATACTAGTAATTTAATTTTTAAAGTTAAAAATTATTTAATCTAGACACTCTTAAACCTTATTTATGCACTTACATATTAACTACACTCAGGAAAAAAGGAATTTCATCATATGGAAGACAACATTAAAGATATAAGACAAATGTTTCACACATCTTCATCATTTCATAAAAAAGTTTCATAAACTATGTGAAAATAATTTTAATCGAGGTAAATAAATGTTTTGTGTTATTTTTTTATTTATATATCACTTATATTTAGTACAAAATTTGGGTTGATTTAAGCAAATCGATTTCCATTAAGGGTTTACTAAAATTTTATTAATTTGTTCTAATTTACTAATTTTAGTTTACTAAAAAATTGCAGTCACGTTTTGCTAAATTAGCAAAACGATCTGCTGGCCTAATATTAGCAAAACAATCTGTAACAATTACAGCTTTTTCTGCAACTTTTACCGATTTTTTTAATTGAGTTTTATAAACAACAATTGAAAGCAATGAATAACAAAATAAATTTTATTTTTGTTGTCCTATATTATTTTGTATGTGGGGCATTCTAATGAGCTGTATAATGGCTAAGAATTTTAGTGCATATCTCTACTTTCAAAAGCTGAGTGGCGCAATATGGAGGTAATGATAGTTTAGCCAATATGTAGTCTCGAATTGAGATACTATTTTCAGAGACGGAGTAACGGAATCGGCATGAAAATTGGGGCCGCTGAGCTCGAATGTGGCATCATATTTTTAAAATTCAAAATGCTAGATCCTGTATGGCACATTATCGCGATCGGTTTTGTTGTGTGTTATTATAGGTAAAGCTTTTGGGGAAGCTAAATACGAATCTGATATCAGATTCGGGGTCTGCGACTCCGAAAACTAATAAGTGACAATTTTGAATTTTTAAACTCTGATCCAGTTTCGAGCTCAGCGACCCCAAAAAACCGTCTTGTGCCAATTTGCAAGCCGATTCCGTTCCCCCTTCACATATATGTTTTTATATATTTTATATATATTTTATATATTTTATTATATAATATATATTTTTATGCGTCTCAGAAAGTTATATCTTCTAGCGGTTCCATATTGGCTAAACCATCACTAAATCTATATTAAGCCATTAGACGTTTGAAAGTAGAGATATGCACTAAAATGTTAAGCCATTACACAGTAATGTATTCTAAGCTTAATTTTGGACAGGGGTCCAGTTCACAAATAATGCCGCATATATTTTAGATTATAAATATGTCCAACTAAAAAAAAAATATTTTTGTTAAATTTGGCAAATCGAGTTTAAAAAATCAATAAAATTTTTTGCTAAGCTTAGCACGGAAGTTATAATTTGTTAATAGAGAATACGAAAATTGTTTGCTATAAATTGATTTTGCACTAAAAACACAGTTCAATAAAATGCATCGGGGTTGCGAGCTATCATTTCTAAGAGACTTTATGATGCAGCTGACGAATATGACCCTAGATTTCTAAAGTTGGATATAGTTAAAGAAATATTTGAAAAACAATTTTTCTAGGAAATTAAATTTTTTTGATAAACTTTTCCGCAACATTCAAATAGTATCAACTATTCTCTTTAATTTAATATTTTACAAAAATAATTTTATTTTTTTTTATTTTATTAATTAATAATCATATAATTACAAATTATATACTATTACCCTAACCGAGCACTAGCTACTATTGCCTTCGGTGCGTTGTAGCGAAAACAGACCAGTGTCTCTGCTGGGAATCGAACCCACGACCACCGCACTGATAAGCCAGCCCGCTACCAACTAGCCAACCGGGGCGTACTTGCAAAAATTAAATTTAACATTTAAAGATGAAATTTCTTATTTTTCACGAGTTCGTTTATAAAATATGTAAAACACAAAGAAGATCCTAGACTTTCATACGTACCTTTAGGGAACATCACAGGTTACTTAATTTATGTAAAAAACTGGCGTACTTTTTTTTAGTTTAAGAAAAAAATTGCTTAAACTACAACAATTTGATATATTTGTATGCCTTAAAAACATGGAGTCTATGACAAATTTTAATTAATAAAATTCATATATATATATAATACTCAATGTTTAACACATGTCTCCTAATCAACACATGTCTCCTAATCAATACCAACAAAGTTCTAGTTAATTAAATTGCGTTTTCTTAAAAAATAATGATGCATGTTCAAAAACGTTTTTTTTGTGTTTTTCCCAAAGTGAAACGGTTCTGTGCAATCACTCCCAGGTGAAAAAAGTCCCAAAAAATGAAATAAGTCCCAAAAACTTTTCATACAAATTTGGGAGTAATTTCAAATGAAATAATACCCAGTTCTTATGCAGTTATTTCATTTTTTTAGAAGTTATTTAATTTTTGTCATTAGGTGTTATTTCATAATGCAGTAACTCCGAAATGAAAATAGTTCCAACATAACTGATTTCATTTCATTTTATTTTCTTGTTCGGAGTTATTTCATTTGCTGTGGGAATTATTTAATTTTTAGCAGGAGTTATTTCATTTTCAAAAACTCATTATTTTTTTAATATTATTAATATTCTAAACGGTTCCTATAACGGGATCTTTCAAAATATTTTGATCATTTTCTTAAATTGACCTAACTTAATCTGTTCTTAAACAAATTTTGAAGGCGTAACGTTATATTCCCCAAAGTCATATTGCCCAAGAAACAAAATGACATAGCGCCCAAAAAAATATATGTAAATTGTTGTTGTAAAAATTTTCTTGTTTTTGGGCAATACGACATTGATTTGGACGAAATAACATTTTTTGTTGGGCGCTATGACGGTTTTTGTTTGGCCAAAATAAATGACGGTAAAAAAGAAGTTATTGTCCAAAATCAAAATTTATTTTTTTTTAAATGTCATAAGGCTTTAAATGTCAAGGCTGAATTATGGAATCAAACAAAAGAGTTTTAAGGAAACTTAAAGAAATTGCTTCAATTTATTTTTTTGTGTCCCACGCAGAAAAAACTTTATTTCGCGTAGCCAACTGCCGCGTTCTACGGAGGAAAAAAAACCTACGAAGAGCCGAAGGCCGCCACACAGAAAAACTTGTTTTTGCAAATCCAATGTTGAATCCGTTGAAATTTTATTTTTAAGACAATAAGTAATATAATTTGACCAGTCATAGCTTTGTCATTTAAACAGCTAATTGATTGTTTTTTATCTTAAATAAAAGAGTAGAGCATTGGCTTTCTGTTTATTTAACGTTTATACACTAATATATACGTAAAATTTTTGATAAAATAGACTTTTAAAAAAATAATCATTAAAAAATAATAAATATTGGTGTGGGTTGGTATTTTGGGACATAAAAAGTCAAGGTCAAATAAATGTTACTTGATGTCTCAAAAATATAAGATTTCAACGGATTCGACATCTGATTTGAAAAACAAGTTCTTCTGGGTGGCGGCCTTCGGCCGCTCTTAGGGGTTTTTTCCTCCGTAGAACGCGGCAGGCGGTCTCGCGTGCGACACAAAAGACATTATATCTTATGACATTTAAAAAAAATATAAATTATGATTTTGGGCAATAACTTCTTTTTTTACCTTCATAGCGCCCAAAAAAAAAAAGTTTTTTCAAAATAAATGCCATAGCACCCAAAAAAAAGTTTTGGATTTTCTGTCATTGATTTGGTCGTTGCCAATATGTCATTTTGGTTTTTGGGCAATATGACTTTGGGGAATATAACGGTACGCCCTTACTTCATTTGTGTTGCATGGACTATTTTTAGGAGTTATCTAATTTTTATTCTTTGGAAATTATTTCATGATGAAATAACAACCAAAACCTAGGAATTCTTTCATTTTTGTTTTGGAAATTATTTAAGTTTTTTAGAATTTATTTCACTTTTTCGAGACGGGACTTATTTAATTTTTTTTAGAATTTATTTCATTGGGAGCTTTTGCACTTGGACTTTTTGCACCTGGGACTTATTGCACAGAGCCAGTAAATACATACAAAATTAATTTTAAAAAAAATTTAAAAAATTTTGAACTTAATTAAGTGGATTATAAATTAATAGCATGTGCTAAAATTTTGGAAATTCGACTAAAATATTTTTTAATATTCCCAGAAAAAGAAAACCGTAGTGAATTTTTTAATTTAATTGCACGGATATCCTACATCCTTAACACAATCGCAAATAATTTATATGGTTTGAAATGCTCAAAGTTCATACTTTAAAACCATAGTAAGAGTTATTCGCAGTTGAGGCAGGTATATGAATTAATAATTTTAAATAAAAAACTAGATTTTTTGTAAAAGTTAAATTCGCGAATATTTCGAAAAGTGGAGCTAATATTAAAATTCGGTGTTCACATTCGTAATCTACGTCCTTAAATCTATCACAATTGATAAGTCGCATCTCCAATGCATTTTTAGTGTTTTAAAGTGTAATTAGTACAAAATATTAGTTGGAATTCAATGAATCCCATTAAAAATCATTCCCATTGATTCATAAATGATGCCAAGTATTTACTTTACGTAATTAGAACAAATTAATTATTATTAAACCACAAATAAATAGTTCATTTACATAAAACAATTGTTACCCAAATTAAATTTAAAGAATAAATAAATGTTTTGTAACCATTTCAAAATTGTATTTGCACCCATTTTAAAATTATATTTTCATCCATTTAAATTTATATTTTGTTTGCAAATATAATAGTATTGGGCTTCTAAATATTTTTAATGTAAAAATTAAATATTACCAATTATTCCGGAATTATCATTATCTACAAATGTAATTTAATTTTAATAAAAATAAATACTAATATCTAAATAAGTAAATAAATACCTATATCTGACAAGGTTACTATATTACAGATGAAATATGTAAATCATTAAAAAAAGCAACATAATTCACATACCAGTCGTCGACTAACACTTGTGATAAGCAGACATGCTAATATCGATACGCGTACCTATAACATTTAGTTTCTAATTTCCTAATTCGCATATAATCGTGTATTTTTTTTTTTCTATTTAAATCGCTCTTCTAACTTAAAGTAAAAGTTATAGTGTACACAAAACAACAGCAGCATGGCCACTGGGCCCCCCAACATTGGGGACAAAAGATTTGCTATACTAGCAAATTCTAGTCGTCGCAAACTTAAAAAATCTAAGCATAAAGATGCCTTTCAATTCCCACAGTTTCCCCAACTTCCCAAATGCCAACCACCAAACCCTAAATACATAGTTATGGAGACAAACGACCCAAACAAACCACTATCCAGTTACTCATGTTTCGCAGTACACCGAGTTATCCAAATTATAAGTAAAGATATTACATCAATATCCCAGCTCCGTGATGGAAGCCTACTTTTATTGGTAAACAATAAGCAAATTTTTAAACGCCAATGAGTTATTCGGACTCTGCAAAATTAAATGCAAGTTACATGAAAATCTTAATTATACTAAAGGAACAATATATGCCCCCAACCTAAACGACATCTCTGAGGATGAAGTTATCAGAGAATTATCTGATCAAGGAGTGGTCGCTGTACATAAATTCTAAAAAATGGTAGAGAATAAACCAACAAACACTGGAGTACTATTACTCACATTTGATTTGTACCATTTACCAGACAAAATTAAAATTTCATGAAACTCTGTAAATGTTAGAGAATACTATCCAAACCCTATGCGTTGTAAAAAGGTTCAAAAACTTGGACATACCAAAAAACACTGCAAAAATTCTCCGATTTGTGAACAATGTAATTTACCCCCCATACATCCATGGAATGCACACGTCTGCAATGCGCAAATTGCCTTGAAGAACATGCTTCTTCGTCTAACAAATGTAGTCAATTCACTCAGCAAAAAGAACTTTTAAAAATTAAAAATAAATGCACCATGAGTGAAGCAAAGCGATTTCAATGACATAGTATACCAATCACTCCAAATACAAAATCATATTCTTCCGTTACATCAGAAAAAACAATAAATAAACAAATAACATCAGAAAACAACAAAGTATATAAAGAAACCAACGAAAATGTATATAAAAAGAACAATATTTTTAAAAAAAGTAATGATGTCCCATCGACATCATCATCTTTACCCCCGCTCCCCTCCAATAATATTATAAAAAACTAACAACACATTTCAAAACATCTGAACCTACAACAACACAACATACACCACCAAATACAAATAACAACGAGACTAGTCTCGTTAACAGACTAAATGCAATAATTAGCAAATCAAAAACAACAAATTGAAATAAAACTTACGACATGGATTGCGAAGTAATCACAACAAGCGAAGAAGAATAAAAAAAAAGAAAATATCCCAACTCTCCTAAAATTTTATTTTCTCACCTAGTATTAATATGAACAAATTGATTCAATGGAATATCAATGGATACAACAATAACTACAACGAACTCTCTCTTCTTATTAACGACAATAACCATGATATTGTCGCATTACAAGAAACTCATATTCCAGCCAACAAAAGAAATATATTTACGAGGGCTACATTTACAATTTGCCCAATATCTCATCTGCCAAACAGGGAATAGGGTTCCTTGTCAAAACAAAACAAATTCCACTTACAATTAATATACGAAACACAAAAATCGCTTCATTGGAGTTAGTTATTAATTTAAACCCATTTTTTTCAATTATTAATTGTTATATACCACCACGCTAATCGTTTACTATGAAAGACTTAATCAACATAGCAACTCCTACCAAACAACATTTCTTGTTATTAGGTGATTTTAATTCATGGGGTACCATTTGAGGCTCGCAAACCACAAACAAAAGAGGTAAAATTATAGAAGATTGTATTTTCAGTAAAAACTAAGTCGTATTAAATGATGGCTCTAGCACGCATTTATCGACACACAACACTTTAACAGCGGTAGACTTATCATTTTGTAATGCACAACTTGCACCATCTATCTTATGGAAAACTTCAAACTTATTATATGGAAGCGACCACTTGCCCATTATTATTAGCATCGGATGTGATACCAACTCAACTAAATACAAACCAAATGCTAAATTTAAAACTGAGAAAGCCGACTGGGACAGTTTCAGACATCACTGCATTGAACAAAGCTATATCACAAACATTTCTACCAATATAAATTCCGAAGCTGTTAAAATACATAAAATCATACGTTTTGATGCGAATTCATCTATTCCTCAAACGAAACAAGTTTATCACAAGCGCTCGGTTCCATGGTGGAACCCCACATTAAAAAACTTGAGAAAAGAAAAACAAGATAAGTGGCACACCTACGTTCGTTATCGTACAGAGAAAAATCTCATAGCGTATAAAAAGCTAATGCTTTTTTTAAAAAAACAATTAAACTTCAGTCAACACTGCGTCAAACTGAGATAAGATCTCTCATTACGATCAAATATAATAAAATATCTTTAATCAAAAAGAAGCTTTATACACACCAATACTTTGTTAAATATTACTCAAGCACTAATCCTCTCCAAAATTGATTATGGTCTCCCTATTTACAGCCACTGCCAAAACAGAAATTTAAAAAAGCTTTATTCCCCATACCACTCAGCTATTAAGCGAGCACTGGGTGCATTCTCTACGACCAACACAAAAAATATGCTAATTGAAGCCGGATTCCCATCAATTCCTGAACGAATATACTGCAACGATTTAAAACCTATTCCCAAGCTTTTTATTTCAAACAACGCCATCCTTAACAAACACTTAAAAAAAACACAATTAAATTTAAATGTATATCGAAAAAGCCATCTGCTATTCACAGGTGCATACAGTACGCAAAAAACAATTTTCCCTTGATTCAACCAAATCTTATACCCCCAAAATACGAACCGTGGTGGCTTTTAAAAAACTCATCATTTATTCTCGATTTGAAAAATTTGATAAACAGTCTACTACACTTACAGTGTACCAACAACTATTCAAGTCCATTCGATATTGTCCTACACTCAAAAAAATAAGTTAGTAGAAAAGTTAGTAAAACGTCTTGTAAATCAGGTATACATTTGTTAGCAAATTTTTTGCTAAAATTCTGTTTTAAGCGAACATTTTTGTTATACTTATTCAGCACTTAACTTTTTTGAACAAATGTTTTGTTAATATTATACTAATATTTTACTAATTTATTTTGCTAAAAAAATTGTGCTGATAAGCACATTAATAGTGTGGACGACAACCAGATTGAAAGCTATGCGCAGAATGAAGCAGATGTCGCGGCATGTCAAGATGTAGTAGAGAAGAGGAAAATGATACTAAAAATTACATATAAAAAAAGCAAAACCGTGGAAGTTTTTGTATTTGTATTTCATACATAAAACAAAATTGTGGAATAAAACAACTTAAATTTTGTGTTGTAATTGTAATTAAATAAAAGTCAAAATAAAATATTTAAATTTAATATGTATTTCTAAACTAAATGTTTATAGATTAATAATCTAGTATGGTAAAATTGCAAACAAACATATAGACATGTAGACAGAGTAAAGCGAAAGACAAAGACACACATCTTAGGTAGATTTTTATGGTTCCTTTTACTTATGAAAAAAGGGTTGTTTTTTCGTTTGGTTGGTTTTTGTTAATTTTTTCGTTTCGTTTCTATAATTATCTTCGGCAGTTGCGTCCTTTAAAATATAGCATCATTTAGACAACCATTGATGTAAGTAGTTGAAAGAAAACTTTTGTTATGTTATATATATTTTATTCTATACAAACTTTTTTTTTGAGTGTACTTATAAAAACTGGGATTTTTTATTTACAGATGTTTCAAAAACTCAAACGTACACCTCATTTGGAGTTGTTGGTCATAATCATGACGTTCTCTACAATGGCCTACTGGAATCACACTGTAGTATTTTTACAGCAGAAGCTTTTGCAATTAAATTTGCAACAGAATATTCAATAAAACATAGAGGTCGCTTTGTAATATGCACTGACAGTTATTCGACTATCTCAGCAATTACGAATACTACAAATACAGAACATATAATTTCGAACATTCGCAATTGTCTAATAAAACACACAAAAAAAAAATCGTATAATGTGGGTCCCTGGTCACGTTGGCATCACGGGGAACGAAGCAGCTGACAACATAGCAAGTACTGCAGCAAATGCTCCCTTGTTAACTTTTCATACACAAGACACCAAAGAATTACCTACAACCATCGCTACAAAATGATAAACCCATATGGAAACAAAAACACATACCCAAAATCTTGCTTTAGACAAGAAATGATTATATTCACAAGATTAAGGCTTGGACATACGAAAATAACTCACCAACACTTATTAAAAGGCGAAGATCCACCTAAATGCATCACCTGTAATGTACCACAAACTATAAATCATTTGCTAGAACAATGTCAACAGTATTCCGCAGATAGATCCACAATCGTTGGCTCAACTTTACCTAGCTCGCTATTGAAAGATTATTTTCCTCAAAACATATCACTCATTTATTCATTTATAAAAAAATGTAAATTACAACATAATATCTGATAAATAATTATAATCATGTCATTATAATTTTGTATATAAATCTATTTCATAAATAGAGTCGAAGGCCCTTGATGCTAGCACTTGTTACAACTCTTGTATTATATAGTACTATTTATTATATTATATAATTCTAATAAAATAAAAAAAAAAATTCACATACATGTGAATTATGTTGCTTTTTTCACATTGTTTCATCTTATCATCCTTTAGAGAAAAAGTATCATATTTAAACACATTAGGAAGCATTAAATAATCTACCTAATATAATTACATACCCTCTCTGTGTAGAATATATTTCCTTATGAAACTCTTTATGTGTTCTTTTCATTCAAATACTTCAAATTTACCTAAAAAATAAAACAGCAAAGCCAGTTCCATAAACAACTCAACATGGTCATTGCATATACAAACGCATTGTTTCTAATACTTTTATGCAAACTGTGGTACTATGCGTACACAAGGGAAGTTATGAACTGTCCTTTCTAGTTTTTGTTAAAAAATTAAACTTTTTTCTGTTTTTTTTTTTCTTAGTTTGCAAAAAGATAATAAGACTAAAACTATAGATTAGTCAGTCAAAGCCGTCTGCTTAATTCTCTATAGCGTTTATAGTTAAACAACATTTAGAAAAAATAAACTCGAAATATTATTCGTTGTTTAAAATAAACTAACGCCGTTAATTACATTTTGCGTAGACTTCTAATAACACGCTTTTAAATACGAAAGATCTTTATATCAAAAAAATTTATTTAACATATTTGACATATATACTCACAAAAAAATAAAGTAGTAGAAAAGTTAGCAAAACGTCTTGTAAATCAGTTAATTTTTTTCATAAAATTTTTTGCTGAAATTGGGTTCTCAGCTAAAATTTTAGTTATAATCATTCAGCACTTAACTGTTTTGAACTAATGTTTTACTATTGTTTGACTAATGATTTACTAATTTATTTTGCTTAAATAAAAATTTAAATATGTAGTAGAGACGAGGAAAGTGACACTAAAAATAACAACTCTTGTAAGACATATAAAAAATCAACCACGGAAGATTTTTGTATCTGTTTTGCATACATAAAGCAAAATTGTAAATTAAAACAACTTAAATTTTGCGTTGTCTGCGGGTTGTTAAAGTAATTAATTAAATAAAAGACAAAATAAAATATTTAAGTTTCGTAAAGTTTAAATGTGTATTTCTTAGCTAAATGTTTATAGAGATTAATAATCTAGTGTCCTCGAATTCTAAGCAAATATACATACAGGTAGACAGACTAAAACGAAAGACAAAGACACACATCTTAGGTAGATTTTGGTTAGCAAAACTTTTTCTGAATCTACTAATTTTGTTGCTAAAATCAGCTCCTAATTTTCAGCAAAACATTGTGCTAACACAAGCAATTTTGTTCAAGCAAAATTTTTTTGACTCAGCAAAATTTGTTGCTAACTTTACTAACTTTTTCGTTTGAGTGAAATGCTGAAATTGAATATAACGTTGAAATCAAGTCATTTTTAAAAGTATCCAAATTCGAGATAAAAATAAACATTAATACATCAGTTTATGAACATGTATAAACTCTTTCAGGATTATATATGTAGTCAATTTAGGTCATACATGTCCATATATCACCATATATGATTCATATATGCTCATATGAGTTCGCATGTTAACAAATGTGTACATATGACCATGTATGGGAATGTGTGGACACATATGAATATATATGCAAATATAACCTCAATTTTCGTTAATGCACAGACATGAACATACATGATTCCTCATGTGAACATATATCAATTATACGTATGAATCATGTGCGCTCATGTATGGATACATACAGCGTATTTATTTTTTCTGTGTCTTATGTTAAAATTTTGTCTAATATAAAAAAGATTAATATGAAATAAGGCAAAATATAGTTTGACAACAAATAATTTTATATAACAATATAACGATTTAATGAACATACAAAACATTATATAAAAAAGAATTAAAATTAGAATTCAAAATAAGTTGCACAAAATGCTTAAATACTTTGTGTTTAATTGTTGTTGTTCGGATATTGTGGGGCAATTGGTACCAAAGCCAAATATTGTTTATAAAGAAATGCCTTTCAGATATCTGACAACGATATCGAATTAAGTTTATAATTAAGATATTTAGCTGATACCACCAAGATATTTAGCTGATACCACTTTTTCTATACTCGAATTGTCAATCTGAATTGGTGGAAAAGGTGTGGGGATCAGTTTAATTTTATCAATTATCATAGCTTTAGTTTGCGTTGCATTTAAGCAAAGACTATTCCTTAAAGCCCACGACTTAATGCTGTCTAGATCCTGGCATATCTTACTAATGTATTCTGTGATCTACGATGGTTGGCAGCTGATATGCAGTTCCACTATTCCACAGTGTTCAAGTTAAGAAGGTAAATCAGTATACAGAATATAAAAGTGGACAAAGTATAGAAACCTGTGGTGCACCCCTTGATACTAAATAGCTATTTGATTTGTTATTACCATAGTAAACTGCCTGAGGATATTAATTTGACCGCAGTTGGTGAAAAGTTGCTCATATTCTTCAGTTTACGGCAAATGATGGTGTGTTCGGCAGTGTCAATGATTGATTGATCCAGTAACACTAGAAAAGATATTTTATTTTCAGCAGTTCTCAATTCTAAGTTCCTCAGAGACCTCTAATAAATCAGAAACACAACTATGTTTTGGTTTAAAGCCAGAGTGTCTGTCAGGAAGCAAATAATTATCATGTAAATATTTACATATTTGTGTATGAACTAACCCAGCAAAAAATTTCCAAAAAGGTAAGCGGGTTTGTAATCAAGCATTTTGGGCAGAACGCATTCCTTACTAGATTACCTACTCGATTCTTTTAACAGGGCGTGAGACTAAAATAATTGATTCTTTAGAATTGATTATTTTTTTACCGAAGAACCATTTACTTTATATTTTTAAGAACTACATACACTTTTTATCAAAGAAATAGTTCCATTGTAAAACTATGAAGTACTTACACAAAAAAAAAAAAAAAATAGTTTACTAGAAAAAATAAGATGTACTTACATTTAAAAAAAAAAGAAGTAGTTCCATAAGTAAATTCAACTTTTACTCACACGTGATTCTCCTAGGTCACTCAAATATAACGATCTAAACTCATACGGAAATAAAATCCTAAAAAGTGAAACATCGAATTGTTATGATAACATAGGTGTGTCATAATTTTGGAGCTATAAACCACGAAAATATAAATTTTTCGAAAAAAAAAGAACAACTCAAAATTGAAAAACAAAAATATGACTCACTCACAATCACCCTCGAAATTTTTTTTTTACACTCACTCACGATAACGTCAGTAATTTCAACTTCCACTCACAATTTTCTGCTCACGAGCGCTTCCCTTATTTATACCTAACCACAGTTTAACAAAATTTAGGCAACATGCAATTTCTGTTTTTAGTATTATTTTCCTGCAAATAAAAATTTGTTTGAAAAAATATATGAGATAAATTCTTTAAAATTGAATAACTTCTTTTTTCAAAATTAAGAACTACTTCCAATAACGTCCTTTTATTAAGAAAAAGTATATGATTACTTCTTGAGTACAAAAAGTTATACATATAAGTTAATAACATTGTTATTTTCTTTTAAGAAAATAATTACTTTGTTATTGAGTTCATGCTTTCTGGTTTAAATTAAAAGAATTGAGTACAATACTACTTGCTTTTTTGACTCTATCGTTGGAATGAGTTTGGTATTGCAGTTACTAAATGAGATATGAAGGCAAGTGTGGGCATCACCTTCTTTTTGGAATGTGTAATTTTTTCTTGGGAAGCATTCAAAGACTTTCTTCAAGTATGACAAGATTGCAGTTGTCCGATATTCATGATTTGACTTTGGTATGGCAATAGTTTTCGCAAGTTTTCACACAGAAGGTAATGTTGATGTTGTGATAATTGTGTTAAACAATTGAGTTATGTAGGCTATGATTCTAGTACAACCGATTCGGATTTAATACTCGGATTTAATACTCAAAATAAATTCATGAACATCTTCCTGTGTAGAAGCTTTAAATTCAAAGCCGAGAAACACTTGATTTTCAGAATTGTATATAATAATATAATTGTATATTATTGGTGTAGATTTCTGAGTAAAAATTAGTATCAGGAGTTGACATTGGTATACTTACACATAGATAAATATAGTTCCAACCGAATTTAGAAGTGTATATTAATTGTAACTACTTATAAATTCAGTTAGTACAACAATATTTACATTAGATTTCTTAATATTTTGGACGTTGCAACTAAAATTTAGCTGAATTAACCAAACTTTGTTGTGAAAACTAATGT
Organism: Delia radicum; assembly: GCA_021234595.1. Taxonomy (NCBI): domain Eukaryota; kingdom Metazoa; phylum Arthropoda; class Insecta; order Diptera; family Anthomyiidae; genus Delia; species Delia radicum. Next base: position 137,896,914 of record CM037853.1, read on the forward strand.
TAAGTTGTGCCAACCATCTATTTGAGTTCAAGTAACTGAATTTCAGTTGGCAATAGGTAAATTTTTCTCTGTGTGTATAAAGTTAGTTGACATATATACAGTCTTTGGCATCATTACATTCTTGGTTGATAGCTACCATATTACGAATTACTTTCAATTTCTTTTTCGAACTAACTGTGTATTAAAAACGTTCTTTATTTTGACTTGGCAATCTTTACTTGCATGTAGTTCTGTGGTTTTGAACCTTTTCCATCTGTCATAGGCATGTTTATTTCGAATACGTTTGGTCTTGATTATAATATATTTGTTATAGAGTAAGTCCATATTGCTGTGAAGAAAATTGATTGATCATTTACATTCGGCATATAAATCATTCGATTCCATTGGTTTATGGACAGCTCGTAGGTCAATGAGTGAAAGTCTAAATTCTTGAAGTCTCTATAAGAAACTTATTGATTTAAAACATCAGTGTGAAAATCATTAATAAGAAAAATTATGTCGTGCTTGGGAAACAGCGAAGTCGAAGTTTGATCATACGATAGTAATCGTGATATATTGTTTACAGTGCTTTGGCACTTTACCAATATCACTCATAACAGTCATTAATCTCTTGTAATTGGTTGTAATTGAGTAATTGCCCTGTAATTAAATACCCAGATATTGTTACTAATCCCCTTGTTTGGTATTTAAATTTTGACAAATTTTGTAAGGAAGCGTTTAAGCTCACAAGTGTGAGCGTAGGTCTGAAATTATTAATGATATTGAAAAACTTCACAAGTGAATGATTGTGAAATGTAATTGATGCCGCCCATGTCTGATTTCCAAAAACAAAAGTCCTATGCTATTATTGTCTTTAATTATTATTTTGTCTTGTATTTCTTTGAAGCAACAAGTTTCTGAGCTACACACTATATCGATATTGGATCCTTCAAATATTAAACGGAACTCGTTCATTTTATTATTTAGAGTTTAAGTCCAGAAATTATCGTTGATAACATTATGACCATATTAAATAATTTTTTTTTTAGAACCAACCCCCAAATTACTGTTAGATTGTATCATAATTTACCATAATAATAAATTAAAAAATTAGAAGCAATGCAAGCACATATATAAAAGTATGCACACTGAGAAAATTATCTGCATGATATCAAAGAATTTTTTTATATCTATGAAGTGTCACTAGAACTCGTCTATTAAATCTTTCCACTAAATAATGCACGTTTTTATAAAGTTTTATAAATAATTTAATCTTATTTATTAAAAATTTCATACGACTAATGAAAAAGTTTCATTAAAAATAGTTTCATTAAAATTATCAAGATTTTTCAAGAATTTTAAGAAATTTTTAATTCACGTTACGAAGAAAACTCCAATAGTTTACTGTAAAAACTTCAAGGAATTCCCTCTGTGTAGTTTTAAATTGAAAATAATTAAATACCATGCAACACGAGGTAATGAAGAAGATAAATAATGGTATAAAATTTAAGAATTTTATGCAAAAATGTAGATAATAAAATTTTAAGTTTGATAAGATACTGATAAAAAAAAAAATTAAAACTTATCAGGCAACATCAGTATTTGTTTCTTCCGGCTCAACATTGCGAAATTCAGAAATTGAATTCTCTCTGATTTGAGGTGGAAATAACCGATCAAGTTTTTCGATGTCAATAATATGAATCGATTCATCAGCTTTCGTAGATATATTCGGCCTCTATAGGCATAAGCAGACGATATAATCCCTTCCCTTTTTAAATGGTGTGCTAAGATGAAAATACAATGACTACGAGTTGTACTTCAAAACCCAATCATATTGAGACGTAGTACATCTTCAGTTGATTTAATTTAAGATGTAATAATATTTAAAAAATAATTTCCTCATAAGGACTTAAAAATTAAACTATTATATCGGTAACTTCAAAATTCATTATTTTTTAATATGTACTATTCGATAAATTGTTTTACAGTAAAATGTGCTATTTTTTTACTGCTTCACAGATTTTTTCATAAAAGGTATACAAGTTTTATCCTTACCACTAGGTACTCCAGTGATTCGAATGCTAAAATTGGGTTTTATTGTTTTTGCACGCAAACTTTTAATTTTTTAATATCATCATTTCAAGCTTTCATTTTCCATTGCTATTGTTTCGAACACTACTGTTTGCAATTTTGGAACTCTTTCCCTTACTTCAACGACCTCTTGATTTGACTCATTCATTCTCTTACCAAGTTCATTTAAGAGACTTGCCTCACAGTCACGAAATAGTGTTTGTATTGATGTTTGTATAATCTTAATTTGTTTTTGAAAACGAATTGATTCAGCTTTTTTCATGCTTACCAGATACTTTTTTCGTTATCCCCAAACAAATCGAAAAATATCAGCAAAAAATCCCAAATGAGAATAAGGTTGAACAAAATATTTAATTTAAAATTCCTTATTTAATTTTCCCACATTTAACAGGCTTGTCAGGCACTTTTTATTGATAACAAATCAAAAAATATACCCAAATTTAACAATGTTTTTCTTCGATTAATTCAGAACTCAAATTTAAGTTAAATAATCCTAAATTTACTTTACTGATAAACTTATAGTTTAATTAATAAAAATTCCACTGCAATCCAATTCTTAAAAACTGTAAAATTCAGAAATGTTTTTCGTTCATGGGTAAAAACAGGAAATTTTCTAAAAAGTGGCTCAGAAATTACTTTGAAAACCAAAAAGATTTAAACATTCTGCGAATAAGCGTATAGATTTTTGAGTCAAGATAAATATTTTTTGTATGAACATACTTTACACAAAAATTTTAAATTTTAAAAATTTATTTTTAACTAGTTTTTAATTAATTTAATCTTAAAGTTATTCGTCTAAAGTCTGTATGACATCAGCTTTTTTCAAGCAACTTTAGCAGCCCGATTAAAAAATTGTGTATGTATCTTTATGTAATCATATCAATTTCTATGTGACGCTATATATAATCTTATTATATTTCTTCCGAAATATGGGCCTAAAAAATTGTATATGTTTATATGGATTTAGATCTATTCTGATGCACTTAGATGAATGTCGAGTACAATTTTATTTAATTTGTAAAAATATTAAATTATTAGGCGATAAGTAACAAAATTGCGGAGATTTTTAAAATCACGTCCGTTCTCTATTTTAAGAGAACTTTATTAAAAAACAAAAATTTCAGGTGAATTAAAATTATTGTTCACCTTCAAGCGTTTGGTGAAAGATATAACACCATATTTTATACACCAGACTCTATTATGAAATTGTACTAAGATACACTAATTGTATGAACAATTTTGAGGTAACTTTATATTTTCACTCATGACGCACTCACTCACCGATTTTGCTATTTCGTTTTCGCGACGTGATCGTTTAATTTCAACAGACAGACAGACGGACATCTCGAAATAATCTTACAATTCAATAAGTATCAAGAATATGTATGCTGTATTGGTATAAGACCGATACTTCGAATCATTGCAAAGAGTGTGTAAATTGTATCATTAGGATAACTAAATTTAGGAGATAACGATTCTCGCCTTCATTGAAAATTCAGCTGGCGCATATTTAGGTGCTTTTTTCTGTTGTCGTAGTTATATTTTCAACAGATTTTGTTTATAATTGTAGTGTTATTTGTAAAGTGAAGGTAGTAAAAAAATAAGTAAACTTTACTAAAATTTATTAAAGTTTTAGTAAACTCAAAAAGAAATCTATTTGCTAGAATCAGACAATTCATAGATTCGGATCAGTATCACATTTGTTGTAAAAAATAAGATATTTCACACTTTACTGCACATATTTATTTATTTATATTTCGTATTTTTAGACAAATCCTTTGAATTGTTAATTAGCAACTCTACTTGCTCAGTTTTTAATTCTTGTAGACTTATAGAAAAAAGTTAGTTGAAATATTGGTACAACCGTTAGTAATCCAACTTTTCAAATTTTTAGTTCAAATTTAGATTTTAGTTAAAAATTTTGCTACCTTAACTTGACAAATTACTAAAATTATTACTAACTTTTTTTGTTGAATTTACTAAAGCCTGGAAATATTATTTTGATAATTATAACCAGAAGATGGCGTTGTTTTTTTTATCTTTTTATATTAAAAAAAAAAATTACAAAAATTTATATATTTTTTGGACTGAATTTATGTTTTTGGTGTTTAAAAAGCAATGGTGACATGAGATAAACCCAATAATGATTAAAGTGAGTTTCGTTGACACTTATTGTTGATAATTTTTATAGCCTCACATTATGGGTAAAAAATAAAACTTAAAAAAAATGTGTTTGTTTAATATAATTTTTATTAAAAATAAAAATTATGTTTTTTCGACCTTTAATTTTGCAATGAAAATGAAAATTATTCAAGTTCGAGGCCATACTCTATATTTCTTTATTAGGATATTATATAGAGTTTTTGTTTTCAAATTTATTCTTTGACCCTTTCAGGAATGTGTTGATAGATCTATTTCGGGAATTTTCTAGGTTCCCATCATCAGAACACGTTTTGAAAGCGGTAACAATATTTATATGAATGTTAATATGAATGTTTGATGTTTGGCATAGGATTGTTACCGCTTTCAAAAACGTGTTCTGATGATGGGAACCTTAAAAATTCCCGAAATAGATCTATCAACACATTCCTCAAAGGGTCAAAGAATAAATTTGAAAACAAAAACTCTATAGATTATTTGTTAGGACAATATCCTAATAAAGAAATATAGAGTATGGCCTCGAACTTGAATAATTTTCATTTTCATTGCAAAATTAAAGGTCGAAAAAACATAATTTTTATTTTTAATAAAAATTATATTAAACTTGTATAAAAGACAGAGTATGGTCTTGTTTACTACTTCCCCTGTACATTTTGTTATTAACAAATGTGCATATCAAAGGAAAAGAAACAAAAACGTGTATTGAATATTTACCAAAGGTAGACATAAACACAAAAAACAAGTTTTCAATTTATTTTTTGATCAATGGTAATAATCTTTTTTACTTCGAGCTCATATAATATATATTAGTTCTCATGTAGTGAGTAAACTAGTTTATATGAATGTTTGATGTTTGGCATATGATTGTTACCGCTTTCAAAATGGTAACAATCCTAGAAAATTCCCGAAATAGATCTATCAACACATTCCTAAAGGGGTCAAAGAATAAATTTGAAAACAAAAACTCTATAGATTATTTGTTAGGACAATATCCTAATAAAGAAATATAGAGTATGGCCTCGAACTTGAAAAATATGTTTTTAAAAAAGGTTCAAATACAAAATATAATTGTTTACTAAACAAAATGCTAACCAAGCATTTAGACTCATTTTGTAAATGTTGCATGTTAAATCGAAAAAAATGATAAAGTGACAGTACTGGCTATTTCATACTTTAGGCTGCGTTTACATTACCCTCGAAATCTAGCTCGTGTATCATTTCATCCACTACCATAGGATGGAAATTTGTTTTGAACTGGAATTCTCTGGTAAGTGTAGATGCAGCTCTATGAACGCTAATAAATAAAACTCCCCCCGACGAATACGTCATATATAAATATTTCGTATAATTTGTATTGCGTATACGACGAGTGTTAGTAGTGCATAAATAATTTTTTTGTTGTATGCTCTCGATAATCATATTAAGAAAACAAAAGGACCCAGACGTATGAGTGTTATTTAAGGTTTTATAAAAATAAATTGTAAGCTTGTATTTTTTAAATTTGCTGTTGCATACTTTAGGGAGACTTGAGATGAATCAGTGAAATTTAAAATTTTTATAATTTATAAACAATGCAAATTTAAGATCGCACAAAGAAAGTTATAAATGGTATGCAAAATAGCACGAAAAACAGAAAAATGGTACTAAAACATGCAGAAATGACATGTCAGTTTAAAATATTTAAAAAAATTCCCGTAGCTTAAAAGTTTTTATATTATTATTAGTAAAACCAAGAACGAAAAAATTTAGAGTAAGACTGCTGAATTTAAAATACGTAGATTGATATTAAAAGTTTAAATTTCTTTGGTGTAAACAATATATACAGTTGCGGTCAAAAAATAGCACCAAGCTGAACAAAAATATTGTTCGTTCTATATTTTTTAATATGTTAAACCGATTTCGTTCTAAATATGACATAAGATGCCTAGAAGACTGTTTAAAAATTTGTGATAAAAAAAGAGTAAATTTTGCTTTTGTTTTATTATAAAATTTAAGCTTGTTTTAAAGAAACTCAAAAAACACGCAGTCAAAATAATTGCACTTTAACTATATTTTTAATTAAATTAAATGATTAAGCTTAAATTAATTGAAATTAAATTAATATTATGCTTGTTATATATTTTTTTTTTTTTTGATGACTGCTTAAATAAATTAATATTTTGTTGCACCACACTATTTTCAATAACCTCTGCGCAACATCTTTACAAAAAATTTATTAGATTTTGGCATCTGTACGTGGGAATTGTGTTCCAGATATGCTAAAAAGTCTTCCAAAGAATGCATTATTAGCTGGCTACTTATAAGGTACAATCGTCTTTATCTCCTCCATACATAAGCTTTTAGTTACATTAAGATCTATGGACAGACAAGGCCATTCCACCGAGATAACTTATTGCCCTAAAGCCGCTTTGTTGCAAGTTTGCTCATTTGCATCGGATCTTAGTCATGCATGAAGACCTACACCAACGGGATTTCATCAAAAGTATAATGTATTATTACTTCCTCGATGATATTAATTTAAATAGGTTTACATATTATGGTTCTGGACCAATTCATGGATTCTACACTATAGTAAGAAAAGCTTCCCCATACAAAGATGCTAGTTCGTATATGATTTAAGGATTTTGTTGTAAATTTTTTGGATGTTGTACATTTTTGCTGTAAAATTTAGGGATGTATTATGCGCTAGGATATCTTATTATATAAAAACTTGATCGTTTGCCTAAAATTAACAGAGTTTTCGACTCATCTGTTCAAATAATATTTTTATAATTTTCATCAGGGTAGTCCAAATGAGCTTTAGCAAACTCCAAACGCTTTGCAGCATGTCAACGTGGGATCAGTGGCACTTTTTGGGGACTATATATGTTTTAATTGTTGTCCTGCGATTTCTGATGAAGAGTGTCAACACTTTCTTTTACATTAAGCTCTGTAGTTGGCACAAATGACTCCTTCTTGGATTGTCTGACCAAACTCTTACCCATGAAAGGTGACAAAACTCGCTTGCAAAAATTTTTTTCAAGAGTTTGTGTAAATTTTATTGCATTTACAACCATTTTATTACAACACCCAAACAAATTTCTGATATCAGGAAATTATTTGTGTTTAGAAACCACTTGTTTTTATAATGGCACGTTTTCAGAAAGGCAATAACTTTTACATCCCATTTCTGACAAAATAAATAATCAAACGTCTTATGAATTTTGTTAATTGCATTACGAAATTATCCCAAGTACATCATCTTTTTAATGATCCACGACTTTTTGGCGGCATATTCTTTTTTTAATTTGGGAAAAAAATATGCCGCCAAAAAGTCGTGGATCATTTTTTTTTTCTTTCTTTAGTCCTATTTTCATCCATACAGCGAGCTGATTTTTAGCAACAAAATTAGTAGCTTCAGCAAAAGTTTTGCTAACACTTAGTAGATTAGAAATAAAAAAGCCTTGGTAAAAATTAATAAATTTGTTGAATTTTAGTAGACTGAAAAAAACTCAAAAAAATTGTAAAAAAATTGTAATTTAGTTAATATATTTGCTGAAAATCATAAAACATATTTTTGTGATTCTTTTAAAAATAATTTACAATAATTACGAAATATATAAATTTTCATTTTCCCACATTGACGACATAAATTAATTTAATATCTGAAAATATATAGAAATAAATATATATAACATAACAAAAATTTTCTTTCAACTACTTACATCAATGGTAGTCTAAATGATGCTTTCTTTTTAAGGACGCAACTGCCGAAGATAATTATAGAAACGAAACGAAAAAATAAACAAAAACAAACGAAACGAAAAAAACAACCCTTTTTTTTGCAATAAGAAAAATTAACCATACAAATCTACCTAAGATGTGTGTCTTTGTCTTTCGCTTTACTCTGTCTACATGTCTGCATATGTTTGTTTGCAATTTGACCACACTAGATTATTAATCTATTAACATTTATTATAGAAATACATATTAAATTTAAATATTTTCTTTTGTCTTTTATTTTATTAATAGACAATTATTTTCACAAGCCGGTGGCAACGCAAAATTTAAGTGGTTTTAATCCTCAATTTTGTTTTATGTATGAAAAAGAGATACAAAAGTCTTCCATGGTTGATTTTTTTATATGTCTTATTAGAGTTGTACTTTTTAGTATCATTTTCCTCTTCTCTACTACATCTTGACATGGCGCAACATCTGCTTCATTCTGCGTATATCTTTCAATCTGGTTGTCGTCCACACTATTAATGTGCTTATCAGCACAACTTTTTTTAGCAAAATTAATTAGTAAAACATTAGTATATTAGTAAAGCATTAGTATAAAACAGCTAAGTGCTGAATAAGTATAACAAAAATTTTAGCTGAAAACACGATTTTAGTAAAAAAATTTGCTAAAAAATAGTATACCTGATTTACAAGACGTTTTACTAACTTTTGTACTAACTTATTTTTTTGAGTGTAGAAACTAAATCCGCTATCATATTAGAGTTACCACAAAATTGCATTTATATATATTCAAGAGCACCGTGTAAAACGCTTCTAATTTGCAAAAATATAAAGTATTTACATACAAAGATGATGTACTTGGCAAAAGAAAAAATTTGATACCCATATTGCCCTATTTAAAACGAAGAGTTACCACCCTATTGCATTTTTGTCAAAACCCCGAACTAGCACGAATTTCAAAAAAGCTGAGACCCGTATTTATTTAATCGACTAAAGATTAAAATATGTGAATTTGGCATTTTTATTACAAACAACCCCGAACAAAAAATTAAAAAACCGTTTTTTTTTTTTATAGAATATCCTTAAAAAATGGACATGGATGATCGTCCTTGGACAAATTGTATATACAGTTGGACTCGCCTTAAAAAAACCTTTCTTATGTTACCCATATTGTATATGTTGGTAAGGAAACAGATTCTTAAATTAACAAAACATGCAAAAATGGATCGTTTCTCAAAATGGTCCAGCTCACGAGAGGTCAAAGCTAGAGCCGAAATATTTTAGATGTCATCATAAAAAATACAATGTTCATTTTGAGGGTGGTACACCTTGCACGAATTTCGCTTCCATACAACTTGAGTCGCTCTAATATACATAGGTTTCCTTCAAAGATTGACCATGTGAAAAGAACCCTTAAGTTATTTTGGAAAAAATTAAGTACTCCCAGATAGAATATACTCAGTTAAACCATTTCGCATAGTAATGTCCAAAAAACGTGCACACATAATTTTTTTTATTCAAATGAAAATCGATTTCGTTGTTGGTGCTATTTTTTTGACCGGCACTGTAAACTCCGAATATTATGTAATTTACTTTTCATGGTTTAATAAAAAAGTTTTTAGTTGAGTTAAAAATAAAGGAACATGCATTTATTGTTTCAACGTTTTTTTTATACATTTTTTCAAATAATTTACTACCATTTACCGAATTTTTTAGTTTCATTTATTATTATAATTTTATATTTTCAGTTATTTAAAGTTTCATACAAATTTAACCACAATAATGTAATATTGTGGTTTATTTATTTTAATTACAGTTATTGTAAAATTATATTTTTATTTGTTCCCTGCCCCGAAAAAAAGCATAAAAAAAATTCCAGTCTGATTTTTATTAAAATAGTTTGTTTATATATAAAATTAAATGAAGTTGAAAAAATTTATACAAATAGAGTTAGTTCGGGTAATGTGGAATACCTATTTTATTATTGTATTGACGATAAATTTACAAGGTCGATGTTAGAATAAAAATTGGTTCAAATCTAACTAGTTTTTTTGAAAATCTAGATAGTCTTTTTGAATGACTGAAATGTAAAATAATTACATAATCATTTTTAGTTTCGATTTTTTTTGCAGAGAGAATTTTAGTGGACAAAAAATAATGAAATTTTTAGTAATCTAATGCAATTTTTCTTCGTAAAGTAAACGTAAAGTGTCATAAACTTAAAGAAAAGCTTTATACTTTTTATGAAAACCATGTAGAAATTGCCAAACGTACAAAAAATAAATAGAACTGGCAAACCACTGATATTTTTGTAATTTACACTTTTTAAAAATTATCTAAGACACAATTAATATTGTACTAGGAATGCGATATTTTCTTTGCAAAGCATGTGTTTTGCCAGTACCACCCTCAAATTTCTTTGCCAATATTGTTTTTAACAATTCCAACCAATTAGAAGTATTTTTTTTTTATATTTTATTATATTTCACACATTCAAATATGACGTATAACTGTATAGCTGGTTTTTAAATGGGTTTTATGGCGGTATGAAACAACACCCCAATGAAATAAGTCCCAAACCAAAAATGAAATAACGCCCCATTTTTTGGGGCTTTATTTCATTATGAAACAATACCCCATAAAAAAATTAAATAAACCCCAAACCAAATGAAACGACACCCCAAATCAAAATGAAGTAACTCCCCAATTTTTGGGGCTTTATTTCGTAATGTAGTAAAGCCCCATTTTGAAAATGAAATAAGGCCCCAATAAATAAAAAAAAAAAAATTATATATTACTTTGAAATATTTATTTATTCCTAATTAATACATAGTAAAAAGGCTGGAAAAAAATTGCGCGATTTTTTTTTCAGCCTTTTTAAAATAAAAAGATTAATAATATTTAGTATATCAATACAGTTTTTTTTAATATTTTTTAGTAGTATATCACAAAATAAAACTAAATTTATAAATCGTTTTTTTATTTCGCGAAGCCGCCTGCCGCGTTCTACGGAGGAAAAAACCCCTAAGAGCGGCCGAAGGCCGCCACACAGAAAAACTTGTTTTTACAAATTACTTGATGTCTTAAAAATATAAGATTTCAACGGATTCGACATCTGATTTGAAAAGCAAGTTCTTCTGGGTGGCGGCCTTCGGCCGGTCTTAGGGGTTTTTTCCCTCCGTAGAACGCGGTAGGCGGCTTCGCGAAATAAAGTTTTTTTCTACGTGCGACATAAAAGAAACTTCAAAATTACTACACGTTATAATCTTACTTACTAATAGCAAATAACTATTTACATTAATAACTTGATAATTTATGCAGTAATTATAACGGTTATTTGCTTATATTACTTAAAAATTGTGCTTTTTAAGAAAATGAAATAACACCCCAAAATATTATTTGGGGACTTATTTCATTTCTCATATTGGGGCCTTATTTCATTATGAAATAAAGTCACAAAAAAAAAAATGAAATAAAGTCCCAAAAAATTAAATAACACCCCAATTTTTTTTATCGAAATTTTTGGGGCCTTACTTCATTTTCGGTTTGGGGCCTTATTTCATTGGGGTCTTGTTTCATACCGCCGGGTTTTATTATACATATTACTCAAAATTAATTTATTTTACGCTATTTTAAAACATAATTATTTTTTTTAATTACCAACGTTTTGCCAACGGTGACAAGTTCACTAAAACTAATGGTTTGCTATTGTTGTCAATCTGGTAACAGGACAATACTGTCAATGTTGTTAATCACACGTGCTGACAATGCATAACCGACTGCGCCGACGCTTATCTAACACTATGTCGATTGTATTTTATGCCTGGGTAGTTTTTTAATGGATTGAATGGTAATTTTAACAAATAAAATTTTATTTTTCAAAGAAATTTATGAAAACTTGCATTAGCTTAAGTTCAAGTCCAACTTTATTGCTTTTATGCAAAAATTCATTAATATCATGCAGAGAAGGTTCTCCGTGTGTAGAAAATATAGGCATAAACTATTTGTGTTTTTAAAATGTTAAGTTTTCTTCGATCTTCTTGTATTTTATTCTTCTTAGTTTAAACGAGCTTAAGATCATTTATATATTAATTATTTATTCCCAATATTTTGTCTCCACATTGGGTGACTTCTTTAGGGAACAAATATTACAATTTGAAAAACTAGATTTAATAATTAAAAACTTATATAGATATATATATATATAATTAATTTCTTTTTAAAACTAGTTTTTCAAATTGTAATATTTGTTTCCTGAAGAAGTCACCCAATGTGGAGATGAAATATTGGAAATAAATAATTAATAAATAAATGATCTTAGGCTCGTTTAAACTAAGAAGAATATTTGTGTTTGATTTTATAAAAAGTAGAACTTACCCTCTATTGGATATGAAATTGGTTTGCTTTCAGAAATAATTGTGACGCGATTTATAAAAAAAATTAATTTTGAAATATAAAGAAATCGCACAGCCAATTAGAATCCAAAGTTATTTATTAAGGCTAGACCAATAACATTTATCAATCTATCCAAAATCTAAAAAAGCAGCATAAATGATTTTTAAATATATTGTTCAGAAGAGTTGATTTTCAAAAACTGTAAAAAGCGCAATTATCCTACTTTAAAGGAGAATATTGTTTTATAAAAGTAAATAATAGATGAAAAGAGAAATCCACATTCTTGTAAAACCTAATAAGACTTCGCACGTGAATATAAATTAGCTAAAAATATATGATCGAACGGTTTAAATCACACAAAAGACAAATACCTTATTTAAGAATGCGCCAAAGGCGTATTGCATTAATGAAGTAGAAGTAAAAGTAGATAGTAATAGTAAATACGAGGGCGGATCAATAAGTCCGTGACTTTTTGAATGAAACACAGATTTTTTTTGCAAAAAAAAAATTATTTTTCAACATAATCTCCTTTTAGCTCAATACACTTAGTCCAACGTTTCTCCAATTTTTGTCCCCCTTCCAAAAAATAGTATTTTCCGAGGTCCATAAAATAGGCATTTGTTTGATCAATAATTTTATCGTTGGAGCTAAATCTATTTTCACCGAGCCATTTCTTTAGGTTTGGAAATACGAAATAGTCAATAGGGGCTAAATCTGGAAATATGGCGGATGAGGTACCAATTCTTAGCCCAAATCATGGAATTTTGCCATTGAGACAGCAGACGTGTGCACCAGTGCATTATCTTGATGAAAAAGAACTTTTTTCTTGGCCATATGGGGTCGTTTTTTTTAATTCTCGTTAAAATCGGTCCAATAAGTTCGCATAATATTCGCCGTTTATTGTTTTTTCCCTTTTGAAGGTAATCGATGTGGATTATCTCTCGTGCATCCCAAAAAACCTTTGCCATCACCTTATTGGCCGACAAAATTACCTTGGCCTTCTTCGGAGCCGGTTCACCCGGAGAAACCCATTGTTTAGACTGCTCCTTGGTCCGAGGAGCGCGGTAATGGGTCCATGTTTCATCCACAGTTACAAAACGCGGCAAAAACTCATTCGAATTGCTGTTAAACAACTTCAAATAATCCTTTGAAGTTGTCACACGATAACGTTTATGGTCAATTGAGATCAAACGCGGCACCCATCTTGCAGACAGCTTTCTTAAACCCAACTGATCATTTAAAATCGAAACCACACTGCCATATGAAATGCCTATGGCGTCAACAAGCTCACGCACTTTTACTCTTCGATTGGCCAACACCATATCGTGGATTTTTTCCTCATTTTCAAGTGTATTGACCTCAATTGGCCGTCCAGAACGTTCAGCGTCATTTGTACGTGTGCGACCACAACGAAAGTCAGTAAACCACTTTTTTACCATTGAAATCGATGGTGCAGAGTCCCCATAGTATTCATCAAGCTTTTCCTTGGTTTCATTGAAGGTTTATTTTTGCCAAAAAAATGTTTAATGAGCACACGAAATTCACTTTTTTCCATTTTAAAAAAATCCACGACGTTGTATGTTTTGAACAGCTGTTAAACGCAAAGTAAATGACGGATCTTGCTCAAGATTTGACAGTAGTATACTAACAGGTGGTGCTTTATGGGAGCAGTATTGCATTTCATATAACTACGAGTTAAGTTCGAAATTATTATATAAGGTTATAAAAAAATACTCCTTAAGGTATTCCACATTAGCCAAAATTGTTAAACGTAATATTAACACACATTAATTAGAAATTAGAAAATACATTAATTTATATTCTTTCAGACACAACTTCAAAATATAAACATATGTAACATTGTTTGTACAAATAAATCTATAAACACATGAACAAAAAGTCAAGCATACCAAGTTTTAATTTTCAAATAATTCAAATAACGTAAGTCCCAAAAATATAAGCGTGTCATTAAAATATATGAATATGGTTTCACCAATAAACACTTCTCAAATAGTCCTTAGTTGCCGAGATAAAGGGTGTTCCACATTATCCGCCTACACCACATTACCCGAACTTACTCTACTACAGATATTCAAAGAAGGTGTGTTTTTTGTAGAAGAAGAAAAACCAATACAAAAAAGAAACTGCGATTATTTTAAATAACTGAATCGAACATTTATTTTTTCTAATCCGTAGTGAAAATTTAACATTTATTTTTAACTTTTTATTCAGTTTTTATCTATTTAAACAATATTTAATAATAAATAACAGGAAGCATTTGATTTGAATGCAAAGTAAGTAGACCAGTTTTGAAGTGGTTTATCATTTATTTTCAATTACATTTCCAGTTCGTTTCAACTAAAAATTTTTTGGAGTGTACCTACCTAAATTTTGTTTTTGTAGACATTAAAAATTATATATTTTATAATTTTTTTCTAAAAATTAAGTATTTTTCAAGTTTTTTTTTCGAAATATTATGTAAAAAGGTTGGGTTTTTAACAAAAAGTCTAATAACTCTCAAAATGGCCAAAGATAAATCACAGATGACAAGGGTATCCCAACTCTTACACGGCGATTTGAATTTTTATGTGCCATTTCGATAGTTTAAGGGTTAAAAAATGGGGACAAAAATAAGCAATTTTTTAGTTTTTTTGCTTTTTTTGGAACTTGATATTGATTTAAAGAGATTTTAGAGACGCATCCGCCGACATATTGTTTTTGTTAAATTTCGCATTAATGTTGTTGTTGTTAGAAATATACTAATTTTAGAGTAATTTATATAGGAATTTTTACTGGTATCACTGTGAAATTCACATATGATAATTCTTATTAAGTTTAAGATCTCACGTATTTTTTTTCTAATATTCGAGCTACTTCAAATTTGGTCGCTGTTTTCCCGAAGTACTATTTTTTGTGCATTTTGAAGAGCTGTGTTATCCAAACCTACAGGTAAGGAGAAAAAGTATATGGTACAAAGTAACAAGTGACATTATGTTTTAGTTAACATCCTATCTTAAGAATTATTCATGTTTTATTATTATTGGATAAAAATAATTAAAACCAAATTTTGTAGGACATTTTCGTTGGAAGATAGAGTTTTGATAAAGGGTATAGACTATAAATAAATATATATCTATAAATTTCGGATCAGACACAAATATATCTAGGTAAACATGGGTGAAAATGCTCCGAATGAAAAAACATTAACCCTGCAGTACTATCGTTATTCAACTTAGTACCTGTCATTCATATATATTAAATTCAATTATGACACAATATTTTTTTTTTCAATAATGAACTCCAGAACACAGAAAAAAACTTAATTTTATAAGTTTGCCAATTCATTTATTTTAAATAATATTTTGTTAATGTACATCTCTCTTGAAAACAAAAACAAAAATTCAGCCTTATGGGTTTATTCCACCCAGATGATAGTAATTACTGCAGGGTTAAAGATTGCAATACAAAAAATTTCAAATGGTTTTTTATTTCATAGAATATTCAGAAACAGAAATTGGATAGAAACTTTATTGAACTAGCCATATAAATGAGAACTTGAACAGCAGGTTGTAAAAAAATAAAAAATTTCTGTACCAAAAATGTTTAATTCAATGATATTTCAACTTAGGTTGTAATTAAAACGATTTCAAACACATATTTTACTATTAAACAATATACAGGGTGATTCAGTCACGACCCGCCAAATTTCACCAGCGTGTTTGTTGTCTCATTTTATGAAGATATGTCCATTACGACCATCCCCGGAAATGCAAGTGTGTGAAATGGCAGGGGTTTGAAAATTTTCGGATTGGTGGTCGGAGGGTAGTAGGGTAAAATTGCTAACTTCTGAACCAGTGGTCAGTTTTTTTTTGTTTTTTGGCTTTTTTGAAAGGTCTTTAGAAGCGCTTTCATAATCATTAAAGAAAAATTAAAAATAAAGTGAAGTCACCGAGATACCGAGCTTTAAAAAAAGAAAATTAAAAAAAAGGCATAGGAACGTGCACATAACCTCAATTTGCTCAGTCAGATGGCAGGTAACTTGTGTTTTGTTTTATTTTGTGAGATAGCGTTACCTCTTTCCTTTCAAAAATGCCTTAAACCAAGCCCATATGTTTTACCGTTATAAAGTTGTGACCATTTGACTGAAATGCATAACTTTTTTTTTTTGTTTTTGAAAGCGAAATTACAGCACACATTTATTTGTTTTTGTAAATTAACACGTTTAAGATTTTATTTTATTGAAACAAAATTTTTCACACGTCTTTACCAACAACGACTTTTAAAATAAAGGCATACAAATGAATATGTGCTTTTATTTCACATCAAAAAAAAACAAAACTTTTTGCATTTCAGTCAAATGGTCATAACTTTGTAAAGGTAAGACCTCTGTGCTTCGAAAAGGACATTTCGGAAAGGTAAGAGGCAGAACTATCTTCGAATAGAAAAAAAAATAGGAGTTACCTGCCATCTGACTGAGCAAATTGAGGTTATGTGCACGTTCCTATGCCTTTTTTTTAAATTTTCTTTTTTTAAAGCTCGGTATCTCGGTCACTTCACTTTATTTTTAATTTTTCTTTAATGATTATGAAAACGCTTCTAAAGACCTTTCAAAAAAGCCAAAAAACAAAAAAATCTGACCACTGGTTCACAAGTTAGCAATTTTACCCTACTACCCTCCGACCACCAATACAAAAATTTTCAAACCCCTGGCATTTCGCACACTTGCATTTCCGGGGATGGTCGTAATGGACATATCTTCATAAATGAGACAACGAACACGCTGGTGAAATTTGGCGGGTCGTGACTGAATCACCCTGTATATATTGTTCGCCAAAGTTGGGTTTTTTTTATACATTCAGAATCAAACTTGCCTATTTTAAGATTTTTATATTAGTACCAAGTATCGGGAAAATATCAAAGCATTATATAGAAGAAAACACTATTTATAATAAATGAAGAAATTTTCGGAAATATTTAGTACGAAATAAATTAAATTCCGGTCTTCTTGCTTTTCATTTAAATCAAATCATTGTTTAATAACTACAAATCCATGAGAACAGTCATTTGCAAATAAAAAAAAAAAATGCTTGAATTTTAAATGCAGATCAGTAAAAATAAAAGTTATGTTCAGTTATTTGAAATAATTTCAGTTTTTTGTTTTTGTTCGTTTTTTTATACAAATGTATACACACATACTACACATGTAAAATTTTTTAATTTGCAAAATTTAAAATTATAAAAAAGGGAAAGACTACTAATTTTAGTAAACTATTTTAAAATATGTCTAAATAATAAACGATTTGCTCCAAATTTGGCACTTTTTCATGGAATCAGATCGGTTTCAACCGAATCAGATATAGTTTTCGGATATCCATCAGAATTTTTTTTTTTTAAATTATTGTGAACATGTTAAACTCTTATTCTGCAATAATATATATGTTAATGAACGTATTAAAATGAAATTTAATACTAAGCTGTACTTTGCTATTGCTATATTTTATTTTATTAAAGCAAAAAAAAAAATTGATATAAGACTAAATGAAATCCCACAATTCTCAAAAAACTTAAAAAAATGGGATTTTATACATTTATTTTTGTCTTGCCCACGCGATGTTAAAAGAGGATATATCGACTAATTTTGTGGACTTGCCCCCAGAGAACAAATTGGTTAAATTTGAAATTTGAGTAAAAATATGGACGAGAACAATAATGAAATGGGAAACATAATTTCCATAAAACAACTATATTTAGTAGTCGTTTAGATGAATACAAACACTATATGTGTTCTTATAGAAGCTTTTAATCGGTGGAAAAAGAGTCTTGGTTTTTTTTTTTTTATCAAAAAATTACTAAACTCATGTTTGTTTATAATTTTTAATTTTAGAGGAATTACATTTTAAGAGTGAATAAGGTATTTCATTGAAGATTTTTCTGTTTAATTAAATGATTTGTTGTTAATATCACCAACAAATTTCGAAGCAATCGGAATTGATGTGCCGTTTACATTCCCAAAATTTCGGACCATGTTATTACAAAAAAAATTGTGCGTAGTATTAATGAATTCCTTCATTAATCCAATGAATTTTTTCATTAAAAAGTCCCCAAAGAAACGTTTCATTGGGTCAATGAAAGGTGTTACATTAAATCAATTTTAAGGAATGGTTTCGTTGACCCAATAAAAATTTCATATATTATATGAATTTTTTTCATTTATCCTGGCCTAATCGTTGTGAAAGTGTATAAAATGCATAGCTTGTATGAAATATTTTCGTTGATATTTAATAATTTCCACTTTTTAGGATTATTTTAGCATATCATTTATTTGGTGGTTATTGAAAAATTATCATTCGTTGATATTATTTATAAGGTCTGGGGTTTAGAGGATCTATAAAATATTTTTATAAAAAAAAGTTCGAAAAGTTCGAAAGTAAACATCACAGGCTGTTCTGCAAAAGCGATGGCAGATTTTTATTAAACTCAGCCTGATTCAGCAAATTTTCGTTACTTGGAATATGACATGTAAGATAATTTCTGTTAAAAGATGACATATTTTTCTTATATGCCGGTACAAAATATGTAATTTTTTAGCTATCTGGATTGGAATTCTGTAGAACGATCGACGATTATAGTCCACTTTTTGTAGTTAAATCGTCAAAACGATAACAATTTAGATCTCGTTTTGAACAAAACTATATCGTCAAAAACTGTTAGCTCTAGGCAGAGTTATTAAAAAAAATTTTATATTTTTTTTATTTCAAAATAATAGTACAAAAAAATTTTTTTTTTCTTATTACAATTCAAAATTTGTATTGAAAAAAATTTGAAAATGTTTCATTGACTTAACGAATTTTTTTTATGAAATTATGAAAAAACCATAAAAAATGTTAATGAAAAAAATACCAATATTAATGACTTTTCATTCAGTTAATGAAATTTTTTATTAAACCAATGAATCGATTTTAATGAAATCGTTTCATTGATACTATGAAGGTAAATTCTATCAGTGTGCAAAATTTTGATTTCCAAATGCGGATAACTTTTGCACTTCTAGAGATTATCCACATAGTTTGCAGTTGGAAAGCACAAGCAGATTATAAAAATGTGTTATTTTTGAAAATCGGCTGATAAATGTAAATTTTGCAAGCTCTAAAAATGTTTGATTACCCGAGGCGTTCTATTTTGGAGTCTAATTAAAAAGCACCTGACGGATACAGTGGGCCCTTATTTAAAGCTTAGGATTGAAATTACGTTGATTATGGCTGTATGAAGTTTCATGGCAATCCGATCAGCCAGTAAGAAATTTATATACCAGGTTTAAATATCAAAAAATAATCTAACTGGTATTGCTTTATACCGCTAATAAAAATTGTATAAGCAATTCATTTTTATATTGTTTTTTAAAATATTTTTTTCCTAACAGCTCACTGAAAAATTAAGATTTTTTAATTTTAAAGGCAATACCTTGACAATTTAATGGCAATACCTTGACAAATAAACTGTGATTTTTTGTATATTTTTTTTGAGGCTGTTTGAAATTAAAAATATTTAT
Source organism: Delia radicum (assembly GCA_021234595.1). NCBI lineage: Eukaryota > Metazoa > Arthropoda > Insecta > Diptera > Anthomyiidae > Delia > Delia radicum. The sequence continues at coordinate 137,916,811 of CM037853.1, forward strand.
TTTCTTGCATTGTTTGTTGAATTGCAAAGTTTTTTGAATTATGTAAGTTTTCATGATTTGCATTTTTTTATATATTACTAATAACACATACTGCACATTTTTACTGTGAAATAATTAAAAATTTCAATTCGCTTGCGCTAGATGGGAAATTTTTTTAGTGGTCTCAAACTTTCAGCATATGAATTTCGAAACATATGCAAACTTTTGTGCCTGGTACAATTTTTAAATTCATGAAAGAAATAAAAAATAAACGTCCTTAGTGTAGATTAAGATTGGTCGTTTCAAAAAAATATTTTGTGGCCCGCTGAAAAAAACTTTGGCGTTTTCTAAGAATATTCCCGAAATATTTCGTATTTTGCGATAACTTATATAGAGCTACACCATTTTTAAAAAAGGTATACTTTTTAGCTTCTGCAAAATATTTTTTTCGTTCAAAGAAACTGTATTTAAAATAGGTATCAAACGAAATTTATTTTGAAGACCCATCTAAGAAAAAAAATAAAAATAAAATTTATACTCTTTTCAAAATGGTCAAGCTCACCAACGGTTGTTGTAAAAAGTTAAATATTTTGGGAATCTTCATAACAAATGTCAAATTTAATTTAAATGGGGCCACTAAAAAATGGTTGTAGATGTTTTTCTATCGATACAGAAATTTTCATTGTGTAACTCTTATTTTGGAGAAAATATTCGTTGCATATTGTTCTTCACATGCATTTTATTATTTCTGTGTTAAGTTCAAGTATGAGCAACAGCCCAGCAAAACCACACATTACCAAATAATGGGTAAAGTAATGTATCGCCAGAGGGCTTCACTCATTACAATACACCTTACTTCACTGATGAATTTTACAGGCGATGAGCCTAAAATTAATGTGTAGACTCATTACCTGATAGCGGGCTAAGTGACTTATATGGTTCAAAAAAGTAATTTGTCTATAAATAGATTTTCTTAAAAATTAAAATTATTAAAAAAAATTATTACAAACATTTTTCCAATTAAATAAATAACATTGTCTCCCTAGGACTCGAACTTGGGGTCTATTTATTAGGCGAGAGCTCTACCCACTGAGCTATCGTCACATATAATAATAAGTTGCTCAAAATGTAAATGAATTGTTGTGCTTCGAGTTTCCGTTTGTGATGTTAAAAATATACACAAATATCACAAAGAAATGTGTCTAAATATAGATTTTCAAAAATCAAAGTCTAAGACCTCGAGCTTGACTATTTATTTAATTGGGTTTAAAAACAAAAGATAGAAAAAACATAAACACTATCACCAAATCTATCGACGGCGGAATGGAATGAAAAACTTATAATGCTAAAGAACTACATAAAAATAAAAAATCACCAAAATCGTTTAAACAGACTTAGCCAATCTGAATCGTTTTATAAAAACCTAACGCCAACAGTTGCTCACTTTTATTTTAATGATGAAAATAATCAGTCGAATATTACGTGGATATTCAAAGCACGTTGCGATCTTATAGACTTAAATGGATTCAGATTTTCGAGGAGAATTAATAAACGATGTTCATTGTGTAATATGGGAGAAAAGGAGAATATCCAACATTTTATTGGAATATGCCCAATTCTAAATACCTTTAGGCTGCGATTTTTTAATAAGATAACGTTATCAGAAGATGAAATAATTAGATATTTGAATGGGCTGAACCACTGGCAGAACTTAACAAAATACATTATCAATGCTTTGTCATATCGTAAAACCTTAATATTAGAATACAACAACTAAATATGTAAAACAAAAATTATTGCTAATCTCTATTTTTTCCGGCTAACGACATAGTCACAGCCGTATATTCTTTAAAATTATTTTTTATAACGTTTAAAAAAAAAAATACATCAATAAAGAATTACTACTACTACTACTACTAGTCATTATTTTCTCGGGGGATAAGTTTTGCATTTTCATATTAAACATTTTTTTTTTTTTATAGTCTTTAATTTTTTCCTGAAGACGCTTTGTTAAATTATTTAATTGCGTTTTATGAGGAAAAATCTAGATGTTTGCCATTTTTTCTTAATTTTTATTTTCTCCCTTATAAAATAAATATTATTGGCCGTGCATTCTGTCTAAATAAATAATTTTTTAATCCAGTAAGCTATGAAATTTAATTTTTTTCAAAATAAAATTTTTACTAAATCGCATCACAGTTATTTCTGAAAGCAAAACAATTTCATATTAATAGAGAAAGACTACTATAATAAAAAAACATAAAGTTTGTGACGATATTTTTAATATACGGAAACTCTTCTCTACATAATATTATTGTATTTTTGCATAGAGCAATAAAGTGGCACCAGAACTTGGAAACATATTGAAAGTTTTTATTAAACTAATGCAAGTTTTCATAAAATTTTATGAAAAATATAATTGAAATTTACATTCACTTAATAAAATAGCTTCATTAAACAACTAGTTTCATAAAAATCATAAAGGTTTTCCAGTTATATTAGTTTTTTGTTTTTATATACATCGAGATTATTTTTATGTTATTTTCAATTTATAACGAGCTTTCAACCTCCGTATATTTACAAAAATAAAGCAAATCAAACATAGTAGCTAGGTTGATACTAGTATTTCGATCTGGCTAAAGATCTCATCACAACCCGAAGTTTTAGAAAAGCTAGAGCCTCCATAATAGGCAGAACTTTAACCAAAAACCTATTAATAATCAATTTTGCTCCATTCTTGTCTTCTTAGTAATCAACCACATGGTTAGGTCTTTTCCTAACAAGCATCATGAAGCTACTAAACTTTGAAGACCAAAAATGTTCTATTTATATAAAAAATTTTTAGTGTGTACTCTGGCTCAAGTAATATTTTTTACAGTTATATTAGTTTTTTTTTTTATATACATCGATATTATTTTTATGTTATTTTCAATTTATAACGAGCTTTCAACCTCCGTATATTTAGCTAGGTATATTATTAGCTAGGTTGATACTAGTATTTCGATCTGGCTAAAGATCTCATCAGAACCCGAAGTTTAGAAAAGCTAGAGCCTATATAATAGGCAGAACTTTAACAAAAAACATATTAATAATCAATTTTGCTCCATTCTTGGTTTTCATTTATTTTTAGAAACATTCACTTTCTAAAGAAAAATTTCATTAGTTTAATAAAAGTTTTCATTATTTTTCGTCCACTAAAATTCAAAATTCAAAAAATCGAAACTGAAACAGATCTTGTAATATATTCATTTTAATCGTTTTAAAAAAACTATTTAAATTTTATTTACCTCCAAATTACCCTGCATGTTTTAGCATGTAGACTTTTTGCGTGCCTAAGCCCTTTCTTTTTTTACAATAAATATAATGCATTTTTGCTATAAACAGTTCGACAAAAGTCATGTTATATTTTAACATCCATATTTTGGCGGAAAACTGCACATATTACCCGAAGTTGCATGTTTGTGCTTTTTGATGTAAACTAGTGTAATCGGGATATGAGGCAAATTATTTAAACGTAATCGTTGCATAGAAAATTTTTAAAAACGTTCCTTTTGTAGGGTGTACGAAGGAAGTGTAGCTAAGAATCGCCTTTTAATAACAGTAGCATTAAGACGAAACTAAAAAAAATTTAAGAAATAAATTTTTTTAAAATTAAAGATAGAACTGAATCTAAAGTTTTTTGACCATTTTGTATGTCTAAAGCATTTTGTATGTCATCCCTGCAGGGATGACCAAGTATTTGTCGCAGAAACCCTTATCGATTTATAATCTATAAATAGCCGCATAATAAAAAAAAAAAAAAAATAGTATCGTCAGCTAAAGTTAAAGCGGACGTAATTTATATTTTATTTTTATATAAAATCAGCAAAAACAATTATTAGCCAGTTTTTAGCAACTTAAAGAAACATTTTTCCAATATGTTCCCATTCACATCTATTTCGGAAGTGGTTATACAGGAACCGTTCCCGATGAATAAGCCCATAGACTATGGCTCTTGCTAGTTCCAAACTGCACTTATAATATATTTTCTGTTACCTATTCAAGTTTATTTATAAAGTTTTACGTAAAGTTTGATTTCAATTGAAGAATCAATTAAAATCCATAGAAATATTTTCTTTTAACTTTTTTATCTACACTTTAAAAAACAAACTACAGAAATATGCGTTCTTTCGGTAGTAGTTAAATATTGGCAGCCAAGTTTTGAATTTAATTTTTATCTCTTCCAAAAAAAGTCTAATAATTCCCACAGTATTTTTTAGAAAAAGAGTTTGCTTAAATACAAAATTATTTCAATTGAATCTACAAAAATGTTTGCTAAAAATCAGATCACTGATTTTCAGCAAAACACATTTGCAGATATTGGAATTTGTTTTGCAATGATAATCCCATCAAAAATTTTCCTAACATTACGGACTTTTTTTGAAAAAGCGAAAGATATGTAAATTAATAAAGATATATTTTAAAAAAATTGTTTTCCAAATTTAAAAAATTTTAAATAAAAGATATCGTTGAAAGAAAAAAACTAATGGTGGTATTCTGCATATTTCTACAACATTATTCGACTTTTTTTGGCACGCAAGCAAAACTAAGTCCTCCTACCTCTAATATATAGGATTGCATTTTTGCACACGTATTGACAAACGCACAAGTTCTTAGTAGTACTCTTATTGTTGTATTGTGTGAACATTAGAGTGGAAAATAAATGAAAAATCGTCCCATGTACAAAAAAATAAAAAATAGTACAGGCAATCTCCTGCTGTTTCTGTAAAACTCACCATGGTAAAAACTACAAAAGGTACAACTAAGGAACGGGAAACACTAATTTGTTTGCAATGAATGTGTTTTGCCAGTACCCACCCGCAAAATTCTTTGCCAATATCGTTTTTACCAATAGTAAAACCAATTAGAAGCATTTCTTTACCATTTAATTATATTTCACAAATTTAAATATTATGTTTTAGGCTATACCCGAACTGTATTGCTGATTTTTAAAAATTTCTCAATATTAATTTAAGATATTTCAAAAGCATCCATTTATTTGAATTACCAACGTCAATGACACAACAAAACCAAGGAACACGTTAACTTAATTTTGGGGCGTAGAAGCCAGTGGTATACTACGTTTGGATAGGTAAGGTCAAAATAAAAAGATATTATAATTTTAAGTTAGCATTCACTCAAGCGATTTTTAGACTGTATTTTAAGTACAACACATTCAAATCTTTTTTTAAAATTACTTTATTTGTAGTTTATTTGTTTAAGCTTATGTCTAAAAATGACGGCCGTCCATTTTTAGGAGGATACAATTCGAAACGTTAGCGCAATAACTTTAGTATCGTGTCATATGGTTCGAATCTTCAAATTGCAGTAGAAAACATCGTCCCAAAATGGACGACCGTCTTTGGTATCTTTAAGTTTCGACATATAAACAATAAATAAAGTAATTTCAAAAGAAATTTTGATGTCTTTTACTTAAAATACACTCAAAAAATCGCTTGAGTTAATGCGAATTTAGATTTGAAATATCTTTTTATTTTGTCCTAACTTATTAAATCGGAGTACACTACTGCATTATAGAATCCATAATTAAGCTTATGTGTCCCTGGTGTGTCATTTCAAAAGTTGAAATTTTGCTTACAGTGTGATTGAATGCGGTAACATGGGTAAATAAAACAACCCGAGCATCTTTCTAAGGTTTGAATGCCGATATGAAATTTATATTATCTTTGATTCCCTGAATTTTTCCATCATATCATCATGGCTATTTTGGTGCGTTTTGAAGCCTTTTAATAAACTTTAGTCTTGAAGATACCGCGAAGAAATTTTCTAAATCTAGGTGTTAATATACAGTAAAAATACATTATCAAATGCCTTCTACAAAAAAATATAAATACATTTTGAGTATGACATTTGAGAAAAAAGAATATAATTTTGTACAAGCAATAAACGCTGGATATATGCCAGCAGGTTTGTAAGGGAGTAAGCCAAAAAGAACCCCTTACAACCCTGCTTACATATGCCATGATTTTTACATGGCGACTTCCCACTTGGAAGTATTAGTTTTGGGCAATAAGACATCATACATGTCTACATTTTTACGATTAGAAGTAATAACATGAATATGCAAACATAATTTATTTTACATAAAATTCTACAAGAAATTAATATGTTGTTGTTAAATCAATATAATAATTTAATTTTTTTTTAGCGCTCCACGTGCTAGCTCTTCAGAAACAGTTAAATGACTAGTTATTTTTTATTACATACTCGAAAACAACAAACACAATCGGAAATCCCTCTGGAATATTGGTGGAGATCGTTTATAATATGAAACTTTCTGTATTACAACCTGCATCCTTATAAGGGATTAGGATAAGCTGCTTACAAAGTGCATCATTGTTAGGGAAAACAGTAAGCTCAAAATTTTTGTTTGTTTTTTTTTTATAGGAAAATTATTTGCACTTACATCAGCACATTTGTTTTTTACTGGGATTAGGTTACCGCTAACAAATTTTTCGATTTTTTAAATGTTTTATTAAATTGTGTCTGTCGGACATAATTTGTTATTAAATTTGACATGCTGAACACGAATATTTTGAAATCGGACAAACGGGTTTTAATATATTGCGATTTGATTTAAAAAAAAATCGTCTTTATAGAGTATATTTTAAGTGCAATTTTTTCCTATAATACAAAAGTTTTAATAGTATGTTAACTATTTATAGAGAAAAAATGTTAGATATATCTACACATCGTAAGAGAAATGTTTAAGCTGTTAGGATGTGCTGTGTACACAACTTAAAAAAATGGTTTTCCTTTTTTTATCTCTATTTTCTCAAATTGTGACGTTATGGGAAAATTTGGAAAACCGATTTGTAATCAGCGAGACAAAAGCTTTTTAAAAATATGTATTGCGGCTCAAACCAAATTAACTTTTTCTCATTTTGTTACAGTGTGTAATATATGGATCTTATATTTTTTCATTTTAGACAATTTGTTAATTTATAACTTTCAAATTTTTTTGAAACCTAGAGTAAAAAGTTGCATGCTATAAAATACAATCATATATATATATTTTATGTAGTCAAAAATAATATTTCATACGAGAAATTTTAGATATGAATTTTATTTAAAATATATAAAAAAATCGTTATTAAAATAAGATTTTAATTGTCATAATGTAAAATCTAATTGTGCATACACTGTATGTAAAAACTTCACGTGATATATAAAAAAGGAATCGGTTTCTAAAGTGCATACAATGTACGGATGCCAGACGGCTTTGATTTATATTGCTTTACACGAATTTGTAATGCTCATCAAGAGAATATGGTTTGTTAAGATTTTTTAAAACCAAACCAAATAACACATCAAAAAATTATTTTTAAATTTTTTCAGTTTTCCTTAAACACAGATATGTTAAAGCAAAAATCATTTCATTGAAATTGAGCTTCTTGAAGTCCAATTTTTCGGGATATTTTATGTATTTTAAAAAATAACCTACATTAACAAAATTTTCGAAAATTAATATCTGAGAAATTTGTTTTTGTAAATGTATTTTTTTATGACATTTATTTTTATATGTTGAAAATTAGTTTTATTTACAGAAAATCCATATCTAAAATGAATAAAATTAAAAATACTTTATAAACGTAGAAGAACTATATTTATTTGCTTTTTTTGCCATTTCTACTCATATTTGCTTCTCCAATGTTTTTTTTTTTTTTGCCATAAGCACAATGGATTTTGCTATTTTTTGTCTTCTCTGTTTATAAGTTATAAATTATGCAACAGCAAATTTTTAAAATATAACACATCCAAGGGTATAATTAATTTTTATTAAAACTTAAATATCACTCATCCGTCTAAAGCCCCTTTGTTTTCATAATATGTTTCTCGAAAGTAAGCAGCAAATAATTTGTTATGCACCATTGACACTCGTCGTTTACACTCATAGAAACAAACCTGTAAATATAGCAGGAAAAGCTACTACAAATTACCTTGCAGTAGAACTGCTAAATTAAGCAGAGTTTTTTGCTAAATAGTAGTAAAATAAGAAATGCAAAAATAAATCTTTACAAAACTTTAGTTATATTCGATGTGAATTTTAGTTAATTGAAAATAGTAATTTACTCTGTAGAATTAGGAAAAATTTTTACTAAATATTTGCAGACTGAAAATAGCACACATAAACTGTAATTTTAACAAAATTTTTGCTATATTTACCTCAAATTTAGTAGAATGCAAATAACAGTTTATTTTGCTAAAATCAAGTGTGGTAAAAATTGCAGTCTGCTGATTTCATAAGGGCAGACTTTTATTCGCATTAAAAAAAAAATTTCTCTTTTTTAATGATATTTTTGTCAACTACTTCATATCTAATAAATGTTTTTGCTGAATTAAGCAGATTATTTTGTTACTTTCAATTTACTAAAATTTAGCTCAAATATAACTAAATATTTGGTATTCTTATATTATTTTTGGTATTTTATATTATTTTTGGTTTTCTTATAATAAAAGTAATAATATTCAGTAAAATAATCTGCTAATTTCAGCTGTTTTTCTTGCAAGGTCATTTTTAACAAATTTTTAGTAGCTTTTTTTTGCTATTTTTATAGGTTTATTGCTATGAGTGAACGCAATACTAATTCTACGAAATGTTTATATATCACTGATTCATTTGGGGGTGTTTTATTTTTTTATAATTAGCGTTCCTTAAGTACGAAACAGCCAGTACTGCTATTTTAACATAGTAGTGAGTTCAATTATTTATATTTTTCTTTCAACTGGTTTTAACGATTAGATTCTTTTTATAAAAGATTATTTTAAGACATTTAATTCGTGAAGCTATATGGAAAACAACGACAAGTTGGTAGAACAAAAAAGGCAAGATACATAGTCTACTTGAAAGGGATGATTAATACATCACATTATTCCAACTGATTATTTTTTATAAAATTTGTTTTATACCTTTCATAAAAAAAAAAAATATGTATAGTTTATAAAAAAAAAAAATTTAATTAAAGTGCAACTACTTACGTATTGGTGTTTTTGATTATAAAGATTTTTTTTCCAAACCAAGATTTTTTGGTGAATGTCAAGCATTTTGCAACTTGAATCTGACAACTTGACCGGCTTAAAAGGCCTATATAGCGTGATGGGTCTGAAAGTACCAGTCCTGTGTTAGGTGAAAACCTGTGACTGGTTTGAATAGGAGCAATTATGAAGGGTTTTAGAGTACCTGTCATTGGGCCGGTTTTAAAGTATATATTAGGGGAGTTTTTCAAGAGAGAACTCCGACTGAACTAAAAAGATAGAAAAAAGGATAACTTTTTTAATATTTACTATTTCTTGCAAGTTATAAAAACAAATTGGTGTCAAACTAAATGTAATACTTGTATTAAAAAATAAAAAGTTTTTATATTGAGAAATTAATATTTCAATGCAGATAGCTCTGTGACATGTTCTTTTGAGTTAGTTCAGTGTATGTTCTTTTGCGTTAGCTAAATGACGTTTTCTTTTGCGTTGGTTCTATGGTACGTTCATTTGCAATAGTTCTAGGATGCATTCTTTTGCTTCAATACTATGGCATGTGTTTTGTTGTTAGATGTGTGACATTTTCTATTACACCGCTCCTGTGACATATCACATGGCAGTTGACCCCGTCCAGTGAGAATTCCCTATTACGATGAACCGGTCACGTGACGTGTGCTGTTATAGATCGCTTCCCCGCAGGGCAATTATAAAAACAAAATTAACGCAATGCCATCCCTCATTTATCGGATCAAATTGTCTTCCAGCTACATCAAAAAAGATATGATTTTATTATGTATCTCAATTTTATTATTTTTATTTAAAAAGCTTTTTCATATCTCTAAAATATTGTTTAGTTTAATTTTTTACAATATGGAGGTTGTAGAAATTCGGTGAAACTGAATTTACTTGTTCTTACTTAAAACTTTATGCCCATATTTTTACAAATTTAAAATTAATTAAACTTTAAGCTAAAAAAACACAGTGCCAAAGTTTTATATTGGTTTTAATTGTTAATAATATACTATTCAATTTCAGTCCACTCTAAGACACATGTTCATGTTAAGGTATCGGATTGTATTCACGTATCGACCGGAAATTCAAGTTTAGTACATGTTTTCTTTACTTTCTTTGTTTATGTATGATTGTTTCTGCTAACATTTGTAAGAACTTTGTTCGTGGAGTGTTCGAAAAGTTTGAAAAAGATTCGTATGCTTGTGAAGGAGTTAATTTTTACAAAATTTTGGAGAATATGCAAAATTATTCTCACGAAAGTTCTTTTGAGAGTATATTCATAATATACGGTGGAAGGAGGATCAATCGCCACTTTTATGGGAAAACTATTTTTTTAACTATTTTGAGCCTCGCAGTATATTTTGGCTAAATTTAGCAACACATGTCAGCTGAACTGTAGTACTATGAAAATAGTAGAAATACTTAGTAGCCACTACCAAATTTTAGTAAAATTGCTGTAAAATGCAATTCCAACCCGATTTACTAATATTAGCAAAAAAAAAAAAAAAACACTTAATTTAAATGAAATTATTACTTTGAAACAATTTAGTAGCTACTTTTAAGTTTCAGTAGGATGGTTGCAAAATGCGGTTTTGCTAAAACCAACAAAAAAATATTATTTAATTTTGATAACATTAGTACAGTGGAATTTTAGTAAAATGTCTGTAACTATCAATTTTAACAATAATATTTTTAATGAACAAACTTATACATATTTTTATTTTAAATGTTTTACTTTTAAAAAATTTAAACCAAAAGTATATTTTTCGATCTTTTATCATAAATTATGATGTGAACAAGATTATTCAAGTTCAAGATCATTTATTTTTTGTTAAACAAAAAACCGTGCAATGTTTATTTATAAATTAAAAAACTTCTTCATCCGCTAATTTAACGCTGACTTTATCTACTGACAGGTTCTTATACGTTTCTTTTCGCGTCACCCAAAATCTTCAGAGGACCAATGTAGAAGGGGGTAGAAGACTTACCCAAATTTTAATTTTTGAAGGAAAAAGATCAACGCGTTTACCGTATTGTTTTATTTAACCGATGAGAAGTAAAAAACAAAATTAGAAGATTAATAAACAGGCTAGAAACTCTAGTCATAATACACTGTGTTGTTACTGTTAATTAAATAAACAATAACACTTCCTGGCTACAGCATTAGGGAAATAAGGCAGTTTCGACGTACTTTGCAATTTTCAATTGTTTTACTTTTAATTTTCAATTTATTACGAGCTTTAAACCTCCGTATATTTACAAAAATAAACCAAATTAAACACATTAGCTTGGTTCATACTAGTATTTCGATCTGGCTAAAGATCTCATCAGAACCCGCAGTTTTAGAAAAGCTAGAGCATCCATAATAAGCAGAACTTTAACAAAAAACCTATTAATCGTCAATTTCGCTCCATTCTTGTCTTCTTAGTAATCAAGCACGTGGTTAGAGTCTTTTCCTAACAAGCATCAGGACGTTACTAAAAATTTAAAAAAATTAAAACCTATATATTTTATTCTATACTTGTATGTATTTATATTTGGGTACCAATGTAAAAATACACTGAATATCACTTTAATTTTTCATGAACATTGTTGGCTCTGTGTATGATACATGTCTTATATAGTATACTAGCTGACCCGGCAAACGTTGTTTTGCCTTAAAATTTTATTTGTATTCATTAGCTGACCCGGCAGACGTTGTCCTGCCTAACATTTGATTTAAGGCTAATAACTTTTCTATAAATATACAGAGGACAAAAAGATTAAAACTTTTAAACATAATGAGGCGTGGAAGGAGGCGTGGCGTATGAAACGTTTATATCTACCTTTCTGGAGTAGATAATGTGGAGTATATAGTGGGCTTAAAAGTGGGCGTGGTCAAAATAGTAGCCTATTAATCATGCCAGAGTCCCAGTTAAATGCTGTAAAAATTTCAGAAAGATCGGTCCAGAGGTCTGGTCCTATAAGGTACAAACAAACAAATAAACAAACACACATTCCATTTTATATATATATTGAAAGCAGATTAATTATAATTTAAGGAAAAATGGGGCGAAAAAGGGTTATTTGGTAATAAAAAAATGTATTGCTAAGGACCTGTAGATAAAAAGTGTATAAAACTTTAGTTAATTACATATTACAAAAAAAGTATTTTGTATAGCAAACATTGTTAGTGGTATAAGTAAGTATCTGAATTAAAAAAAAGGGGGCGGTAAAGTGGGAGTAGTTCATAGTTATATGGCGACGTTAACAGATATAAGAGCATTATACTACCAAATAAAAAAAATCCGTTGGAAAGAAAACAATTGTACAGAGAACAAAAAGTTTAAAACTTTCAAACAAATTTGGCGTGAAAAGGAGCGTGAAAGGGGGCGTGGCGTAAGAAATGTTTATTTCTACCTCGCCTGAAGTATAATGTGTATACAATTTGAAGTAAATCTGTTAATAACTATATGGGAGCAATTACATAATTTTAAAAAAGTGGGCGTAAAAGTGGGCGTGGTCGAAAAAAGTACCCTATTAATCATGCCAGAGTCCCAGTTAAATGGTGTGAAAATTTCAGGAAGATCAGTCCAGAGAGTGGTCTCCTATAAGGTACAAACAAACAAATAAACAAATAAACAAACACACATTCAATTATTCAATTTTATATATATAGACAGATAGATAGATAGATCACGTAAATTTATATTTTATTATAAAACTTACCATATTTATATATTACTTCAAAGCTGAAAAATTTTTCTTCTTTAAATTCCAGGTTAAATGTTTTCTTGTTTATAATTTTTCTTGTTAATAATTCCACGTTAAATGTTTTCTTATTTATAATTCCACGTTTAATATATCACTGACCATGTTTTTGTCTGTAAATTCCATTACAAGTTTGACCAAAAAATGCATTTGGTCGGTATTCGGTATTGCAAAGATTGTGGGAAAATTTGGCGAATGTAAAAATGTTTGTTAGGCTCATTTGATGCGATTTAAAATCCGTATTTAAACAATTAATTCACTGTTATGCCTCCGAATCGGGGCGAACTTAAATTTTATGCACAAAATCAAAATATATCGGTTCAACAAACATGTTTACAATACAAAAATGTATCCTCCTTGCTACTAGATACCAAAAAGCGACGAATATAGTTTTTTTGGCCGAACTCTTCGGTCGGAATCTCTGTATTATCGAAATGTGCACACACATGCAAGCGCAACCATTGTGTCTATCTATTTAACACAATCTTTCATGTTAAATGCATGAACGCAGTTAGTGTTTACACATTTTATGAAAATGATAACCTCTCACTGCAAAATAGGACATAATATTAATAATATTCGTTAGAAAATGTAAACATGGATATTTAAAAAAAATCCATTGTATCATACACAGAGCCAACAATGTTCATGAAAAATTAAAGTGATATTCAGTGTATTTTTACATTGTTACCCAACATAAATACACACAAGGATAGAATAAAACATATAGGTTTTAATTTTCAGAAAATATTAATATCAATTAATATTCAGAAAATATTAATTGAAATTCATAAGATATAATTTTTATTCATAAACAACACTATTTTCAATTCAGAAAATTCAGATTTTAATTCTAAAAGTGTTTGCGTTTCCAAAGCAAAGCGAATTATAAAAGATATATTCTTAATTGCAAATGGAAAATCAAAATTTCAATCAACGGTTTATAAATTTAAACGAAGATTCATACTATGCGTTCTTATTTAAAGTTAAAATTTCTTATTTTTCACGATTTCGTTCATAAAAAATCTACAACGAAAAGAGGAACCAAAATTTTAATATGTAGCTTTAGAAAGCATCACTGATTACTTAATAAATTCGGGTGCTTTTTCATTTAGTTTAAGAACAACCTTTCTTTAAACAATACAAAAATATTCCTCCCAATTAATAAAATTCAGATAAAATCATTTAAGTATTTTTAACACATGTTTTCTAATTAATATCAACAAAGTTATGATTAATAAAATATCGTTTTTCTAAAAAAATAACGATTTTAAATGATGCCCGTTCAAAAAATGTACCTTTTATATTTTCTCCAAAGTAAATTCATACAAAATTAATTTTTAAAAAACAGTTATGAAAGTTGTACTTCAGATTGAATTTTCAGAAAATTTTGATGTGCAATTGATGTTTTTTTTTTTTTGATTAAATGAATTAAGTGGAATATAAATTAATATAACGAAATATATTATATTAGAAAACAAGTGAAAGTTTCAATTTAGTTCCAAGGATATCCTGCATCCTTCATCCTTCACCTAATCGCAATAAATTGACAAGGTTCTTAAACCTTACAGTCCATACTTTGAAATTATATTAAACATTAATTGGAGTTTATTCAGGTTCTTATACCTGAATAAACTCCAATTAACAAAGTTTTTTGAAGAAAAAACTTGAATTTTGGTGGAAGTTATATTCGCGAATAGAGCTAATATCAAAATTTGGAGTTCACATTCGTGATCTACGACCTAAAGTCTATCAGAATTGATAAGTCGCATCTCCGATGCATTTTTAATGTTTAATTTAATTGATGACAAACGATTAATGAAACATTTGCGTCAATATGATGGAACTTTTTCCCTGAGTGCAGATAGGCTTTATTTTTATAAGTTAAGCCCACTTTGTTTTGTAAGTATAGGTTTTAATTATTCCGAATAAAATTTTCTTAAATATAAAATTTGGTGAAATTAGCTAATTTTTTTTTGCGAAATTTAGCACCTGGTTTTGAAAAATTAATAAAAAAAAATTGTTATTAAAGAAATATATTGCACTAAAAATATGTTAAAAAATAGTAAAGTGGACTTCAAAACCTTTTAAAGGGTCCGCCAAATAACTTTTTTTTTTTGAACTCCTCCATCCAGTTGGACTTTGCATGCCGTCATACCAAGGTCTTTATGCAAAATTCATCACAATGATGTCTCCGAAATGTTCATTTGTTGAGAACGACGGTGAATTGATGTTGATGGCGCTTCACGCACACTTTCTGCCAAAGCAGCAATACTCTCGGGTGTACGCACTGTTTTTGGCTTTTCACGCTTTGGTTTATCGATGAGGATGCCAGTTTCTTTCACAAGATAATGAACATACGGACCATATTCGTTTAGCGGAAGGATAGAACTAATTATCTGTCAAATCAAACATGAGCTAAGTGTTACCATTCACGAAATAAGCACTAGTTGACGTTAGATGGCGGACCCTTTACAAATTTTTTCCACAAACTTTTTTGCCTGCGTGTAGCTTTAAATTATATATAAAAAACATCAATTAGCTTTACGATTTCTCTTTCTACTTCGTTCACACCAATCCATAGTAGTAAACTACACAGACAGAAAAATACAAACTGCAAAGCGTTAGCCCCAGTGCTTTCAACGGTGGTATGACCGTTGGCAAAGCGTTGGGTTTCTGAAAATTCAAGTGCTTTGCCAACCCCAAAATGATAATACCGGGCATGGCTTGGCCGTTTCTTTTTTAAAGCGTTGACAATTCAGTGGCAATTATTGCTTCGGCAGTAGTACCCAATATCATAATTTTAATACGTTGACAAAGCATTGGTAGAAAAAGTATACTAATTATATTTTTTTTTATAAATTTAGTTTTTATTATTTAAAATAACAATAAATTTAAATAAATTTCTTGAATGTAAATGAAAATAAAATGCAATTTAAAAAAGTCATTTCCTATCCGACCAGATTTATTAATTTTTCATACAGAATTTGAAATTTAAAAAATTTAAAAAAATTTAAATTTTTTTATATTAAAAATTTATACATTAAAAATTGTAAAATTTTTGAAAAAAATTAACTTTGTATTTGAAATTAAAAAATTTTTTATAACTCAAATCGCTTACCCATTTGAAATTAAAATTTTTTATTAAATGAAGAATATTTAAAATGAGAAACGTGATTTATTTATAATCCGAATTTGTGTAGCCCGGATTTGTACTTCACTTAAGTAAAGCGTTGTATTATTTCTATGTGAAAGATTTTGGTAATTGGCACGTAAGTAATGCATCGCTTCACCTGTGAATTACAAAATAACTGAATAATGTTTTTATAAAATTATTTTTGCCATAAGTTAGCACTAAGTAGGATTTTTTAGTACAATTTTACTTAAGAAAGAAATTTGAAAATAAATGTCTTAGTTAAGTAAAATTTTAATACAAAAACTATACAACAAATCATAAGTTACAATTTAATTTTGCGTTTTCGTAATCCTGTAATTTTAAATTTTGTCAACGTTGTATATTTAGTAAATCGAGCACTGGTAAAGTAATTTTGGGCAACGTTGGGAATGAGTTGTGCCCAGGAGCTGAGCGAGTGCTTTATTATTATTACGGTTGTAAATTTTGTAAATCAAGTGGTGACTTTGAAACTAACGTTGGCAGAGCTTTGTATATCATTGCTTTGCCAGCACTTTATTTGTTGGTCTGATTCTTCAGACCATCGGCAATATCTGACTGGGTACGGTCATAACTCTATAACTTCTTTGTTTATTAATTTAAATACCTTAAATTTTTACAAGCACACAGGATATAGGTTTTTATCTGTTACCTGAATTTGGGGTGTAATCAATACAGGTGCTGGTGAAGATAGTATGGACATCTAAAATATTTCAAAATGCTCTTAGATATTTTACAATTGGTCTGATATTTGAGGAAACTATTTCTTAATATTGTCCAATGCCTGATATCAAAACTATCAAATTCGGTTCATGAATTCAGAAAGGTTTATGCATAAAAATATGTACTTATTTTAGATTTTCGTACATTTTATGTAAAACTTTTATTATTTGGACTTACTTCGGTATAAATTGTTGGCAGTAAAAACAATAATTATTTTAGGGCGAAATTTACGCGCTTCATTCAAAAAAGAAGATAAAATATTTATAGTACTCCCAAATTTTTTTCTAGAGCTGCCACATTTTTTTATCGGCAACCCTAAACAAAAGCAAGTCTTAAAAAGCTATAAGAATTTCAGAAAATGTATTAAAAAGAAATAAAATTTTCACATTTGTACATTATTGTCTTCCGTGTTTCTCTCCGATCTTAATGAAATTTGGATAAGTGGTAAATAAAACAAAATAAGATACACATATTTTTTTAGCGGCTCAATCTCACGTTTGAGGGTTGTGGCTAAAGTTAATACATTTATGTATTTAAACATGTCTTAAACTAATGAAATGCAAATTGTTTTGAACGTAGCTTGGATGTACTCGAGAAAATAAATATTTTGATACGAATATTGCATATGTAGTCTGTTAGTGTTGCCATTTATTTAAAATATTTAAAATGTAGGTCAAAAACACCTTCGGAAAAAGGCGCATAGAGGCCGAAAATTAAGAATCCGAATAGCTTAAGCATTTCTATTAAGATGGCACAATTAAAATTTTATCATAAATCGTTTGTCATCAATTATTCGTCATGTTTATGAAATTTTCATAAATATAATAAACCGTTTTATAAAAATTTATGACAAATATTTCACAGACCTTCATTATTTCATAAAAAAGTTTTATAAACTATGTGAAATAAACTTTTGCTTTTTACGGAAAATAGTGCAATATAGAAACCATAAATTAAAATTTTTATTTTTGATTTGAAATATAGGAAATATCATTTGCAATCAATATCAACGAAAAATTATTTAAAATTCTGAAACAGCATTTAAATATTATTAGAATTGTTCCTGACGTTTGAAACTTTAATTGATGTATAAAAATATCTTGAAAAATATCTTTAACATTTTTTTCTTAATAATGAGAAATAATTGCACTTGAAAAATACTCTATCAAAAAAATAACTAAATATTGTATTTTTGAAAGTAGCCATGCATCTGAGCAGCTTAAATTAATTTTAGAGTCACGATACAAGCTTTGAAACTTTTCGTTTTTAATATCGGCGAAAAACTTTAAATTTATTGCACCAACTTTGTTTTAACGAAGCTATCTTTAAAATTGTACGAAATTGTAATTCTTTTTTCTCAAATATCATATTCCATAAATTTATATTTTCGCTATTTTAGTTTTTTGAGTTCAAGAGTAAAGTTCATTGTAAATAGTTATCTTTATTTTGAATCATTTGAAAGCGTCAATCGTATAGTAAGGGCGTCAATCGTATAAAGGGTGGTTAAATTTCAAGGGCCGATGTTGATTTTGAATAAAACACAAACTATTTAGGAAATTATTGTAATTTTATTTTATTATGATATATTGGTATTACTCAATTATGTATGGAACAAAATATCGGCCAAATGGGCGCCGCGACCACGGCGGCACACCTCCATCCGATGGTCCAAATTTTTGATGACGCTTGAGGCATAATGGAGGTTCTATGCCGTTAATGAATTGTTGCTGGCTTATCGACGTACACCTTTTTCTTTCAAATAACCCCAAAGAAAAAAGTCCAACGGTGTCAAATCACATGATCTTGGCGGCCAATTGACATCGCCATTACGTGAGATAACACGGCCATTTAATTTGTTGCGCAAAAGAGCCATTGTTTCGTTAGCTGTGTGGCAAGTGGCACCGTCCTGCTGAAACCACATATCGTCCATATCTTCCATATCTTCCAATTCGGGGCCATAAAAAGTTCGTTATCATCTCACGATAGCGAACACCATTCACAGTAACTGCCTGACCGGCCTCATTTTGGAAAAAATAACGGCCCGATGATGCCGCCAGCCCATAAACCGCACCAAAACAGTCACTCTTTGTGGGTGCATTGGTTGTTCGACAATCACTCTTGGATTCTCATTCGCCCAAATGCGGCAATTCTGTTTATTGACGAATCCACTGAGGTGAAAATGTGCCTCATCACTGAAGATGATTTTCTTCGAAAATTGATCATCCACTGTTGCCATTTCTTGCCACCATTCTGCCCATTCACGACGTTTGGAATGGTCAAGAGGCTTTAGTTCTTGAGCCAATTGCACTTGTAAGCGTGTAAATGCAAGTCTTTATACATAATGTTCATCAACGACGATCGTGAGAGGTGCAATTGTTGGGCACGACGACGAGTTGAGGTGGGACGGCTCTTCAGCCACACTATCGCGAACAGCAGCAATATTTTCTGCAGTACGAGCTGTACGAGCATGCACTGGTGTTCTCACATCTTCTACAGACCCGGTTTGCTCGAATTTTTCCACGATTTTTGCGATTGTACGCACATTTGGACGATCAAATTGACCAAAAAAATCACGAAGTGCACGATATGCATTTTGATTTGAACGCCCATTTTCATAATAAGTCTGGACAACTTTAACACGTTGTTGGATTGTGTATCTCTCCATGGTTCAAATTGAGTAAGTCTGAAATAGAGAAATGTCAAATAAAATTCGGAAAAAAACTTGGCGTTTAGGTGTGGTTCACATTCAACATCGGCCCTTACAATTTAACCACCCTTTAGTAACCGCCAAAATAGCCATTTTTGGCAAATTTAAACCGCGGTTTTCTCAAAACTGTGGCGTGATGGACAAATTTTGATGTCGGATTTGGAATCACGTCACCAAAGATTTTGTGAATCACATATCGGCATTCAAACCTTCAAACATTTGCAATACCTGAAGTCACCAAAATACACGCAGTTAAATAAATGTTAAAAGAAGCAGCACAAATTTATGATACCTTTTTAAATTTAAAATAGTAAACTCACAATAAAAAAGTAACGTTTTTCTTTATATTTGGAATATAAATAATCGTTTATCATCAAAACTTCGAAAAAAATTAGTTTACTAGTTTTGGCCACATCTTATATTTGTGGACATAGGGCAAATTCGCATAGTTTATGTTGTACACTTGTCTTGGCGAAAAACTTATATTTTCACTAGTTATTATTGAAATTGTTATTATTGGATTTCGCGGATTTCGAGTAAAAAAATTCTAAAAAGTTGATTTTTTTTTTCAATTTATTAAATGAAAACTAAATCTGACCAGTGCAACATATACAACGATGTAACGAATTAATATAAAGTATACGTCTTTTAAAATGCTACCAATTAATGCTGACGAGATATCGCACCAGGTGGTCTAGCGTGTGTGCCCCATGATCAGCAGATAATGCAATTTAATTTATTTTACACTTACCCTACTTACTCAACAAATATCAACATTTTCCAGAACCTGTCTATGAAATACATATTCAACATTTTAGCAAAACCTTGTCTTTAAAATACATACACTCGATAACTCAAATCGGTAAAAAGGTGAAATATCGCGGGTTTTATATTTATAATTTACATAATTTATTTTGTTTATTTTTTTTCAAAATTTAACCTCAAAATTTTGGATTTTTTTAGCAACCCTGTTAACAATCGACATATATGGATCCATAGATGAACACACATGTTTCATACATATCCACGTACATACATTAATGATTCATATGTGTTCATAAACCATCTTATGTGATCATATGATGAATCATAAATTTTAATCTGTGTGCATCAACGAAAATTGAGGTAATATTTATATATATGATCACATATGAACTCTTTTGAACATATATGAATCGTGTATGGTGGTTTATAGACATGTATAACCTCGAATTGCTTCATATATGAGCATGGATGAGTTCATACATGTTCATTAATGGATGCATATATACTGATTTTTAAACCGGGAATATAAATTTTCATTTGAGTATAATAATGTCGGTGTTTGCTTTAGAATATATTTCCACTATTGCTATGAATTTGGCATGCAATTTTGAATTTTGTTTTAGAAAAGAAGAATATGTTTATATCTAAAAAAGGTTAGGTACCGTAAATATACAAAACGCTATTTTTTAAAACTACAAAACAAAATTTTTTCTCAGACATAGACACATAGTACCCCAGCAAAACGTTGGTAATGGGTGCGACAAAGTAATACATTACCTTGTAATATATACTCCGTACCTGTATAATTTTTTCACAACAAAAAGTAATGAGTTACCGATAATAAGTTACATAATGCAAACCTTTTAATGGAAACTCCTTACCATCAGCATTATTTTGTAAATATGTAATGAGATACCAATAATTGTGCACTCATGTATTACCTTGTAATGGTACATCATTACATTTTACATTAAATATAAAATTATGACTAACCGATCATCAATTACATAATGCATGAAATATAAACGTAAAGTAATGTTTAAAAATATTTATTTGAAAATCTATATTTAGACACATTACTCTGTGGTTTTTTGTAAGCATGAGAGGTTTGGTATATATTTTTAACATCGCAAAACGAAAACTCGAAGCACAAACAATTAGTTTACATTTTAAGCAACACATTATTGGCCATCCATTATTAAGCAACAAATTATGATGAAAGCTCGGTGGATTAATTTTTCACTTAACAACCAAGAGCCACTTGTTCGAATTCCAGCGTGATCACTTTATTTACTTAATTAAAAAAATGTTTGTAATCATTTGTTTTAATAAATATTTTTTTATATAAATCTATTTATAGACCATTACTTTTTCCAAACCGGCAACCACATGTAGCCTTAAAAGTAACAAATAAATTTACCCCCCTTACTACGTAATGAGTCCACGCATTACTTTTGGGCTCATCGCCTGTAAAATTCATCAGTGAAATAAGGTGTATTGCAATGCGTGGATCCTATGGCGATAAATTAATTTAACCACTTTTTGGTAATGTGTGGTTTTGCTGTGTACCTAAATCTATAAGAACATATATATTACAAATATAGGTTTTGCAAAACATAGACAATTCCCGAGTAATAGCATTATTAATATATTTTTATATGAAGAGAAGTTTTTTTACTTTGGTATTTGAAGCATGTTGGAAATAAGCTAAAGCTAGAAGATCTTTTCTAAATATTTCAGGATATTTTCATTGTATTTAAAGGGTGTTTTTTATAGAGGTATATAACTTTGAAATGGAATAAAACTAAGATAAATTTTTTAAATTGACATGAAATTTACTTTATTCAAAAGATAATCTTCTGGCATTATAACTTAAATATGACTTCTGGCATATGATGGCCACGTCTGGCGGTCCAATTTTCGATTGACTTTTTAAAACATTTGTGGCCGTATATTGGCAATAACGCGGCAAATGTTGTACTCCAAGTGGTCATTCGTTTCGGGCTTATCGGCGGGTCCGAAACGTGAAAACTATGCGGTTACCAAACGTTTTCTTCAATAAATCAATTGCGGCACGAGCTGTGTGACATGTTCTTGTTCAAACCACAGATCCTGCATATCATGGTTGTTTCTATTGATGGACGAGAAAGTCAGTAAGCATGGCTTATAGCGGTCACCATTGAATGTAACGTTCTAACTAGAACCGTTTTTAAAGAAGTATTGACCAATGATTCCACTAGCAGTCAAATTTTCTGGATGTAACTGGTGTCTTAACATACACTGTAGGATTATCATCACTCCAAATATTGCAGTTTTGTTTACTGACATATAAATTTATCCAAAAGTGAGCTTCATCGCTAAAACAATATTCGCAAAATTCGTGCGTGATACATATTTAATTGTTTTTCCCATTTATTTATTTCAAGAAATAGTTCATTACAAATTCAAAGAATCAGCGCCTTAAAGGCATTAATGAGGCGAGCTGGCAAACAGTATTAAAAAAAACAAATACTAAAAACTAAATA
Source organism: Delia radicum (assembly GCA_021234595.1). Lineage (NCBI taxonomy): Eukaryota > Metazoa > Arthropoda > Insecta > Diptera > Anthomyiidae > Delia > Delia radicum. The sequence goes on from CM037853.1 coordinate 137,939,480, forward strand.
ACAAAATAACAAAAAAAATAATAATATTAAAAATTTAAGTACATTGCATATAAAATTTCGGTCAGAAGCTCCTCCAATTTTCCAAAAAAAAATAATTTTTTACTGACTTTTACAAGAAGAAATTCTCAATACACATTTCAAACTTGTTGGTAAATTGTTGGATACACGACTACCCGCATGCTCTACTCGTTGTCTGCTTGTTTTCTAACCTGCTTTTATCTACCGCTAAGTTGTTATTATTCCTGGTGTTGAAATATTTTTGGTTTCTTGAAAACTGCACTGTATGGTATCCAATACTGTGCAATCTTTTAAACACATACAAAAGAAGCTGTAACTTGTAAGTCCATGAATTGGTAAAACGGATGGAAAAATATCATGATATAACGAAAAAAGTAGAATGCGAAACCGGAAGATTTGTTACTATTTTAAGTGGTTTATTTTGTGCTACCATTGAAGCGATTTCAGCTCACTTGACTTTTTATAATCGTACAATAGCTAAATATTTAAATGAATTGTATTATGCGTTATATATAAGAAATTTGGTATCTTTGCTAAATTGATTTTAAATTTATATAAAAAATCCAATAGCTTGAGGTATTTTTGACTCCTAAATCAGTTATTGAATTTTGTTTCCGCAAAACAACATTTCCATCCACCAAATACACTAAAGCATTGATTATGCTGACTAAGGGGTCTAAATCTTAACAATTTGGTTTTTTTTAGCATCTAACACAAGCTTATTTATTCTAGCGAACTCGGATTTTAGAGATGTATCCCGTTCCATATACGCTTTTACAGCTGTTTCATGACTATAAGGATAAAAACAAACAGATGACATCAGCATACATAAACAGTTTACCAGAAAGACACAGATTTTTTAAATCGTTGAGATATATCGATAAATCGAAGCACGCTACCTTGTGGCACTCCATATTCAACGTCACGAAAAGTATTTTTTGTAAGTTTATTTGTACAAATTGTTTACGATGTTGTTAAATAGCTTCTTATCAGGGACAACTCTCTGCCAAAAATACCGTAATATATAAGCTTTTGCATAAGAATTTTATGATCTATAAGATCAAAAGCTTTCGTAAAATTATAAAAAAGCCCGCAACCACCTTTGTTATCCCTCATCAAAGCTTTGCAAATAAAATTTACAGTATTAACAATAACTTCTCGGTTCCACATCCTTTTCTAAAACCATACTGGAACTCATTTAGTAAATTTTAGACTTTGCATATAGTTAGAAAATCTGAGTTCTGTTAAATTCTCTCGAAGACATTATCAATAATGGACAGTACAGCAATAGGTCTAAAACATATTTTCAACAGTGACATTTTTTTTTTCTTTAGGGATTGGTACAACTTTATGTTCTTTTAAAATATCAGGCTATATGCCTCTTACCAACATGCTGTTGAAAATATTACAAAAAATGGCGTTATTATACTATTACAATTCAATAATACTTTTAGCGACCACATTGTCATGACCAGAACTCTTTCTAGGTTTTAAACTCAAAATAACATCGCTTATTTCCTCCGAAGAAAAGAAATCTAGAGCAATTCCATATTAAAGCGATCACCTTTTGGACGACCCCCTCTCCGATTTTAAAATAAAATAGTCTCAATCGATTGCCCAGCAAAAAATAATGTACCTACATATTTTTTTTTTTTTTTTATAGTGACTGGTTTAGTGGTGGTGTGCACCCACTGTCATGTGACAAATTGAAGAATTCTTCATAAGGGACCTCATTGAACTACTAAAGCGATCGCAACGAGTGATAGCTCGTTGGAAAGGTATTGACATCAGGCTTTAATTGAAAAATAAAATTTTCCAAATTTTATTGTTTTTCTCTTGTTAAATAATAAAAATAATTCAATTATAAAAATTATAAAACATATGAGAACAAGGTGGTCTCTTAAATGCTCTTCTCCTGTCCAAACAAGGAAGTCGGGTCCCCATTTTTTTATTGCTGCTTCTTAAGCAAAATTATGAGGAATCCCAAAAAAAATAAACTTAGCCAGGAAAATTTAGGAGCCTTCTGTGTTGGAAAATCGGAAATTTAATTTTCATGGGACAACATTTAATTTTCATGGCGGAAAAAAGGTAACTTTCTGAGAAAAATTAGGAAAATTTTATTTTTCAATTAAAGCACTGATTCAATACCTTTCCAACGAGCTATCACTCGTTGCGATCGCTTTAGTAGTTTTTTTTAAAACAAACTTTCAATGAGGTCCCTTATGAAGAATTCTTCAATTTTGTCACATGACAGTGTGCACACCACCACTAAACCAGTCACTATAAAAAAAAAAAAAT